>BMAU01021362.1:0-600000 GCA_019973935.1 Trichonephila clavipes
TTGAAACTGAACTTTGTAATCACACAATTTTTTCGAAACGGCTTTGAATGAATTAAATATTTGTGTACTGATTTTCATTTAAAATTATTTTTCTTAAATTTATTTCAGTTGTTTGCGTAGCAACGCGCGCCGGGTACAGCTAGTTTTAAAAAAAAAAAAAGCCTAATAATGTGTGTAATCAATTAGCTACACAAATAGATTTGTAGGTTAGGATAATTGTTGTCAATGCACGTGTAAATTTAATAGAAAATCATGTAAAATACTCTCTTCAATTGCCTACTAAATTTGGAGAATGTATAGCTTTTAATGCACACTTGAAAACTCTTCAAAAACTAATTACATCTGGATGTAATAATTAAATTAAAACGCGATTTATTTCAACAAAAAATAACACGAAGCGACAAAATATTTTCCTGAAATGATCACAGCACTAACTGTCTGGGCCAATTTGAATTACTATAAAAATATTTTTGAATATTCGACACTACGATCGTAGCGCGCAGTCTGCCGGATGCAATGTAAAACAATCCAAGATCAACAATTTATAAATAAAAGATTAATTAAATAAACATTTTTCTAAGCCAAATTATAAATCTATACCATTCTCAAATCCAATGGAACAGACAAAAACTTTCATCAAACTCGGTCCAGCCGTTTAGGAAGAGTTCAGTTACATACACACGCACAGAAAAATTACATACACTGGTGTGCTAAAATAAAATTAGCATATCAGCTGAACGAAGAGGCAGAGCGGACAGAAAGACCAATCAGGATATTAAGTAAGGTGATGTACGGTAGCACATGCGCAGATATGAAGGTAGACGTAATGGGGGAGTGTCTGAGTAGTATAAAGCATGTTGTCGGTGTAAGATCACTATTTCTGGCAAAGAGATTGCACGCCGTATAGCAGTTAAAATCACACCGAGTTGCTGCCTCAGCGAGAAATGGCGAATAATCAATCTGCTAGACGACATCTGGATGCTTTTACCCGAGGTCGAATCATTGGGAAGATGGAGGAAGGCCGCAGTGTGACAAGTGTGGCTGCAAAATTCGGAATTGCTCACATCATCATTTCACGACTTTGGAGACAATTTCAAACTACAGGAACAGCTATCCGGGGTTCAGTAGTGGTCGTCCACGAGGAACCACACCCGCAGATGACCGGTACATTGTCTTACAGGCCAGAAGAAACAGGCGGCAGACAGCGGGAGAAATCGCTAGACACACGACACAGGCGACTGGACGACCGATATCACGTTTTACCGTGGCCAGGAGACTGCACGGTGGTGGTCTGTTTGCACGACGCCCTGTACGGAGTGTACCTTTAACGCCTGCCCATCGGAGAAGGCGTTCTCTTTTGTGCCAGGAACTTCGGAATTGGAGAGACAATGAATGGGGACGAGTACTCTTTACAGATGAGAACAGATTCAGTTTGAGTAGCGATTCTCATCGCATACTCATCTGGAGAGAGCGGGGAAGCCGCAATCATCCCTCGAACATCATTGAAAGGGACAGGTATGGAGATCACGGTGTTCTCGTTTGGGAGGCATCATGCTTGGTAGCCGTACAGACCTTCACATCTTCGACGCAGGTTCAGTCAACGGGACCCGTAATTGTAACGAGATTCTTCTTCCATATGTGCGTCTTTTTAGAGGCGCTATGGGTCTGCAGTTCATTTTAATGGACGACAATGCACCATGCCATCGCACAGTAGCTGCTTAACAGCTCTTAGAGAGTGAGGATATTGAACGTATGGATTGGCCGGCACGATCTCCGGGTCTCAATCCCATCGAGCATGTATGGGATTTTCTAGGCAGACGTTTGGCAGCTCGTATCTTACCACCAGTAACGATTAGGGAGCTTCGATTAGCACTGCAAGACGAATGGGCAGCAATGCCCCAACAACTCCTTGAAACCCTCATTCTCAGCATGGGCAGACGCTGTGAAACCTGCCTAGCAGTCAGGGGAGATCATATCCTCTACTAAAGACCGGATGTTTCTCACTGGACACCCATCACAGGGATGTTTCGGCCTTCAGTCGCATTGCGCTCCATGCTACTTTTTAATCTAGCTTCTTTTTATCCCTCTGATTTCTCTTTTAGTAAGTGCTGCTTACATTACATATGTCCTTACGTATTGGGGATCTTACGGTATTAAATATGTTAATTGGGAAAGCTTTTGTACAAAGTTATATTCAAAACCGTCTCGTCCTTAATTTTTGCACACCAGTGTATATAAAGATTATGTGAAAAGATATTAATTAAAAACGCAAAAAGCGTGAATCGCCTGCAATTTTGTAACTATAAAGACCGGATTTGGCCAGTTTGACTGAAAATCAGTTTTCGACGCCAACTTACATCTTTTTCAATTCCTACTATTAGCTCACGATCTCTATAGATATATTGTTTGCTTGTTTATTTATTTATTTATCTTGGTGGAATTTTCAATTGTTAATAAAATACCATTTTAAAGCTTTCAATTGAGCTGAAATGTAATGTACATGATTTTTTGGATGACAATACTATAATTTAATTATAATTAATAAAAATTTGTTGATTAAAACTAATTTTTTAAAAATTACAACCGTTGGCGACTTAGCGACCCTTTTGGTGACTTATGTCAAAATTTGAAAAGATTTTTTTTTCTCACGTGTTAAAGCATCCTGTTGAAAGGAAATTTTATATACACGATTGTTTTGGATGACAATAAGATACTTTAATGATAATAAAAATTAATTACCACTTAATGTTGTGATTCTGTAATATATATACACATATTTATATTAATTGCAACTATTTAATAAAAAGTAGTTAAAATAATTTTTTTCTTGGTTGATCTAAGTAGGAATTGATTATAATTTTTTTTATATTACTTGATTATAACAATAGCGTTGTTACAACAATGCAGGATAATGTTGAGTTGTATTTTTTTAATGTTTTTAATTAATATATTTTTAATTAATAGCAATATCGGACCGAATGGTGAATCTAAACCATTCTCGAATTTACTTGAACCCACACAAAATATTTCATCGAAATCGGTCCAGCCGTTTAGGAGGAGTTTAGTGACAAACACACGAACAAAAGATTTTTATATATAAAGATGTAAATATATATGTATGCGTGTGTGTAATAACTTAAATTGATATCTACTCATAATTCGAGAATCTCCTTTATTATTAACAGCTAATTCATAAATTCTAATAACCTATTTTAAAACACGCCTCAATTTATCTTTTTCTAAATCATTAAAAACATTACATTGATTATTATTGATTCTTTGGAACTTGAATTTTTGATAGATGTATTGGAAATTTCAAGAAATACAAGATAATTAGCTGTTTTATGTGCTTTACAAACCATGATTTAATATTCCATAATTAATAATGTTATTTCTATCAAAAACTAAATGTTCCCTTTGCCTAGAGTTGTGACTGTATTTTTTATAATGCGTTATTCCTGATCTCCCCTGTACATAAAAACTTAATATTTGAATAATTGACTTTTTTACCGTTGTCTTTATCAACATGTCAAGCGTGTGCTAAGTGTTTTCTGTTTTTTCTGTTGTGCTGTCCAAATATATTTGTATGTGTCACCATGAATAAAATCTGGATGTAAATTAGGATGTTTTTTTTGAAAAATCCTCATCACTACAACAACCGGGATATTGATTTACATAAAACCACCGCTCGACACGATTACACACACACACACACACACACATATATATATATATATATATATATATATATATATATATATATATATATATATCTTATAATAATCTCTACAAGAGAAACTTATTTGAACATTAAAGATACGGGAATCAAAAAAGTATTGAACACATAAAAAATAAATTGCAGCGTTGTAAACATTGTTGACTGAGAACAGCTTTTAATTTTATATATAAAGATGATTTAATCATAGAGTTTCCTGGCAATTCTAACCTCTAACGTTAAGGCTTGAATGTCCCCTTTTTCAAAAAAAATTCTTTTGAGACATTAACAGTAAAAATAATTTGTTTTATATTCAGATTATATTTTTAAGTTAATTCTATAAGTAAGAAGTGAGTTTGATCAACCATTATTTTACAATTGTAAAAGGGGTCTCAGGGGTGTTAATTGTGTCTCGAAGGGTGAAAATATAAACAATTTTTAAACAGGTATAATTTTTTTTAAAATTTAACTTGAGTAATTCGAATTTTTTACACATTATTTACAAAGAATCATGGCTTCAAAAAAGTACAAATTGTTTGAAATATAATTAAAATTTTAAAAATTATATTTATATGAAAATAATGGACTAATTTTGTAATAAATATTAAGTAACTTTTGCGTTGCGCGCACTATTTTCTAAAATAGTAGCCTCTGATGCATAACATTTTATACAATTTAAGAATAATATATCTCTTTCGTATTTCAAAACATTTGAAGAATGGTGAATTTTTTAAAAATTATTTGAAAAATATTTTTTTTCGTTTTTTTTAAAAAACATAACTTATTATTATACTTATATAAAAACTGCTACAGCATAATAAGGGTATACATTTAACTTTATAAATCATCTTATAGCTAGTAATTAAAGCTAATATTTTAGAAAATAGCATGTGAAACGTAAAACTTAATTATTATTTTTTATGTAAATGTTTCTTTTTTTCATATTCTTATTTTTTTCTTAAATTATGATTATAGTTTAATCATTTTTACTTTTATGAAACCTTATTCATTTATAAATAATATGTAAAATATTCGAAATATTTAATTTTAATTTCAAAGAGTTGTATGTATTTGGTTATTGTTTATATTTTCAGCCCTCCAGAGAATGTTAACACCCCTCAGCCCACTTTAAAAAAAATTGAAGTTTTTTTCTAATTTTTATAAAATGTTAATTTTTAAAAAATATTTACTCATTTTAAGTGTTTTTTGTTTTTTAAATAATTGAATATAAAAGTTGGCAGGGGTTTTTGTGAAAATCTGTGTTCTTTTCTTGATTTTTAATAATTATTTTTATGGCTAAACCTGAAAAAACACAATTTCTTTTTATAAAAAAAATTATTAGGTTTAACATTTTTAAATAAGATTTCAGACTATACTTTATAGAAAAACGTTTATAGAACGTTTGGAAGTGTATGCAAAAATTTTAAGACTCTATTTTGAACTGAAAAACACTTTTAGGGATTAGAAAATACTTATATCTTCAAATTTAAAAGTCTGAGAAAAACACATTTAAAGTGCATAAAATTATAAAAGAAAATATAACAGACACGGTAGAGATTTAATTTTCAAAATGTTATTTTCTGACTGAAGTGCTACATTGAAACACTACTTTAATTAAAAGGGATTGAAAATACTTTTTTTTAAATTCAATATATGTTTGCATAATATTATAGCTCTTTTTAAAACGACAGGTTTTTTATTCACAGTCTAATATCAACACAATATTTCCACAAAAGTTTTGAAACACAAATAATTTATGTAGAAAATAATCAGAGTACTAACATAAGCTGAAAATCGCCTGGTTTGTACATATAACTTTTTTTCAGGTTTAACTTTGGGTAGTTTAGCAAGTTTGAGTTTATAGAACAAATTTTTAAAGTACTAAAATATATTACTGCAATATGTTTATTATAATGCAATTTGTTACATCATGGAAATATTTGGTTTTACCTGCAATACTTGTAGAATGCCTGTATTAGAGGAAGTCTAATTGCAGTGTTAGAAGAGGGCTGACTTTAAATACATAATTTGCTGTATTGTTCCATCTCCTCGAAATACTGTGTCGTATAGCAGCCTGAGAACGTTTTCGCCGCGGCATTTTCGCAACAGGAAAAAATAATGATAAAGCTTTTAAGTTATATAAACTATTTTTTTAAACATAAATGATCCTCGAAATTAATCTTAATTTATTAAGTATAAGAACTCAAAAAACTCAAACCATAATGAGGCAGAAATGATATTAGTAGTAAAAAGTGAAATCAATAGCAATTTCACACTAAAAGAGTTGATTGTGCTCAAAAATATATTTAAATAATTTATTTTAAGTTTAAGATATGCTTTGAAATGAAACCAAAACCTATGCTCAGAAAATTGCAAATGTCTTAAAAATTAATTCATCAGGTCTGAAATTTTCCGATGAAATGAACTACAAGAAAATGCAAAATAATAATAATAATAGCAATAAAAAGCAAACAAAAAATGTTCAATGTATTTGAAGTTTGTAGGGTACTACTTAGCTTTTAAGGGGAGAGAAAGATTGGTTTCTCAATCACAAGACATTGGAAATCATGAGAATAATTAATGTTGGGAATAAAAATTATTTCCAAGAGAAATATTAGGACTAAATCAGGTTAGTTATTTTTTTAAAAAATTTAATACAAATATAATAGTTTATTTTTGAACGCACATTTTAATTGTCAAACTGAAATTGTATGCCCTAATAACACTACGCTTTAAGCGAAGACAGCAAAGGTTACAAATAATTGAGATTTCACTGTTTTTATTTGATATCCAACTTGTCCTTAGAGAATGAAAAGTTTTGTAAAATAATGAACGGTATATAATATGTGATTCATAATTACGATACAGTTTAGTTTTTAGTAAGTGATTTTTAGTAGAAACAAATAAAGGTTAGCTTAAATGATATCTAAACTTATTTATGTTTAGTTAAATAAGATGTAATTTTATAGGGGATTATGTATAAGAAGAGCATTTTCTTTAATACAAACTTTGCCTAATAAACTAGCATCTATGCACGAATACAAATGCCATAATAAAAAATTACGTTATTTGCTTTAACTAATACACGTCCCTCGGAGGAAACAACTATTTCCAGAAAATATCTCAGACTAACATGACATAATCTCATAAGGTGTAATCCGGAATACAAACAGAATAATAATAAACACAGTTAATGAAACAATATTTCAACCAAAGAAACATTGTGGTCCTTTGCTAATACCTTTGGAAGCAAATGATATTTGCCAACCACAAAAGCAATAATAAAAAAACATGTTTTCCCCAAAGACCAATGATTATAATAATGAAATGCATCTAGGAACTGCAATCGCATCGGAATTCTATGCCATTTAATGCCCTGTCATTTGTGATGAGGCACTTATTAAGTATTACCAGCATATTTCAGGTCAACGTAAAGCAGTGCCACAGATGTATCATATGAAAAAGCTATATGTTTCTCATGCCAAAAAGAAGTAATGAAAAAAATATGCATTCTTTTGTATGTAGAAGCATCATATTTTTTTATCAGTAAGAGTTTGAATAGATTAAAGTTTGTTCTTATTTATTATGAAATTTTGAAACAGAGCTGTGTGTGTGTGAGTCTGTGTGTGTGCATAATTTTTTATATAATTGTTTTTCTATTAACGCCAAGACTAATTCCTTGTTTTAAAAAAGTTTTATTTTATATTAGTTTTTTTTTCTCATTCTCCTAAGTATTTTTACAAGATGGTGCTACGGATAATTTATTTGTTTTATATTTCTTTTTCTTCCGTTACCCACTCGCTGAATTAATCCTTGATATTTTCTTTCGAACAAATATTTTTAAATTTTATTGAAAAAAAAATGTGAAAATTAAAGTAATTTTAATTTTTCCTTATATGACGTACTATTTTGAATAAACGGGATTTGTTTTATTTTTCAATTGTTAATGCACTGCATCGATCTTCTTAAAACATTTAATATGATTAAGATTTATCGGTTTTTCTGACTTTTATTTGTAACTTACTATTTACGAATAATATTTGTTATGTGGCAAACTATCTCATAGTATTTTAAATATTAATCATTTGGAAAGTTATACTTATAATCTTACAGTGTTTTTGGAAACTTATTCTTTCACTATTTTCTCATACTTATTCTCTGTTTTCTATTACTGTCATTGTTTCACACAAATTCCTATAAATCTAATAAGGCTAAACAATAAATAGAAACATAACAAGATGGTATAGTTCAAAATAAGATGACCACAGAAGTATGATAACAAACTCTTGAAGTTACTAACAAATATTGTAGATTTAAGTATATTTTTTAAGCCAGCCAACCTACCCCTATACATTTATAGGGAACTTCTTACCCTTAGGCTTCTGAACTATTATTTTTCAAAGTTTGTCCTAAATTCTTAATCCCTTGGTATATTAAAAACTTCATTTAATTCATGCTATTATTTTTTTCTTCTACAATGTTCCAAAAATTTCAAGAATATTTTCAAATTAAGTCATAAAATTTTTAATTTATTACAAGCTGTATAAAACAACAAATCTGTCAATAGTAAAATAAAATAACTAATTTTAAAACATACATTTTTTACGTTCTTTCTTACTTATCTATCAAATTGATGTATGTGTTAGATCTAATAATTAAATACGAAAAAGGACATTCTTTTCATATATGTACATAAGAATTAAATTATATGAAATAATGAATATAACATCATTAATCTTTGCATATAGTGAATATAAAATATACAGCACATCTCCATAC
Source organism: Trichonephila clavipes (assembly GCA_019973935.1). NCBI lineage: Eukaryota > Metazoa > Arthropoda > Arachnida > Araneae > Nephilidae > Trichonephila > Trichonephila clavipes. Next base: position 8,495 of record BMAU01021362.1, read on the forward strand.
TTCCTAAAATATATTCATCGTATACACCATGCTGAATTACTAAAATATACTACTAAGTTTTTTAAATTCCTGCGTCTTTCTCAAAAGAAACAACTTCATTTATTTTGTTTAAAAATACCAGGTAAAAAATAAATTTTAATTTTTTATCAAGTTACACCCCTGTGTTTTCTATCAACGTTTGCACCTTATTATCTTCTAATTTGAAGATAATATAATGGCATTAATAATCTCACACAGTGAACTTCCTTTACTTTAATAGAAATAAAGATTCATTGGAGTGTTTTAAAGACATGGTTATGAATCTAATATTGTGTTTTTACAAATGCCATATTTCAGAATCCAAATTAAATCAATTTTCGGAGCATAATAAGAGTGTTAGGATTCCTAATAGTTACTCTCTCCCTTTGTACGTTCTCACGAAATGACTTTTAAATATTTATGTAAAAATTTAAAAATTAAATAGCAGAGATAACTTTGTGGTAAATAAAAAGAGTTTCGTGTAGAGTGATTAGTTAAGAATACGAATTAAAATTTTATTACATAGAATTTTTCCTCATATTTTTTGGGACTTTTAATTTCTAAAATAACTGTTATATAAGCTTCGAAATATTTATTTCGGAAAAAAATTCATTTAAACAAAAAAATAGAGTAAAATTTACCTTTTATATTTTTGTTTAAAGATGGTATAAATACAATAAAGACATAAATAAAATATTTTAAAACATATAAGCCACACACAAATTACCTTTAAATTAATTATTTTCCATTTATTGCAATCCTTTATAACAAGGTTTATTCCTTAAAAGCTTTCAAATTATTTGAGGTATTCTACTTCCCTACATTTTTTTTTTAATTTAGTCATTATATTCTGTTATAATATTATCTAGATCAATGATCTTCGATCTGTGTTTCACGAAACCCTGGGTTTCTGGGATCTTCGATCTGTGTTCCACGAGATCAAATAAAAATTCGAAAAGAAAAACATAAATATTAAATAAAATATGTTCCAATTTCTTTGGAGTTTGCGTGACCATTAATATCTAAAAAGCCGTGCTTCACAAAGCGGGCCCCACGAGAGAAATTTAAAAAAAAATCGGCACCAGGCAACTTCTGTTTTTAGGGAATGAATCATGGAACATTTTTTCTTTATATGAAATACCTGGATTGTGAATGCTTTATAGTTTATGATCCTGGGCTCCTCAAAATAATTTTACACTTGTTACTGCAATATTTTCAAAATTAACTGCGATGAAATGGAATGAATTTGATTTAAACGACAGTGTCAAACATTATGCAATAAGGAGGGTTTTTTATATCTGAAAAAAAACTCATTTCAATAAAAATTAGATTTCTAAATGAGAAAAATGAGTATTAATGGATACATTTGAAGGCTTGCCCATGAAGCAATTTTGAAATTTGAATACGCAGCAGTTTCCCATACAGTTATTAACAAGTTAAATCTGAACAATGTACTTAAGTTAAAAATATTACTTAGTGTATGTGGCAATAAAAGAAAATGTAGAAACAAATTATGGCTGAATATGAAATGCGCCAGCAGACAGCTTCAATATAGCTAGACTTAAACAGTTTGTGTAAAAAAAAAACTTAGTTTCTAAATATAATGCAAAAGCGGATGACATTTGGATCTCGAATTCCCATTAATGAGAAATTACATTAATGTTAAGTTAAAAGTTTTAAATAAAAATGCAGGGACTTTCTGGAAATGTTTTTACTTAAAGTAATTTTAACATGTTGATCAACGTTGAATACCATTTTAAGGTATCCGATTGCGTTCGAAATCATGTTTTTGCAAAAAGCTACTCATGAATAATTTGTAATGTTTAGTGTCATTTAAATTAGAATACGCGTATAAAGTTGTTTTCAGTATATTACTACAAGAATAAACTATTTAAGGGCAGTATCTTGGCAAAAACTGAAAATTGAATTACCTATTTTCAAACCAGTCTTCTTTTGTGAAAAATGCTTCTTTAAAAATAATATTTTGTCTGTATATAGCTAAGACTTCTTCAGAGAGCCTGAGCTAGGAGTTTAAGAAAATATCACATTGTTTTCAGAGTTTAGTTGAAATAGTAATCGGCGTTCCCTTGCTATTTTTTTCATTCAGCTGTATTGAAATATGGATATATCCATTCCTAAGTTATGTATCTCAAAAATCTTAATTCAGACTGTACAGATGTCTGAGTAAAATATAAGCAAAATATTATTATTACAGAAGAAACTTTCGTAAATTTTGAAAATAGGTAATTCAATGATCATTTTTTGTAAAATATTGTATTTAAATAATTTTTATTATAATAATATTCTAAAAACAATTTTATATGATTATTCTAATCTAAGTAACACTAAATATTGGAAAAATATATATATTAGTTTAATTCAATATTTATTCTTTCGCAAAATCCAGGTTCTGAACGTAGCCTGATTGATACCATAAATTATATTCTTGTAAAGCTTGGAGGGGGCTCCCCAAACACACTTAACAATTTTAACTGTTTCGAAACTCGACAAAGTTTGATGCCCCTTTTATGCAAAGTCATACTTCAGAAGGTCTCTGATGAACATAGATATTGATAGGAGATAACTTTTGATAAAAGAAATAACATTTGAGAGTTAAAGGTAGTCATCTTGAAATGTAATGTTGCTCTATGGAAAGATTCATATGTAACTTGGGTCACTCACTGTCATCGCCGTCTCTCTTTTAGCTACAGCTTTTATTCCAATGTATGATGTTCTTTCTCCTTGCTATTGATGGGAGGCCAGATTTGTTCATGTTTTAGAAATCGCCCCTGAAACGGCTTGGAATTTTTATACGAGTCCTTCCTTGACTGGATGTGTAGAAATTCCTTTTGGTGGGGTGTGTCAAAAAAGTTCCCGCGTTACAAAGTTCAGTAAACGCATAAATTTTGAGGTGGTGTAACTCTGCGCCGGCCTCGGGACCAATCAGAGAAATTATACTGGACAAGGCAAATAGTTCAGCTCCAGGATTTTTGGGTGATGAGGTGCGGAATAAAAAGGGTACGCACCCGAATTTCAGCAGAGACAGCCTCTCCATCCCCCTTGCTCCCTCTCCCTCTCAAGCTAAGTTTAATTATTTTTGATCTTCTTGTTGTAGAAATACAAATCCTCTATACGTGTGCTTAAAAAAATTTTTCTTAAACGTTAAAAGTTCATTCTGTTAAATTATTGATTCTTGTTTATTTTACTGTTAAATTCTTGTTTCTTGTTTATTTTACTGTTAAATTCTTGTTTCTTGTTTATTTTACTGTTAAATTCTTGTTTCTTGTTTATTTTAACTATGGTCATTATGCGATGTGCAATTAGGGAACCTGAGTTGATTTGGGAATATTATTAATTTAAAACAGCGTCGCATCACTATTAGTCTTTGTACTATGATTACAATGTATGAAGCTAAGTAGTTATTTTATTCCATATCTAAGTAATTCAGTTCCTCTACTTTTTAAGCTCAATAAAGTGCATTCTGTAATTGCATTTATAATTATTCAAAAACTACTATATTATTATTTCTGATTATTCAACAATATACGTGTGAGATCCTTTGAAATTGTAATATAAATTTGAACAGTAATTTACAAATAAAAAACACATTTCAGGCTATAAATTTTTATTAAATATGTAATATATACACAAAAAAGAACATAAATTCATCAACTAACGTGAACAAAATTCAGGATATTTACAATGATAATAAGAGGCAAAAAACAAGCCAGAAATTATTAAATGAAAACTATTTTTCAATTCATAAATATATTGAATTCCCACACTTTTTATAAACATTTTACAAAAGAATTAGTTAAAAAGATTTAGAGAGTCGAAAGAAAATTCTAAGTAAGGCAGCTTATATAACTTTGAGTATTCATATTATAAGGCAATTAAAATAAAAAATGTACCCAATTCTATGCGCATAAAAACTAAACAACATGCAAAACAAGAACACATTTAACATGCAATCTCACTTGTATCTGCAAACTACAACCAATTCACGTTTATAAAGAAAAGATGAGGATGTCACTATGATTTAAATTTTTATACATAAAAAACAACTATAAAAGTGTAAATTAATATAATTTCCTGCAAATCAAGATAAAACAAATCCTTCTCGCATACTCCTACCATCCCCCCCCATATCTCCCCAGTGAAAAAATAAAAAAAAGTGACGGACGCACAAATTCAAAAAAATAATCATGAAAAATTACACAGTTTTTTGCGTGCAAGACCAAAAAAAAACACTCACGCACAAACATTCATTCTCCCACCCTCATTCACACAGTAAAAAAAAAGATGATTACACAAACTAAAAAAATATTCACATAAAATGGTATACATTTTTTTTTTTTGCTTAGAAGATAAAAAAAACACAGACACACAAACATTCACTCTCTCACCTTCTAACCCACATTCACACAGTCAAAAAAGTGTGTGTGTGTGTGTGTGTGTACTTATGTAGGCACGTAAGAAGTTATACCTCTTCGGCGTAACAAGATTAAAATCTTTCTAAAAATCTTTAGCAGGGCAAGCTGTGGGCCAAGAACAAAAGGCGGTCACGAGCGGAGTTGAACGATACTAACCTTCAATCAATCGAACTAGCCAAACCTGAGATAATCACGATTTAAATAAATGTAAACACCCCTGCACAGGGACAATAGGACTAATAACATGGAGGTATCAGACTGTATCTGGAGATGTGGTAGCATTTGACTGCAGATCGATAGGTCCTCGGTTCAAACCCGGTTGTCCTCTTCTTCAGGGAAGTAAAGAGAAATATTTTTTGAGAATTTTGAAGGCGGGAGTGATTTGTCATGTTTTGCATATTTCTAGACAAAGCATTTTCGTATGAATTCCTATGGAACGCAAAGCAAAGACTCGCTGACACGGGGTGTATAGTTAGCTCAGTGGTAAAGTATTCGACTTCAGATTGAGAGGTCTCCGGTTCAAACCCGGGTTTCTCCTTCTTCAGTTCAGTGAAGAGAAATATTTTCCTGAGAATTTTGAAGGCGGCACAATGATCTGTCCCGTCCTGTATATTTCTAGACAAAGCAATTTCGCATCCGGGACGGTGTGCACGCACATCGTAGAAATCCACCCTCATTCTATTTCTCTAAAAAGCCCTAAAATAAGAATAACTTCAAGAACCAGGCAAATACACAAAACATGAAAAAGTGCACATTTTTTTGCGTACAAAAACAAATATACACATACAAACAAACATTCACTCTTCCACCCACATTCACACGGTGAAAAAAAACAGGCAAATACACAAACTCAAAAAAATAAACATAAAAAGTACGAAGTTTTTTGCGTGCAAGACCAGAAAAAGCACTCACAAACAAGCATTCATTCTCTTACCCTCCAACCCTCATTCACGCAGTAATTAAAAATAAAAAAGATGAACACTCAAACTCAAAAAAAAATTACCATGAGATGGTACGATTGCTTTTTTGCGTACAAGACCAAAAAAAAGCACTCACACAAAAACATTCATTCTCCCACCCTCCAACTCACACTCACACAGTAAAAAAAATACAGGCAAATACACAAACTAAAAAAAATTAACATGAAAATGTGCGCATTTTTTCACGTACAAATACAATAAAAGCATTCACACACAAACCATCATTTACCCATCCTCATTCACACATTAAAAAAAACAGACAAATGCACAAACTAAAAAAAAGTAATAATGTGAAAAAGTATAATTTTTTTTGTGTACAAAAACAAAGAAACCCAGACGCACAAGCATTCATTCTCCTACCTTCAGTCACATCTTAAACAAAAAACAAATACACAAACTAAAAAATATAAAATGAAAAAAATACACATTTTTTGCGTACAAAATCAAAAACCAAGAAACACAGGCACACAAACATTAACTCTCCCACCCTCATTCACACAGTAAAAAAAAAGAAAAGAACAAATACACAAACTCAAAAAATAAAAATTAACATGAAATGGTACGTAATTTTTTGCGTACAACATAAGAAAAACACAGACACCCAGATATTCATTATCCCACCATTATGCATTTTCTTGCACACAAAACAAAAAAAAAATCACACACACATAAACATTCACTCACCCACACTAACATAGTAAAAAAAGAGACAAAAACACAAAATGAAAAAGTAAACAACATGAAAAAGTATACAATTTTTTGAGTACAAACAAAAAAGTACACACAAATATTCACTCTCGCACCCTCCCCCCACATTCGTACAGTAAAAAAAAGACAAACACAAAAACTAAATAATAAATAATAACATGGGAAAAGTACACAATATATTGCGTACAAAACACAAAAAGGAAAACACAGACACACAAACATTCACACTTTTATACTCTCCCTCCCAGCCGTAATCACACAGTAACCAAAAATAGGATAATGAGTATTTTGTCTCTTCATTTATTCTGTTGATATAAAGTATTTTTTTCAGTTTCATATTTTATTTTAATCTATGAAGAAAAGCATGTAGTTTTATAAAATTGAGTTTAGTTTGTAATACATATAAGATGGACAATGTTTAATACATACACTCACTCCCACAACTAAGGATTGCACTAATTAAAAATACATTTTCGTTTTGTGTGTGCGAATGCTTTTTAGAACTTATATTGTATAGTTTTGTATACTTTTACAGAAGATTTATATATATAAATAAGTAGGGAAATCTAAAAGAAAACGCTTTTAGCACACACACATACAGGGAAGTCTTAAGGCGTGTGCCAACTAAACCCGGTATCTCAACCCGAATGAGAGCCTAGTCTCTGTCTATTCTCGACCTCCGTAAGAACGTAATACAAGTAATTTTAATAGTCAAATTTTATCCTGTATATATTCTGTGAAAAACTAGAAATTTTGAACTTAATATGCTAACTTACATAGTTGCACTATTATGTGATGAACATTGAAGACTAGACCTACCACCATACGCAGTCATTTTACATTAAAATGAAAGGCTGCAGTCGGTCGAGTCGGTTTATGCCTAAGTTTGTAAGATTTTGAATTACTCACATTTATTCGTTACGGGTTACTGTTTGTAGGAGAATTTGACAACGTGTATGCTCTATATACTATCTACTTATTTCGTTCACAGGTGAGGACAACTTGGTCATAGGGGTCCAAGGCCTCTAAAATCTACGCACACACATACACGGATGTGTGAGTAAAACCTAAGCAACGATTGGGTTTTTTTCTCTCTCTTGTTTGCTTTCCTCGTTTTATTTCCTATGTGAGATAACACCATGGATACTTTGAGCAGATGAAATAAAATTAGAAAAGGATATATATTGTAAAAGTAGCATTGGTACGTAAGACTGCTCCCCCTACAGTGAGAGCAATATAGATAAAAGTTACGTTGGGAAAGGTACGTCTTTCCTTAATTGTATTGGTTGTTTGTGTTTCCAGACTCAGCATTATATTACGGAACTATTCTTGATCTAAGATTTTCCATTCTTCCATTAAAAACAATTTCAGATGTTGGGTGTTCTTAAGTCAAAAGAAGCAGTTGTTTACTTTCTTTTGGAAGCTCTCTCCACCACAAAAAGGGGCTCCTATAGCAAGTCCCCGACCCACCCACAGAATGTGTGATGTCACTGACCAAAAGAAAACTGGGATTGAAAGTGTTTTGGATGAGGGAGAACAACTTGTGACATGGTGTTAGACACACGCTTTTTGAGTGTAACCACATTATATACATATATTGTGGGAGACTATATGCAGTCCACTAAGAATTTTTCTGCTTTAGAGCCTTGTGAATTGACTTTAGTGTTAAATAACCACATACAACCACAATAAAAATTCACAGGTGCATTCTGAAGGATATAATAGTGCATTTTGGTGTTTTTCCAAAATCTTCTCATTCATGGGTGCTTACAAACATCTTCTGTGGGATTTCAATCAGGAACTTTAAGGGGTGTTGGAAAACTAAAATCTTATTTTTTTGACAATTTGAGATTTTTACATTTTCAAACTGTATAGATTTTAACCTTTCTAAAATAACCTTACTTTAACCTCTAGGGTATTTAGAAGCCCTTAAAACGTATTTTTAAATAATCATTGAATTTGGGCCACGCCCATTTTAATGGCGAAAATTGTAAACAAATTACTTTGTTTTTGTTTAAAAGTGTAACAACTGATATAAACCAAAACATGTACCTTTTCTTTTAAATTGAACCTTTTATTTTTTTATTTCCTAGTCGATTAGAAATCTCAATGTATACATTAAATTCAATTTATCTAAAAATGTAAATTTTAATGTGCGATGTACCTTTTCTGAGAAACTACTGTTCACAGGTATGTAAATTTTTTATGAATTATTTATAATGATGTCTAATATATACTAAAATGAGATTTTTGTAAAAAACTCAAAAATTTAATTTTTGCAAATTTTTTAAGTAAAAAATAGGTCAAATTTCGCCATGTTTGATAAAATATTTCATAATTTATTAAAAAATTCAAAATTAGCTAAAAGCTCATTTTAGTATAATGAGAGAGGTGTACTTTAATAGTATGAAAAATTTCAAGCATGTACATAAAAAAGATTTTGAGAAAAGGTACATCGAAAACAGCCAATTTAACATTGTCTGTATAGAGAAAGGGAGAGGTTTCGAACTCCCCTTAAATTACTGACTAATCAGTTTAGTGCTATTTTTTACTTTCCAGTTGCTCCCCAACAGGCAGAGTTGTGCCTCGCCTTTTGGTAAGTTCCATTAACACGAAGTCTACGTTTGGGGCACCTCTGAGAAGACTCCTGTGAAGAGGTAAATCACTTAGTGACATTAGTGATTTCTAGTGAAAGTGCTGCTTTTGTAAATATGAGAGACTCAGACATTTCATTTATCGCAATACTTTCCAAACCAAGTACGCCATGATCCCCATAACAATATCTTCGTCTGAGATTAGTTGAATAAACACATGTCCAAAACAACTGACTTGATGAAAATTGCTTGTGACACTGAAGTAGCTATTTTGTAAAGAGAATGCTATTCCAATAAATTGGAAAGTCTGTGTTCCTTATATCAGCTTAAGTATCTCTGTCAATGGGAAGCTATCAGTAAGATGCTGCATTCAGAATGGCTGGCGAATGAATGGAATATATTTATGATGGCGTGTAGTCACGGTACTTGTCATGCCATTCAGTAAGCAATTGCAGAGCAATGTCGTACACTGATTGGTATAGACCTCCTTTTCCCTACTGGACGATATATCGATATTTTTTGATAAGCGTTTTCATCTGTAATAAACTATCTTTCTTACAGTTGTACCTGTGTTTCTGAAAGATTTCCAGTTTGTTCGTCCTTACTTTTTATCGATTATAAACTCTTTCTCTACATTTATCACTAAAAGTCCCTATACAGGCTTCCGTATTATTCTTTCTCAAGTAAAACATAACAAGTGCTTTCTTTAACCGTAATGCGCGTACGACCTCATTGAACTTACAGTGAATGTGTGTTTTTAACATAGCCTTCTTGGCAAGCACTGGTAGTACGATTTTTATGGCTCTAAGTGACAAATTTTACATATAGTAACAAATAATTCACATTTTTCTACCGGCATGAGTATTTATCGTATTGGTTGCAACAAGTATTTTTCTTTTTTTATGTGTTACTGTCTGCTTTAAATTATACCGTTGCTTATGTTTTGAAAACCAGTGTTTATATTTGAGTGTGTGCAAAACTATTCAGGCTAAAGAGTAGATTTATTTTCAAGAGAAAAAAAATAGAAAACAGCAAAATTCAAAGTAATTAATGTTTTTTTTTGCAGTTTTTATTGTTAAACTTGCTTTGAGAAAAAAAGTTAACTTGATAAGTGATTATCTTAAAATTTGTAAAAAAATTGAAATTTCTAAAGTTTTTTAAGTTTTTATACAATATTCTGTTTTTAATATATTTTTTTTATTTATTTCAAATGAAATTGTATTTCCCAATATTGTGGAGAAAATAATTTGTACGAAATTTTATGTCTGGAACTTTGCAAAATTCTTGTTCATTTGTGAATTCTGCTCTCAATTATTTTTTTCTGAACACTGGTTTTTGCAGATAAATCTAAAAATCAAATACGAAAACCATAAAAATACTGACTTTGACTTTAAAAAAAAAACTAGAACTCTAAAATCTTTCTTAATCCTTCCAATTTTTGATAGTACATATAGATATAAATGCATCTACAAAAATTTTAAGTCTATCTTGAACAGAAAAAATTGTGAAACATTAACATCGACAAAAATAAAGTGTGGAAGTTAATTAGTGCATACTTTTTAGTGTCCCAAAACTCAGAATATAACAAATATTTTTAAAACTGATTGGATGTTAGATCTCGAATTCCCAGAAACATTTTTAACTAGATAATCTATCAGAGAAGTTCAAAGGAAAAAAATATATGTTTGTGCTTTGTAGACTTAAACAAAAATAGGTAGGCCATGGGTAGCCTAGTAGTTAGAATATCGGACTCCAGACCGGAAGGCCTGGATATGATGCTTGTGCCACCAAATAACCTCCGAACAGTGGCGTAACGTACACCCCCGCAACGCGGGGGAGGGCAAGGCTTTAGGGGCCCAAAGCTATCTGACGCCATTAACGTACAATTTCACAAAATTAGCTTTACATTTTTTTAATCCAATTTTTAAGCGGTTTTCAAATTGGCGATCTAACATCATTCAAAATCAAAACTTTGATCACTAATTAGAGATATCTTAGATCCAATAACCAAATCAAAAAACATTTTAATTTCCTGTAATCCCCGCGACGAAAGAGATACTTTTCTTTAGTGGGTTTTCTTTCCAAACTTAAATTACTTACAGATAAAAAGAAAGAAATTGACGGAATCATAGGAAAATTGGATAAAATGCTACAAAAAAAAAAAAAAAAAATTCATCACTGTATTTTTAGTATACTTCATGTTAGCGGTAGGGAGAAAAAAAGACATGTTACTTTTTACTGAAGTAGCAAAGTAACTTATTGGCGTCTTTAGCTTCCCCCCCCCCCACATGTATTTCATTTTCATTTAGCGAACTCGTAAATAACGTACATCTGTTATGCTTTTTCCATGAAAAATAGTATTGCGATACTTGAAAACGCATAGCGAGCATTTTAAATGATTACATGGTCTAGATTTATGATTTAGAAACCCATATGCCCACAGAAATTTCCGTAGATTTATGAGTATTCAATCAAATAAAGCATAATGAGAAATGTTTCACAAAATTGTTTTTAGAACATGTATATTTTTATATCCAATGCACTTCAATATACTGAGTGTTCCTTCGCTGTTAAAACATTTTGATCTCACTTTTGTCTCTTGTAATATTAGAACTGTTTTTTGTAAACGGAATTAATAATTCTGGCTCTTATATTGTTATTTTGTTAATAAGACAAGATGAAACGCGGCCCTAAAATGAGTGGAGTTAAAAAAAACTTAATGGTTCTCAAAAACGAAAAATTCGAAAGGAAAAGGAGTATAATATTAATAGCAAATATGTAAAACTGAATAACTTTTTAATATCCGCAAGTTCATCATCTTGTGCAAGTGCTAGTAGTAGTAATGCCAGGGAACTTGATGAACAAGGTCAAGCTTATCTCGGGATTCATAAACGAAGAATTTGGTAAGTAATACATTTTTTCTATCATAAGGATCTAAAATCGAAAATATTATTTTACAGTGTTTGTGTTTTTCTTAGTGTATCGTTTTTATTTCAGTTATCAGTCGACTGTTGTTAGATTTTCCATTTTTTAAATACTATAAATACTCTCTAATGTTAAACAATATTTACTTTGTTTACTCAGACACAGGTTGATTTTATATTCAGTTATAAGTTTAATATTTAAATATTTTTACGTGATGTGTAACTGTACATTATGTTATGGTTTTGCAATTATTTGTACACATCTATCTATCTATATATATATATATATATATATATATATATATCTGGCTTGGGGCTCAAGATCTGACCTTGCGGGGGCAATTATTTTCCGTTACGCCACTGCCTCCGAGTACATACGGAGTACGTGCTCGTTAAATCAATGGGTCCGAAAGTCTTGTGGGCTGAATCATGAGTGCCGGGGAATGGAGAATATCTCCCTGCCCTTCAATTCCATGTCTAAATTGTGAAGATAGGTGGTGCCACCATCTATAGTCCCTTTGGGGAATTTCGCCGAGCTAATTCGTATTGTCGCCTGTATGATGGCTAAGACCAGGACCAACGACAGGCGTGCTTCTAGCCCCTTGCCACGCGGAATTTCGTGGGCCCTGTTCCGACTACGTCAGACAGGTGATATTAGTCACAACACAAAAACAAAAATAATTATTGAAATGAACAAACTTAAAACTTTAAAGCAAGAAGATAAGGGGATATATATATATATATATATATATATATATATATATATATATATATATATATATATGAATGTGTGTGTGTGTGTGTAAAATAATTTAACTGTTTTACAATTATTAAAAAGTTTTAAATTTCTCAAAATTTTTGAATACTTCTTCACATGAAAAAATCAAGCAAAAAATTGTTGAAATTCACAGTTTGATTATAAGAAATATACATGAAAAATCGTAGGTAGATAGGTTTAACACGTAGCCATGGATTCAGAATAACGTCTAGTTACACTTGACATGAAATATTTTAAAGATGCTTTTCCTTTATATATCATTTTATATCGTTATTTTTTTTACCTTTTTGTTGAGGCTTTTTTCTTTTTTTTTTTTTTCTTTTTTGAGAAGTATTTTGTGTCTGTATTCTTGAAGCTCAAAAGTCCTGGCACAAACTTCATTAGTTCGTAGTTTCTTTGTTTTTTAATTATTATTTTATTGAGTGCTTATCTGGGCTGATAATTATTTTTTTATCGCAATGTATAGAATTTTTCTATACCTTTCATGTACTGCCGAATTTTAAGGCTAATTGGCTAAGCCGTCTCCTATTGTGGTGAATCTATTTGTTTATTTCATGTCAGTGTTTTTCTTTCCTGTGACATTCTTCACTGGATTTTCGTTGACTTAAATAAATTACCCAATGTGAGAAGTGGAGTACATTTTTTTTGTTATATTTAAGCTGAGAGCTTTTCTTGTGCTCTATTCTGCTACTAAATTTGGTTTTGATTAATTGAACTGTATTCTTGCATAACAGAAAAGAGCCATTTGTACAATTTTGAAATACTGGTATTCACAAGTTTAAATACCGCTTTTTCGGTATTTACTAGAAATTTTTAAAATTGTTTTCACTATATGTTCGGGGATCACCAAAATAGCAAAATAGTATATGTTTTTATTTTTATGCTATAGTTTTAATTATTGCACCACGATTAAAATATATTATCAATAAAATAGTTTTACAACCATTTCAGAAGGTGAATATCTTAAACGTCTATAATCTGCTCATTCCATTGTTCTTATTTTTTTATTTTTTTTAGTTCGTTCTACAGTTCTCAAGCAACTCATTAAACCCATCATCTGATGTTTTTATTATTTTAATTTCAGGATAAAAGACTCTATTAATCTGAACTTAAAAATATAGACATAAATTATTTCTCTGATAAATAGAACTAAATACATCACTCCTAAGTTTTCGTTGAAAGATGAATTACATATCCAAGCTCATCCACCTTCCTGCATCCGTCAACGCCTGTTCCAACATTGTCTCCCTAACGGGCGAAATTAATTAGACTGCGAATACAAAGTTGTATCATACAATGAAAAAAAGTTATAAAATATGGTAATCCCAATTCAAAAACTATCATATTGCAGCTAAGAGTAATACTGCACTCGCGCAGGTTTCGTAGTCTGATATTCGTATCTGAGAATCCAAGGTTGTACTTGTGAAGAAAATGCGTAATATTTCGATATTTTTTTTTTTTTTAAATTGGTGAGTTTGTTATTCACACTGTATTTGCATATCATACTTTAGGTTTCAAAATATTTCTCAGATTCCTTATATATATATATATATATACTCATAAGTAACAACTCCCAGTAATGAATAAGAATAACTTTAAAGAACATAAAAATCAGTTGATTGGTTTCATTATTTATGTGATGAAAAGAATATTTTGACTCTATGTAAAAAAAAAATGTTCTAGAGTTATTAAAATGAATGAAGGAAGTACAAGCGGACTCCATTCTCATTTAAAAACGAAACATGAAACAAATTTATTAAAGAGGAAAGAATCTGATTACGATAAAAGTACAAATTTAAGCACAGTTTCTAAGCTAAAATCGTCAAAAATTTTAGATCATTTAAAAAAAAGATAATTTGGTTGAAATTATAAGTTATATGACCGCATTAGATGGTTTGCCATTTCGAATGTTTTGCACTTCTAATGAATTAAGGAAATCGCTATCCGCCATAGCTTTTAAGAATCTACCAACATCGATTATTACTCTAAGAAAAACAGTTATAAACTTCAGTAACGGTGTTCGCAATTATTTGGAATACGAGCTAATACTGTTAAAAGTAAATGGTGAAAAATTTAGTCTTGCATTTGATGAATGGACGAGTGTAAGAAATAGACGCTAATAAATAAAAATATTCATTCAGAAAAAAAGTTTTGGAATGTAGGACTTACACATATCACGAGACGTATGTAGGCCTAAAATGTGTAGAAGTGCTTAAATCTAAATTAGCGATGACATGGATGATCCCTGAAAGAAGATATTCTATCCATAACGAATGATGGAGCAATAGTTATGAAAAAGTTGGAAAGTTGATTGGTAAAAAAAATCAGCAATTGTGCTATGCTCACGGAATTAAATTAGAAGTAACAGATGTATTATACCAAACAAATAAGAAACAGAAGAATTCAAATACTGTGGATACAGAAACTTCGAATTCCGACTTTGAATAGATTAAGAGTGATACTGATAATGAAGATAATGACATTGTAATTGTTGAAGATATTGCTAATGATGATGAAATATTAACTCACCATGAATTGCTTTCTATAATTAATGGAAGTTCGAAAAATTGTTAGGATAATTAAACATTCCCGAACAAAAATTTCCATGTTACAAAAATACATACTAATTGAAAATAAAACAGTACATATGTTAATATTAGATTCTAAAATACGTTAGAACAGTTTACTCCTAATAATGGAATGATTTTCGAAACTGAAAAATCCAATCAAAAAGGCAATGATTGACTTAAACCTTCAAATTCATTTTTCCAACAGTGAATTCAACAATATCTAGAAATGTGTATCAGCACTACCTTCAGTTAAACTGCCTGTTGAGGCATTATGTCGGAGATATTCTAATTTATTAACAGCTAATGCTACAATTAATTTCATGTTGCAGTCACTGAAAGAACAGCACACATCACCATATGAAGAATTATATACTACATTGAAAAATGGCACAGAAGAAAGGCATACCGAAATGGAGAATGTCTTACGGTATTGACATAATTATAATAATTTTAAAAATGAAAATGAGAAAGAAGAAAAGAGACTAACCAAATCAAATGTGATAAAGTTTATAGTAAACTTTGTAAAACCTTTTTACCCAGAAATCTATCCACATTCAGATGAATTTGGTACAATTATCGAAGATGAGGCTGACACTAATATCAATAGTGAAAAGGAATTGTCCCTTGAACTAAAATTAGAATTAGTGATAACTAAAAAAAACCAACAAACGAAAATACAATACAGAAAGCAGTTATATCCAAAACCATCCGACGAGAAATTGATTAATTTGGAGATGAGAGATTTAGAAGTAAATGCTTGGAAAAAGTATATTGCGCATTGCTAGCAGTACCACCAACAGGCGTAGATGTCGAAAGAACATTTTCTGCAGCTGGTAATATTTGCACAAATACAAAAGCATTATGTTTTTTAAGATGACATTTCAAAAATTTATTATAGTACCACAGACTGATTAATGATATTCACCCTTTTTTGCGATTTAAATAAAATAAGAGGATCCTTCATTTTTTTATTCTTTATATGGTGTTATAATTTATTATGTTCTAAGAAATACCGTGTTGAATGTTTGGTCTGATATTGCAATCCCTACATGCAACAGAATTTATTCGAGTTTTTTTTTCTCTTTTTTCGGACACTAAACCAGCACAAAACCATATGCATGGAAATTTTTGCTGGATTTCTATTATTGTAGTATATTTTTCAACATTAGAAGAGCTCTAATCTTGAATTTAAGCTAATCTTAACCTGCAACCATTTCTTTTAGTTCAAGGATAAGAATCGTTACAGCTCGAATCTGTTAAGACTAGTTTCTGTTTCCCTATTGATGAATTTGGTGTTCGACGATTCAGTTCTCTTTCTATGCACTAAAATCTGTTTGATTTTTTCTATTGTGAGGCATTTTTTTTCAGGAATTTGGGAATTTAAATAGGCTGTTCAAAATTAGAAGAAATGAAAGTAATTATTTTTTCCATTGTTTAAGTTGAGAATTCTTGAATTTTACTCCGTGGTTGATTTTCGCTGCTTGAATGAACTATCTTCATGTGCAGAATAATCTGTTTTGCTTTTATAAATGGAATATCCATCTCTTTTAGTTTCATTGATCGAAGCAGGTCGTCGAAGTCTCTAAGAACTGAATTCCATTCTTTTATTTTATTTTTTAAGTTGAGAATAGTTTTCGGATTCCATTTTTTTTAATTAAATTTGTTTTTAGTTTAATGATATATTTTTCCTGAGTAACAAAAGAAGGTTTTATTTTGTCTTTTAATATCTTCATCTCTCTCTCAGTTTCCAGACAGGATTCCGCTCACTTAAATAAATTGTTCAAGTCTCAAAACATTGGAAGAAGAAATACATTATCCGTGTACATAAAAACTTAAATATAATAGTGAAGTAAAAGGACGTAACCTGTAATAGTGTCCTACTAATCTGCTCCTTATAACTTGCCAGAAATTTTAGAAATTAAAATAAGATATTAAAAGTAGAAACAAGTTCGAACTCTCTCTTTAAGAAACTCCGATTATAATTTTGATATACACTTGACTACACACTTCCTTAGACTAGATTGCACTTGTGCGGTGTCGATCTTCCTGATTTACTCGAGGGCAGTTTTTTCTTAGGTGCCTTGCTCCACCGCACCCCCAGCACTTTGTGATGTGATCTTTCTTATTGTTTTGAGGGCAGTTGCTTCTAACATGCCCTGGTTCACCACACCCCCAACACGTGATGCTGCGTCTCCTCTGGTTCTAAAGTTGAGCCATTAAATCTTGAATATCTTCTTTCAATTTCTTTATCTCCTTCATCCATGGAGATTCACAGGATTCATCCTCAATCACTCTAGCTTATCGGATGAATGCGATCAGCTTGAGTGGCAACCTCCATTTTCAGAGCATATAACAGGACAGATTAAAGATCTTGAACATCTGCCATTCTTATAGCTCTCTGGATTCCTCTATCCTTCAGTCCGTCTACGAAATACTACAGAGAAATTATTTCTCGCATATTTGCTGAGCAATCTGAGAAGGCTAAGGTGGTGAGCATTTGTATTGCGAAGGCATACTCCTGCAAACTTTCTCCAGTTTTCTGGAGTCTTGTTTTCATCTCCAGGCGTGCGTAGTCTTTAGAGTATTTCTGGCCGAACCGAAACCCCAGAGCATTAAAGAGGGAGTTCTAGTTCAGACGCTCTGTGTCGGTAAGAGTTTGAAGTACTTTAACGCCTTCTCCTATAAAGGCTGCTGCTAGCTGACATACTTTGATTCCTATCCATTAGCGTCTGAAACTATGAAATATTGCATCTTGTATACCTCCCAGTTGGTTTTCCGTCGCAGTTTTACAGTTTCAGTGACACTGGTGAGGCAAGGACAGGTATTGGAAGAGCAGGCACAAACTTCATTTCATTATCCTCATTTCCATACGATAAAACATTCTTTTCAAGCTCTTCTACACGCTGTGATACAAGGTTAAAATTTCCAGCCACTTCTTCGATTCTTCCTTCGATTAGCTCTTTAATTCTTCCTATTTCTTCTCTTACTTTCTTCTCTATCTTCTCTGCAACTACTGCGATTTGTTCTTCCATTTTGAAGGCTATTCTTTTTTCAACATTATCGATTTTCTTTTCTAGAGTATCTCTTAGCTCTTCTTGATCTTTGTTCATTTATTGCTCTGCTTTCTCCATTCTCTCATTTAATTAATTCTTAGTTTCTTCTTGGCTTCTCTTAATATCACACAGGACTTTCTGCATTTCTTGTTGGCCTCTGCATATCTTCCAGACTTTTCTCCATTATCTCCTTTAACTCATTTTTAGTTTCTTCTTGGCTTCTCTTGCATATTCTCCATTTTCTCCTTGGTCACTTCTTGGTCACTTTTCAGGGCATTGATGCCTTCCAACAAAGCCTTCAGTTGCTTCTACATCGCTCGTGTTATCGGCTTAAAACCCCACTTCTGGCTCCAAAAAATGTTACGTGAATCGGGGGTTCAAGGATTTTATGCAGACCAGTTGCAATAAACAGGATAGTTCTTTAAGAGCAATGGAAATTTATTGTAGAAAATACAATTTTTTAAATACAGGATTCCGCTGCAATATTCACAAAATAGATCTCAGAAGGTCTACACACCTTCAACAGAACTCAGACACATTTATCGGTGTCTATAATGCCCGAATGTAAAAGATTATTTACAAGCAATCACTCGTTCATCAGCCGAAGTAATCACTAAATGCTTCAACAGTCAGAGCAATACTAACTTATCACTAGTCCAAACCAGACTAACTGACTTTCGGGAATAATTTCTCTATTTATATTATTCGCGTATAATTCGATAACTATACATAAGTCTTGAAATTATTGGGTTTCTCTACTAATTTCTAGAAGTATCCAGATAGACCCAATACACCAAAAATGTCGCCAACTTAGCTTTATCTCAAGATTTCGCCAATTTCCCATTGAATCACCATTTTAAAGTAAGGGCTGACATTCTTTGTGTGAATATTACAATTTTAAAGTAAATTAAATCTAATTTAGAGTAAGATAAAGGCATTACACATCCAAATACAAATTAGTTACACAATTTATTTACAAAATATATTTTCCGCAAAAACTTACACTGAATATACTAATTAGTCCTCCTTCGGCAGGTTCGTGTTTCAGGTGTTGTTATAAGAGTTCTATACTCTTCTTTTATTTTTGAGCACTACATTACCTTCCTTAGCTTCCTTTTAAAAAAAATGTGGATGGCTTTTTATTCTCATAGATGAATAAAAGCATTATTACTTAACCACCTGTACTAATCAAACGATTTAATGAAATTAAGATAATGAATTAAAAATAAATTGCAAATTAATATAATTAACTTGAATCTACAGTAAATTTATAATATCAGAAATGAAATGAAGAAATAAGCACATTTCATTAATCTTTTAAAGAGTGTTTTGAAAATAGAACATGTGTGTAGTAAGCGGGTGAGTATATATATATATATATATGTGTGTGTGTGTGTGTGTGTAATTTAAAATTTTTTACTAATTTTTTCTCTCGATTAATACTGATATAAATTAAATAAATTAAAGAATTATGTGAATCGCATAAAACATTAGAAACACAATTAATAAAAAAGTACTTTTACTTATATTAAATTTGAACTTGGAAAAATCCACACGCACACACAAAATATTTTTGTTACGATGCCAAATCACATAAATAACAGAAAACTATTAAGCAAAAAAAGGAAAGAAAAATTGCAAGATTTCGACAAAGTGTAAAGTAATATTGCCCTCGTACTTACATAACATCACTTTGCCAAATTACAAGAAATAAAAGACTTACAATTTGAAATGATATTAGGCTTACGTAATCCATTTTTTATAAAAAATAACAGCATTAATGGGTTTCTTTAAATATATTAAGGCATTTGAAACTATGCAAAGCTCACATTCTAGAATCAGTCACTATTACTGCAAAGTTAAAAGAAATTAATGTTTCATGAATCATATTAAATGGAGCTGACAGAAAGCAGAAACAGTGTGCTGTCTACTTTTATTCTATACAATGCTTTATGAAGCATAAGTTGGAAGTTGTTCTACTTACGAAATTTGCATATTACGATTTTAATAAGAAAACAGAGACTGACACTGATTTCAATTGCCCCTTTTGTTGATTTTCAGTTCCCTGAAAGGAATATTTTTTAACTGAATGAGAAAAATGCGTTGTATTAGCCTTTAAAATTAGCACAAAATGTAAAAGGAATGAATTTCCCTGAATATATAGCGGGTTGCAAATTCCTTTTCATAGCAAATTCCCAACAAATTATAATGAAACTTTGTGAAGTTAAGTTTAACTGGAATAAGGGGAATTTTCAGGATATAAATAACTCGGTTGCAAATGCTTTCAACTTCACATTTTATTGAGGTTAAGAATACGTTATTTCTAAAAAAAATTACATTTATGTTTTAGTATGAATTTTCAAACGCGCTTACTGTTATATTTTTCACTAATCAAAATTAAACATTTAATAAAAACAAACTGATATAATGCAATCATATGTAAATGTTTGAAATCAGTGAATATCTAAAATAATGGTACTCAAACTATTCACAATATGAGATTGGAAGTTAAGCATCAAGAAAAAGACATTCACCTGGCGAGTTGATGTGAAATGCTTAGCTCTCTGACATATGATGTATATGATATAAGGGAATGAAATTAAAGAATGGGCAATACTTGCTCCATTTTTCCTTTCAGAAAATAATTCTGAAAATTCTTGTCTCGGAGAACATGAACAAAAACAGAGGACAGGCCATCATCAACGGAAGCAGTTCCAACAAGCGAAAGATTTTAAGAAGGGTAAGGTGTGAATGAGCTTGGAAGAGCAATTTGTTCAATATGTCATGTCTTAGCTGATACTCAATTCGACTCGTTTACGGTGCACCGGCTGTGGTAGGTAAGGTATGAAACATGAAAGGTGTTGATGTGGTCAGAGTGATCTTAGTACGCTTAGAACACTGCACTCATAAATCCTTTATATACAACCGGTGGCGGCAGCTCCACAAGTCATTTATGCTGCCATGCAGCAACTTGGGCAGAAAAGATGTAAGAGGACTTGGTAGCCTCTGAACTACTTTCTTTCTTTCTTTATGTATTTAAAAATTATATTTTAGCATTTTATGTAATGTTTCTATTCAAGAAAATGATTAATATATGAAATTTTTCACATATTATTCACACAATTTTAAGAAATTATATTTTTTTGTAGAAAATTTGGAAAATTTTAAAATCCTACTCCTTTTGTAATTATTAACTTTTTGACCTGAATTTATTTTTTATAATATTCTTATGGATGTAATAAGCAAATTTAGGCATCGATTTTACAATAACTTAATTCGATTTTGAGAAAAAAATGAAATGTTGGTATGCATTCACAATGAAAATACCAATTTCTCTTACATTTTAATTTTTAAAAAAAAAACTATTCAGTTTACAGCAAAATGGATCCCTGATTTTGTTAAATGCTTTATATGCAACACACAAGAAGAAAATGAAAGTGATTGGTAAGTAGTTGTGGAAGGAGTATCAGTTTGAATGCACTAATGTTTCGAAAAACACAAACTGAGAAAAACCCTTTTAAAGTTTATAATTCTCAAAAAAATAATTATAATAAGCTTAAATAAACTTAAAATACCTCTTTAAACTATTAGTTATATATTTTTTCTTTGATATAATTGCATTTTCGTATTTTTTCAACCAATATATTTTTATAAATGATCATATTTAAGAAAGTATTAATTGCACACAAAGGAAATTCAGGAAAATTTTAATTTTTTTTTCTGTCACGGTAGAAAGTGTAGTTTTTCTTCACATAATATTGAAGTATTACAATTATATGAAAAACATATCAGGAGTAAGAACTGAAATTATATGAAATTATTAATATAAAATGCCTAAATGCAAAAGTTTTACGTGCACACATTTCACAAAGAAGAAAAATTATATTATTGTATTGCCTTGGAAATATTCTGCTTTAAATATTACACATTGTTTTAGTTATTATTTCTCTTTATAATATATATATATATATATATATATATATATATATATATATATATATATATATATATATATGTTTAAATATATAAAATCAATCCCAATTATCAATTGAAAAATTGAAATATATGAATCTTATCATACTAAATCCCATTTCAAAATTTCAATGGCGAATTTAAAAGATAAAATTCCAACGTTTTCAAACAAAATTAAAAAATTATAAAATAAAATAAAAATTTATAAAATATCCAAGTGCAATCTCGGACTTAGGACCGATAAGTGGGGTTAAACTAATATATATATATATATATATATATATATATATATATATATATATATATATATATATATATATATATATATATATATATCATAACGCTTTCTTTAGATTTTTTTTAAAAGGGGACGTGGCCTAATTGCTTAATTTGTTTTCAAATGAAGTTTAATTCAACTTCTAACTTTCCGACTTGCACAAGTTAGATACCAATCGAAAGATAATAATGCAGAGAATAAAATTAAATAAAAATAAAAAAAACGATGTATCGGTCATTTTAGGGGTACCAAGTCCTCTCTTAATGTTTCATCATTTAATAGCTCCATTAGCCCTCAATTGGTTGCTAGTGGACTGCACTCATAGCTTTCGTGAAAAAGTATCTCATTAACATAATGTAAGAGACGGTTCCCTTTCAATGGTACTCCATTAAAGCGATAGAACGGAGTATATCATGTTCGCAGACGTGAGAGTCATGATCCTCATGCAAGAATGTCGATTTAACGTAGAGGACGTGATAATTTGGTATAACCAATGAATCGCTGTACTGCATGGCAATGCGTTGTTATGGTTTATTTCGTCATTTCATGATATAGTATATTAACTCTGATTCATATTTCAGGCACATTAACTGTAAAACGATATGTAAATTATGAGCTGTTTTTTGGTGATTTTCCTTTCAGTGCGGAATTGTCAGTCTCATTTACCAAATGGATTGAATCTGACCCAACACTACACGCATAAGTAGACATCCTCTGCAAGGTATGCAGATGTTTTTTCGTCGTTCTTCCTTGATCTCTCATCAATCAAACATGTTTAAAAGTGACTGGGCATCTCTTACATAAACTATCATCTTCACTTTCAATAAAAAAAATTGGCTAATGGTTGCTCTCTCTTTCTCTATGTTACTAGTATTACTTTAAAATAATGCTATGTTAACAAGTTTACTAACATTCCATAAACTGTTTAACTCGGCTGTAACAACTCAGACTCATCACTTTCTGGGCAGTCCTTGGTGTTACATTTCCAATGTCCTATGAGGCATTGAAATAACCAAGTAATATGTCTAGGGATGATCTGAAAAGACAGAGAGATATTTTTAAGGAATTTAATAATAAGTTACTTTATCTAACGTTAATTATATTATTCTTTCAAAAACGGATTTAAAAATTTAGATATATCATTTGGAGTACAAACAAGTTTTTCATTAGTCATAACACAAAACTCTGCTATGTTCATTATGGAATAATTTAATCTAACCTCGTAATTAGTCGGCAATCATTACACTTTAATTTTCAACATGCCTTATTTGGTCGCAGTGTGTGTGCGTGTGTGTGTGCGTGCGTGTGTGTGTGCGTGCGTGTGAAGCGTGCGTGTGAATGTGCGTGTGTTTGTGCGTGCGTCCGAGCGTGCGTGCATGTGCGTGTGCGTGCATGTGTGTGTGTGTGTGCATGCGTGTAAGCGTGCGTGTATGTGTGTGAAAATGACGCAGGAATAAAGTAGTTGGGTGTCATGCAAGCTAAAACCAAGAGACGTAAAGAGGAGACTTTTCACTTGCGAACCGCTACCTCCAGAACAGAAAATTAGGGACTTAACTTCGAATTTTAAGTGATGATGAAAAGGGGAGATTGACTATATCTACAGCCCAGTTGTTCTATCTATGCTGAATTCGTACATTGACAAAAAAATGGGAACTCATAGTGGCTATTAATGGGAAATATTTGCGAAATCAACTTGTTATTTTTTTCTATAATGTTTAAATTTCCATAAACGAATAATGTATAAACCTACGCAACTAATTTATTTTTAATCTAATAAATGAAATATCTGTTCATACATAAATTAATATTTCGATATCTTAGTTTTGTCATTGAAGCATATAAAATTATTAATGTATCTTAAGTATCAAAAATATATGTTTAATTATTCATGTTCATAATTAAATATATTAACAAAAATTTGAAATATGAAATAAAAGAACTTTTAATTACTTTATTAAAAAATTAAACATATGTTGTTTTTAATGGTTGTTTTTTGTTTATTAAATATTTTTAATTCCTAGTTAAAAGTAATATAGGGAAAATGTTCGGAATTCTTGATATATTGAATGTCAAAAAAGAGTTATGTTTCATTCCTTTTTATTTGTACCCTTATTAGATATGGAGACTTTTGAGTTCTATAGCAACAATAAGTAAACATACACACATTTTTTCAAAAAAAATAAATAGATAATTTATTTGTTTGTCACCAGTATATGCCTACAATTTCAGTACATTTATTATATCTATATAACATCTAATGAAATAGAACGTGAACCCAGAAAAGGAAAAATGTCATTTTAATTCACTTTACTTTTTTTAAAAAAACTATTCATTTCATTTCTTTAAACACCGACTGCTACAAATCTCAATGTATTACGGAACTTCTACTCTTTATTAAGTAGGTCCGTTGGGAATCCAGAAAACAGAGGATCCTTTCGACAACTCTTACGAAATAGAAGGAAAGTTTCGGCAATAAATTGCGTTCCAGATTTTTTTTTCTTAATCCTTTTATATAAATTTCTTCTTTTCGGTTTACCAACAACTCTCATTCTTAAGTTAATGACTTCGTTTTCAATCTAACATTTATAAAAAGTTCTGGATACCACATGAGTTTTATCCCATTAGTGAAATACCCATTAAAATATTCCTTCTGCTGCTATATTAATGGCCACATTTCAGATTTTTTAGTACTTCTAATTTAAAACAAAACGAATTATCTTTCTAAAATGGAAAGTTTAAACAAAAACTAAATCTAGATTTCCTTTAAAAGGAAGATGGAAAAAATGCTCGAAAACTTTTAGTTTCATCAAATATAATTTGATTTTACCGTTCGTTTAGACTATTAACTCGAGTAAAACTTTTTAATTACTTTTTTGTGTTATCTGCATTTAGGTATTACTCTTAGTTGTTTCTCACACATTTCCATATGGCTCATTGTTATTATAATTTATATATATATATATATATATATATATATATATATATAAAGTATATATATTACAAAGAATTAAGTAATTTCTTGGAAAAAATAAAACAAAATTTTTGAAGATTTCTTTAAATTCAAGAAACTTATTTTATCGCTATAATATTAAATTGACGGGAATAATAATTTGAGCTTCAAATGTGAGAATTTATTTTTTATTCTTCTTTTTGAATTTATATTAACGGAAGAAATGTTTAAAAGAAAATAAGATGAAGACCGTTTTATTTTCTATCAGATTATTATTTTTTATTTTAGAGCTGAATTATTCTGGAAAGCTTTAACTAGATTCGAGGAATTTGAATATATCTTGAATGTTTCCACGTAATACTGAGAATTAGCTTAAGAATATTAATGAAACATTCTAGTTTTGGATGTAGTGAAATATATTACTTAAGTTAATTCACACACGCACACACACATTATTCATATCATGTAATAAATTCATTCTCAATTTTGTTCAATTTTTTAACTGTTTATAAGGATTTAAAATCAGATACGGTACATTTTTGGATGTGTTTAAATTTTCGACAGCAAAAAAGGCCGAATAACAGGAGTGAGGCACTTTACAGATTTTAAAAAACCTACATAATTCGCTGACTTTTCTTTTATTTTTTTGATAAATAGTACAAGTATAAAAATTAAAAGATAAAAAAAGATTTTTGTAAATGTGGAATGTCATAGTAATAATATGATGAATAAAGAAAAGTATATTTAAAATTGGCTGCTTAGAAAATTGCTTAGACCCTAACTAGGAAACCTTTTTTATTTCAGTCTTGATCACGTCAGTTAAACAGACTTGTGTCAAAAAGTTAAGAAAAGTGATTATTTTTCTCATTAAAGTGCGAAATAAAATCAAAATGGAATAAAATTTGGCTTCTTAATTTGGTACATCATATCTACAGATACTGAGAATCGTTACTCAGACTAAAACAACTTTCATCGAAAAACAAATCGCGACTTCGTTGATGAAGTATGCAGTTTTTGTGCTCGTGATATTCGTTACTGCTGTTAATGGTATGAATCATTCAAAACGATGATCAAATGAGTCACTTTTATCTATACGTTTGGCTACAGTAAACCGCGACACCTGTCATCAAGTTGTGTAACATAGCTACTGAACCTTTTTACTCAATATATGATTTCCATATCTTTTTCACTGTAGAATGATATATGAGTTTTAACTTACCATTGTCTTCCACAGCTTATCACCGTCAGTCAAAAGGAAGACTTTCCATGTTCTTGAAACTAAAACATTTTTTTCATTCCCATACTCTTGTGCTGCACTCATCTAACTAGTCCAATCTTCATAGTTACCGGTCATTTTACCACACATTAAGGCATCCTGATGGTTTCTTGTAACCATTATGAACGTATTATTTCACTTTCATGTACATTGTTTGCCTTGAAGTGCATAATTTCTGTTTCGTTTTAAGATGCCTTGCTACTGAGCGCACTCTTTCCTTAAGTTTGTGTACAGTGACATCCCATATGATGCTTAAAGCTAATATTTGCATGAGCGTCGACTTTTTGCTGTGCTGCCTTTTCACTGTACTTGTCACACAAACAACAATTTTCAATAATTTTTGATTATATATTGAAAATTGCAGTCGATGCTTAAGTTCTAAACGCTAGTGGGCTAGTGTATACCAAGTATATTAAGAAATCTAAATGCGTCTTACAACTTCAATTACCCGAATATTGGATTAAGTTGTGGACTTATTACTAAAGTCGAAACTTAAGTAATTTAGTATAAAATTGAATTTTTTTTTCAATCTTGCAAATCAAACTGGAAAACCTGAAACAGTTGCAAGTTCTAAAAAGAACAAATGTGTACTTTTAAAACAAAAAAAGGGATCACATGAGCAAATGTATATTAAATAAATTCTTGCCTATGGATAAGATAAAAAAAGGCATATTTATCTTGATAACGCTTCTATATTAGAAAATATATTTATTTTAAAATTATTTGTTAATTCTCTCTCGTCGTTCATGTTATTTGATCGATTAGAAAGTAACATCATAACAAATTAACCAAGATATATATTCAAGTTTGGAACGATTTGGAATTTCAAGAGAGTAATTTTAATCTTGAAAATAGTAATTATAAAAAAGGAACATTAATTTGAAAATTTTATAAAAAGGTCGTTGGTAAATACGCAGAAAATCCAATTAATATAGCAAACTAACACAATATTGACCACTGTGGGAAAAGTACCTTTCTCCAACAAAAGTGAAAATACAGTTTTATTTTAAAATTAAAATTTTACCGTGAAAAAGAACTTTTAAATTATATTGAAAAGTATAATAGAAAAGTATTCACATTACAATACAGTGCAATATATATTTACATAATACATAGTAATAAAAGTATATACATTTTAAAAACATGTTCAGATAATTTAAAGTGAATTTTCAACACATTACTATACTATTAACCATTCTAAATGAACGTTTATTGTTTGTTTGTTTTTAAATAATAGAGACATATTTTTGTAACTGAAATTTTTGTACCAGCTGAGCTTACACAAAATTATAGTTGAAAAAAATTTTAATTTTTCTGTAAAACTCTTCTCATAAGAATAATTTTGTGAAATGACATAAAAATGACTTCTTAGAAGAAGAAAGCCTCGAAGAAAATTTTAATAATACTCCTTTCCCACAATTATTCTTACAATTAGCCATGATACGCTTTATAATGGAGAAAACGAGGTGAAAGTATCTTTTTCGATATAACGACCAAATGCGATTTTAATTACAGTCGTCTTTAAAATATTGGGATACTAATGATTCGATACCAAAAACATTAAATTTTCCTATAGATAATACCGTTTTGTGTAATTAATACTTGAGATGCTATAAGCAAATACTGGAATTCAACTCTGAAATATCTGTGAGAAGGGTTGATCCGTAATACTCTTAAATGGTGAAATAATTTAAATGTGGTCGAGCTGAATATACCCTGCATAGTATTTCTCTGTAAGGTGTTGCAATGTGTGTAGATCTTAAAATTCCATTATAAGAAAATCTAAATTAAATGTAAATAATTACGGGATAGATTCCGAGAAATGTTTAAATACAATGTTATGTTTCATCTGAAATGATTAAACATTGCTTACTATATATTACTATGTTTATAAATATTTTCAATTAATAGCCATTTAGTAATGTCTTCCTTGCAGCATTTAAAGAATATTTTAATCTACAGAGCAATTGTTCTTTTCGGTTGAAAATTTTTTGTTCATATCATTTAATATGAGACTTCTTTTTATAAATTTTAAGCTTTTAATTGCATTTTATACAGCTAACGTAGTTCTTCAAAACTCATAATGTATGTTGTGAAAATGACTAATACTTCATACTGGTGAAGAAGAACTAAAAGCGGAAAAAATCTACCCAGAGTTAAAAGTAGAAACTGTTAAATGCCATAGATAAAGATATGATGCTCCGGAACATTGCACTAAACATCTAAGATTTTTTTAAAAAAAAATGAAGTACAAAAGAAGAATTAAATATATATATATATATATATATATATATATATATATATATAGGTTGTCTCGAGTATATAGCTATGCAATTATGATATAAATACACCCCGAGCTCACTTAAAATGCATTATAAGGTGTGTCCACAGCACAGTCACTGTCAAGAAGACTCTGCAGATACTGTCAAAACCAGATTATCCATTCTTATTTCTGTGCATGAATAAGTGTAACGTTTATTAATTACTCGACATTTTGACAATCGTGAATGGTTCCTGTGTGACGAATCGTCTTATTGTCGTCCAATATAATGGCATAAATCACCAAGCGTAGCACCTAAGAATCTTACAATGAGGTTAGAATTTCCTTAATGCATTGATCAGTTTGTTCATAGTCCCAACTAACATACCATGTAGGCAGTGTTTGGTCAATTACCATCAGCCAGCTCCATACTATTGCATTATAAAAACAATATACGGGATTTTCAAGGATATTTTCGTATCAATTCATTAAAGCAAAAATTAGTTGGAAAATACAAAATAATAAAATATACTGAAAGTATTCTAAAATTAATAAACTAATATAGAGAAGAGCTTACATATTCAGTTATTTTTAGTTTAATTTCCATCCTAACAACCCAATTGTATTGAAGAAGGGACTTTACACTTCTTTTTCCTATCAGCTGGTCTCAAACTGCAATTTCTAGATGTATAATGTTGCTTGACACAAGCATCTGAAAACAATTTTCATCGATGTATGAGAAGCTCTGACAGTGCCAAGTTTATTTGCTACTTGAATTACTGTGCAAAAAGACGGTTGCTTTTTGCAATTAGGATGATTTGTTAATCATCTGAACCCGTATTATAGGACGGATCATCTATTAACGTATGTCTACTACAGATCTTTGCTCTAGTATGAATGGTGTTAAAAGGCACAGGAAACAATATTATATATTATTCTGAACATCCTAGCACAGTGTTTCTCAAACTTTCAATACTGGCACCCCCTTTTCAATCACAATTTTTATCGCACCCCTCTTATACATTAATAATGTACTGAATGCAATAATAAAGGACTTTTTTACGCTAAAGCAATAATCTTAATTGTATACCGTACAAATTCATAACATAAGTATTAAATTTTGTACATGTTGCTTTTAAGCAAAAAAATATTAAGTAATAGGATAACTATTATGTTATTTTTCCTTTCTCTAATTTTTTTAAATTGGAATATATTCCAAAATGCGGTGGCTGCTTAGAAGACAAAATATAGATATCAGCTTTTTTTAGAAATAACTCAGTGGGTCAATTTCTAATCATAAGCATTCCTTTGAAAATTTGCTCTGTAAGACAAGCCCATGGAAGTCGCTAATACTTATTAGACTTGTTCTTAATTTAGCATTAATTAATTAGTAAAAAATACTCTGTGCCGCACTGATACATTAAAAGTATACCGGCTGAAGTGCACGCTCTTTGCACGAGTTCATTTATAAGAAAATAAAACATTATTGATATAATCGCTGAATTTTAAGGAGAGTAAAGCCAAGTGCGCAACAATGTTTACAAAAATATAACATGATTTTTTTTAAAATCATTGCTCAAATTATAATTAGTTTTAAGGGGGTCACGCAGCATTTTCCTATCTCCGTAATGTTAAAATGACCAAGTTTAAGGAACATTTTTAAAAATTGGCTGGTTGTACAGTCATGAATTTTTTTTTGTGTATTCATTGTATTGTTTTTATTATTTTAATGGGAGCATTTTTCAAAATTTTGATTAGTTTTTTTAAAAATTCATATGTGGAGTAACACGTCAAAATTTTTAAAACGATGAAAATTCTTGTACATTTTAATCCATAAATATTTTTGAATAATTTTTTGACAAAATCTCTCATTAAAATATTTATTTGTATAGTGTTAACATATGTGCAAAGTTTCAAGGCTGTAAAATAAGTAGTTTTTTCAAAAATGTTCCTTTTGTGTTGAAATTTACACTTTTGAGAAATAGTGATTTAAAGTAAAAATTACTATTAACTAATGCATACCAGAACTATAACTTGATTGTTAGTGTCATCTGCAAGATCATCTTCTTGCCTACATTTTAATTGTTTGTTTTTAATTCTAGCTTCTTTGGTTCATTGTAAAACTGACTATTCTGCTTTCCTAATACACGGATGATCTACTTTTTGCAATGCTCGACATTTGTAAAATTCAGGTGTTGAATGTTTAATACATCTAAAACTTTCAATTTGGTAATGAAGCCTTGATTATATAAGTATATAGCTTCATGTACTATAGTTTTTGAAGTTCCCAATTGCACAAATACAGTTTTTGGAATTATACACCAAAAACTATTTCCGCTTTCACTAATATTTTGAGTTTTATCAAACAAGCATCCAGATAAATGTTCAAGATTAGTGACCTCTAAATACTTTGTTTATGCAATTCTCCTAATTACAATAGGTAAGTCGTGTTTATGCTTGTATGTGTAACCTTTCAGTATGGACATATTACATCTACACCACAAGTCACATCCCATGGTGCATAAACCGTGTCGTAGATTCAAATCTGTGAACATTTTATCAAAAATTATAGCCCATATAACTTGCCTTATGGCTGACAAATTTTCTCGAGTTGTTTTGAACAGCCAAAACATAGTAACTTTGCAATTTGTTTATTTCAGCATCTGCCAAGCAATTACGGAATCCTAGAGATTTTTTGTCATTAAGCTTTCTGTCTTTTAATTTTAATTTCAAACGTCATGTCCCCATCATTTTCTCAACATGATCAACACATTCTAATTGTTCAATATTGACATATCTTTAGATTCAAAACTGATTTGTATGTTTTTAGAGTTCCCATATAGTCCAAATATTGTGTATATCGTAAATTGTGTAATGTCTGCGAGTGATGAGAGATACAAAAAAAGTGCACCTCTTCAACTTCCATTCCCCTACTATTTTCAATGTAACATGCCGAACACTCATTGCTATGTACATCGCTGTTAAATTACATGAACATATCTGCGATAATATTTTAGCATCAACAACTTTCCCAGTGTCCAAACTAACTGCCGTAAACAACACCATTTAGAAATATATAGCTTTTTAGCCAGGTACCATTGATAGCCACTGGTACATTTGGTTATCCATTAAATATTGTTTCGGCAGCAGCTAAAGCCATAGACACTTTGGTTACTTTCTCTGTCACATTATTTAATGTATGCATGGAATCATAAAACCACTATGGTGTAAGTGACAAATGCATAACTCCGCAAAATATTTTTGCAACTGCTTCTTTTTAAATAGACCTCATAGCATATGAAATTCTATTGGGTCAACTTTATATAATTTTGTACCTTTTTTGATTAACTACTGTTTTAGTAAACCTGGTATTAAAAAATGTTTGAATAAGACCACAAAAGTCACAACATATTAACAATTTTGTAGCCAAACCCTAGATTTGGCGCCCAAAATTTATGTGAATACCTTGGTTTTTACATTAATTTTATGTAATTAATATTGTTTCAAAGCACAAAAGAACAGTACAATGTCAGGAATTTCACAGAAACATTCAAATGAATCTAAAAAAGAAACATACTCTTTATTAAACTTACCTAACTTAGATTTTAAAGCTGATTTATTTATGTTGAAATTGTCTGACTTATCAACATTTAAATCCATAAAAGTTTGGAATTTTGTACATTTATTTCCAAACTCTTTCGTTTTTTAAACATTTTATTACTTAACAGAGTTTAAAAAACTTTTTGTAAGCGTTTCATTAATGTTTTTGATAGAAAACACTATTTTACACGATAGCAGAAATCCATTGCATTTAAGGAGGTAAAAATAGGCTGTGTAAACAAACATCTACAACTATTCACTTTTCTTTCCTGGATAATGATCAAAATAAATTTTTTAATCAATTTAAACCATTTGATAAGGCTGAAAAGTAGCATGTGTCTTTTTGTTTTGATTTGAGAGGGCGTGGCAATCAGCGGTTTTGGGGTTTGACAGATGTAAACAACTTTTTAAAAAAATATTAAAAATACTTCTAATTAAGCTAGAGCAAAATTTAAACTGCATTAGAAAGAAAAAGAATGGTATTTTATGTTTCAATCAAAATTGAAAAATCGACTTTTAATGGATTTTCGTGAAGTGACCCCCTTAAGCGAACTGTAATTTTAAGCCTCACAGAATCAGCATTTAGAATTAATGTTGAATAATGAACAATAATTTAAAATGATGAGAAAATAATTGTATTATTTTTAATATTTAAAGTAAAAGGACTTCAACATGTTTTAAACCTTTTTTCGATACTAATGGTCGAGTGGGGGTTATTGAGCCACCCCAATCTTTTTTATAATTATTTTTATAGTACACAGTAAAAATCGTAATTCCAGTGCATAATTTATTTAAGAGAAAATATACTCCATACCTTCAAGAGCACAAAAAAATATTTTGGAAAAATGTTATCACACTGGAAACTCAGTCAAAAGAAGTACCTTAAGATTGTAAAAAACGTTCGTCACTCCCAAAAAAGAGGGAGATAAGAGAAATATATTTTAGTTCACACGTTAAGACTGTCAAACAGGAGGATAGTGTCAGAGCCATTGGTAACAATTAAACAGTTTTGCCAGAATTACCGATTTCATGCACTGTGTGCTCGGCGTGACAGCTCCGGAATAAAAGTGTATTTATTACAATATGGATGTTCAAAAAAAATTATGTAAAACCTTTTTTCATTATGCTTTTTTATATGTTTGGGAATAACTCATAGAAATAAATCTTGGCCAAGTAATCCTTCAAAGAGCTCTCTGTGCTTTTCCAAAATCATAAAAATATTTTACAAGGAAAAAATCGCAGCAGAAATAGTTTATTTGCAATTTCCTAAATAAAAAAACAAATACGTTAGAGCAGGGACGTAACTAACCGTACAAGTAAGTTCGAAGGTCAAACCGCAGCAACTACATTGTGCTGCCTACAGCGGATGACAATAATATAACAGTGATTAATTTTTTATCTTCCTAACATTTTTTTTCGATTATGGGTCTGGGTTTTGTTTTTTCTCATTTTGGTTTGAAAAGAAACCGTAATAGAAGTAGAAGCTTTAATTTTTTTATGACGTAATATCGCAGATATATAAATTATATCAGTGTAAATGTGTATTTTTTATTATGTCAGAAAGTATTTTGTTTTACTTTATTCCAGTAAATAATTTTTTTAATCTTTTATTTTCGATATGCTCGCGCCTCCTTGTACGTTTATCGCCCCCCCAGGGGGGGCGCCCCACAGTTTGAGAAACACTGTCCTAGTAACATCCATTACATTTTAAATTTTTTTTCAGTTATTTGATTATTCAGTTGCGTCGTAAGGTCTTCTAAGGGATGCTTTCTTGTCATATTTCAATATCACAAATGTCATTTTATTTCATTTCCTCAAGATTTTACTGTACATGCAGGTAACCCCTGATACCTTGTCATCGCTTCCTTTCACCTCATCTTCTTAATACTATCACTATTCCCTCTACCTCATGAAATTATGCTAATATATTCTTGGTAATGTATAAGGGGCAATTATTGAACTATATAAAATAAAAACAATAGATAAACAAAAATTAGTTATAAACTACGGCTTTCACACACTCTTTTCAATGTATTGCATGAATAAAGTGTGTATCGAATATGTTTGACATGTTCGATATGCCTGCCATCATTGGCAAATATATGACATAGATGAATTCCAAAATTCTGCTTGAACTGGCATACAGTTTCAGAAATTCGATGTTGCCGATGGCCTCCTGAATGGCTGTTTTCAACCCAGCATTGTGTTTGGGATTATTGCTGCACACCATGACTTAAAAAGGAGTCGCATGTGTTCAGATTCGAAGAATATGACAGCCATCGAGGACCATGCAAGAGACCTCTGAGTACACCAGAGCCAGAATGAGGTATCGAAAGTGCTCCTCCAGAACATCAAACACTCTCCTGCTTCGATTTGGTGAAACTCTGTCTAGCATGAACCCCATCTTGTCGAAACCAGGGATATTTCATAAAATTGGGATGGAATCAATTTCCAAAATATTCACGTGCCGTTCAGAATTCTACGTGCCGTCAACGAATATTGACGCCATTATTTCATGTGACTGGACATTACTTACCTCACAGTCACCCGTTGAGGGTGGGAAGACTTTTCGATCATGAAATAGGAATTTTCAGCACCCCTCCTCGCACAAATGTAACAATTTTACTTATTGAGGAAGGAAAATATGATGAAAAATGGGAACGTTAAAAGAAATGAGGAGAGTTAGTTTTTCAACTAAACTGAACCATAATCAGTTCAGAGTCTTGTTCGTCAATTCTGAGGACAATAGTGTTGGTTAAACATAATTGCTTCTCCATGCCTGTGGGGCTTAAAATCTACTGGGTATGAATTTTGTTTGGGAAAAGATTCAGGTCTTCAACAGTAATTGGTCGCAGAGTCTCCCTGTTGATTCCCGCTTTTTATGCAAATCGTCTTATTGATTTCCCGTGGCGTTTAAAAATAGCACGTGCGTTCTCTATATAAGTACGTATGTTGCGTTTTCACACTTTTTTGAAGATCGACATTGTCAACACTGTCATCACGAGCATTACCCGTTCTCTCAAACTTGCGAATCAAATTTATGATTGTTAGCACACTTGTACCGGTTGACTTCAGCTTGAACTCCGGTACAAGTGTGCTAACCGGAGCCCACTCGTACCGGAAACCGGTCACAAACTTCCTTTGAGCCACTGTTGGGAGGTTATTGCTCGCTTAGTAGACATTCACAACCACCATATGCTCATGCACGTTGTACCATAATATACTAATTCCCATTATACCCTGCA
Source organism: Trichonephila clavipes (assembly GCA_019973935.1). NCBI lineage: Eukaryota > Metazoa > Arthropoda > Arachnida > Araneae > Nephilidae > Trichonephila > Trichonephila clavipes. The sequence goes on from BMAU01021362.1 coordinate 44,133, forward strand.
GCCAACCGTGTAGTTTAACTGGTCGAACGCAAACTGTTCAAAAGATTTGACGATTTTATATACCCTTGTACTTGATCTTGTGGATATCACCAATAAAAATAAAAATAATGTTTCTATGTTTTATTCACTAGGGTATTTATCTATTACTGAATGCACTAGTAAAAAAAAGATTATACAATAGTTCAAATATGAATATTCTCAAATAGTTTGTATTCCATTTTTTTTAATAGAACCCAATCCATGTATAGCTTTAAGAGTACTAATTTCCCTTCTCCTTTCCCCCGAAAAAGCAATCTCACCTTAATGGCAAAGCAAACCTTGACTTTCCCTACCTCTCTCCACTTCCATTATATTTTTACTGCACTTTCTATTAAGTCTAAAATTCTTAAAGTATTATTTAAGTAATAAAAGAGACAATTTACAAAAATATAATCTTTTAAATTCAATGTATTATCAATGTACAATGATCTTAGAACAAGTAGAGTGACATATAAAAATTTTGATTAATATTACATGTAGAAAAAAGACATCTTAATTTTTCAAAAATATTAATGAATAAATCAATATTTGAATAAAATAAAAATAATTGTTAAAAACAGCTTAATGGAAAATTTATTCGGAAGAATTCTTTTGTTGAGAGAGAGAATCAACACAACATGTGAAAAATTTCATAAAACTTGATTGATAGCTGAAAAACTGTTTCTATTTTTTTAACTGAAAAATGAATTTTAATACTCTAAATTACTTTTTTATTAGATAGGTTAGATTTAAAGATTTTCCAGTTTATTTGTGATATTCTTTTGTTGAACTAAGAATTGGATAAGAAGGAAATAATTTTACTACTATTTTTATTCTAATTAAATGTGAAGGGTAGTGACACATTTCTAGAAAAAAATTTTTAACTTTATGTACACTTTCACTGTACTTTGGTTTATTAACCTTCATTTATTTAATTTGCTCCTTTTCTTAAGAAAATTAATTTGCTTCATCATGAATTATTCCTATCATAATAAAATTTTTTACTACACATGAGTAATTTTTTTCAATCAAAAGATGTATTTCGAATCCAAAGAAAATTTCATTTCCTTGAGAGGGGTGACTGAGGGGTTCAGAATGTCTAAATTCATTTACTCTTTACATTCGATTACATTAATAATCCCTTTTTAATGTTTATATTTTAGAAAATTACTAATAATTTTATATGCAGGTCTGTGTTTAATGTTAATATTTTAGTACCTGTTGTGGTGTATTGAACTGAAATTATTTATGGTACTGTAGAATTTATATTCTTCGGAATGAACAAAACTAAAAAGTGATATTGAGCAAAGGTTATAATGCATAAATGGTGTAAAACAGGTATTCTTAACAATAAATTTTCGAGTTTTGCTTAATCCCAAAGTCTTTCGGTCTCATTGTGGAACACGATATAATTTCTTATACCATGAGTCAGTAAAAACTCAATTTTCATCCTTTCGAATTCTATCATATTAATGCATTGCATAAATGTCATTTTATTAGCATCAGCTTTTTCTTACCTGAAATAGCTTTTCCAGAGCCATTCTCATTTAAAATGTATTTATTTGAAAGAAAAATATAGATCCAAACGTAACCATTCTGTAAACTGTTTTATTTGAATAGTGTTTTCTTTGCACATATTGTTAATGCCTTTCTACAATAAATTGCAAAATTTTGTGTTGATATGCAGAATTAATTTCAGAATTGAGGATAAACATTAGTGCTGGTAATAAAAGAAGTGAAGTTTTTCTAACAAAATAAATGTGTAATTAATTTGTTTCTCAATTAAAGAGCTCAAAGCGAGTATTTTTGAAAGTTTATCCTTGTAATTTTAAGGACATAAAATACTACACATGTTCATTTTATTTTCAGAAATTAATTTGCGCAACATATAGGTTATTGGAAACAATTTAAACTCAAGTGATTTAAATTGCGTCTCATAACGAGATACTGTAATTACTAATTCTTAATGATAAATCCCGAGCATCTTGAACGTATGTTTATATAATTTAGAGAAACGGACATTAATTTCATTTAAGTATCCTTCAGATGTAAGTGTACTACCTAAGGCACAACTTTAATCTCTTTATCCTAATTGGAACCAGGATTGTCACGTGTGTTTGATTTGAAATGTTTGCATATTTCCTAAATAAATCCACCACGAACAATGTTGAGCGTAAAGCCTTAGGAAACAGGAGAAAATATTTCATTGAAATCCTTCTTCAGCTTATTACTAAGCGAAATTCGTATACGTTTCATGTTAACTTTTATGTTCACTTCTTAGGGCCAATCCTATTCATAAAACTTCATAAATGGAAATGGAAAAGAAAAAAATGCAAAGAAATCAATTTTTACAAAGAAAATGCCACTTTTGATTTAAAAGAGCATTTGCTATATGTCTAAAGATGCTGCAATTGAATGCAATATGAATTTATTTCATAGGTATAATAGATATCACATAATTCCTTTAATGTAGATTAATTTTATGATTTGTTAATAAAACAACTTCTAATAAAAAAAAAGATTTCCCTTTAAGATGTTTTTAAGATTTGAATGTTCTTGATACAAAAAATAATCTAAAAAAATGGGTACAGTAATCAGACAAGGACTAAGTAAAATTGTAAATTGGTCATTAAATGTGAATATAAAAGATCTGTATTATTTTTTTGATATTTTACTTCATTTTTTATTGTTTTAGTAACTATTGCACATAATGATAGGTGTATTTAATTTAACGTTAAAAAAACGTATATGTATTATGTAAAAGTGTCCATTATCAATTGAAAAAGGCTAGGTAGGCTAGAGTGTTTTTTTCCATGTATAGAAGTTTAAGTTGACATTACTTTCCAAGATGGCGACCGATTTAACAGCTGTCAAGTTATTTATTCTCAGTTTGGTTTGGCAATTCATCATGAATAGACTCACGCCTGAACAAAGCTTTAAATTGTGCAATTTTATTTCGAAAATAATGGTTCTGTGCGGAATACGTATCGCGCACTACGTCCATTTTATCGTCAACAAAATCGTCCATCAGAGAAGTTAATTCGATTAACCATGGAACGTTTTCGCACCACGTTTACTCTAATTGATAACTCGCATCCCCAGAGATGCCGTCCGGTGCGTACAGAAGAAGATATTGCTACTGTAGAGCGTAGCATTGAGGAAGACCCGAATGAGTCCATCCGCCATCGAGCTCAGGAATTGGATCTGTGTCCATCCACTTTATGGAAGATTTTGCGGAAGGATCTTGATTTGCGTGCTTACAAAATTCAACTCGTGCAAGAATTGAAGCCAAACGATCATCAAGAAAGGCGTGGATTCGTCGAATGGGCCCAAAACGAGATTGCCGTTGTTCCCGATTTTCATAAGCGAATTTTGTTTAGCGATGAAGCGCACTTCTGGTTTAATGGCTACGTCAACAAACAAAACTGCCGCATTTCGAGTAAAGCTAATCCACAAGTGTATGTCGAAACACCGTTACATCCAGATAAACTGACTGTTTGGTGCGCTTTATGGGCTGGTGGAATCATTCTTCAAAAACGATGAAGGCCACAACGTTACAGTCAATGGTGATCGGTATAGAGCCATGATTAATAACTTTTCCATTCCTTAATTGAACAATCATGATGTCCAGGAGCTGTGGTTCCAACAAGACGGCGCAACAGGTCACACAGCGCTTGCCACAATCGATTTATTGAAAGACACGTTTGGTGACCGCCTAATTTCACGTTTTATACCTGTGAATTGGCCTCCAAGATCTTGTGATTTAACACCGCTAGACTATTTTATTTGAGCTATGTAAAGTCGTTGGTCTATGCGGATAAGCCACAAACGCTTGACCATTTTGAAGACAACATTCGCGTGTTATTGCCGATATACGGCCACAATTGTTGGAAAAAGTCATCGAAAATTGGACGTCCAGATTGGACTACATCCGAGCCAGCCGTGGCAGTTATATGCCATAAATCATATTTAAAAAATGTAATGCCACAAGATTATCTTTCGAATAAAAAAAATGCATGTCAATCGAAAAATACATCGTTGTTTTATTGCAATTTAAAGTTCTATACCTCTAAAAAAACATCCTTTATATCAACAAAGGCATTAATGAACAGGTTATAGTTTTAAAATAATGTAGGGATATGTTGATAGCAAAGATTAGTTTTGCTTACCTCGGGTAAATCACTTCCTTATCGTAAAGAGAGGCAATCGTCTAAAACGTTTTGAAAGCTCACTAACCAAGTAAAAACAACACAATCAGAGTGCAATAGTATCATTGGTCTGACAATCAACCAGAAACACTTGTATGCAAGAGTTCAACTCCGATACTACCTACCGTTGCGGCTGTAGCAGAGCGAAATGGTACTTAGTTTCGGAACAAGCCTCTTATATCACATTCTAGCAATTTTGAAGCGAGGATAAACATTAATGAAATTACTTTTATGCAAATTACACATAGACTATACTGAAACATTTTTTCAGTTCATCAATTCTTTTTTAAAATTATTTACACTAAAATTGATTACGCAGTTTTAAATTTTTTAATCAAATTCAATAACTGAATTTCTATAACAGAAGTGATAAAAATGCCTCAGAGATAATGTAATGAATCATCTAAATGATGTTCTCTACAGGCAAAACACAAAATTTCGAGATACTCACTTTAGTTAATTTATTCATTTAACATTGCTTGCAATTAATTAAGCATATGCATCGTAATATCTCGTTTGAGTAGAAAAGTAGTATGAAATATTATTTTTTAAGCATTAATCTTAATTTGTAATTTATAACCCATTGCACCATTTAATAGAAAAGAGTTATGTATCTTTTAGTTGTAATTATTTCAAAAAGAATAAACAGAGCGAGACTGCATGAGAAGAAATTATTTTGATAATAATTTTATTACTTGCTGTTCAGAGATTGATCTGACATCAATTCAGTGTATGATTCTAAAAAAGTAACTCATATATTTTTGTTTAAAATTACAAGTAAAATAAAATATCCATCTTGTAGGATTAAGGGAAGTATTTTGTAAAAAATTTTACATTTACAGAATATTAGCTCAAAATCAAAAGTTTACCCCGGCATCACAAGCGCAAAAAAGACACGACCCAAAGTTTTTGCGCTGGGGATGTGTGTTATACCCAACGGTGTTTATATTCTGTTTTTACCGCATAATTTATATAGAAAAGTTAAAAAAGAAGAAAAGTTGGAAATACATTTTTTTTTATTTATTACATTTTTCACTCATAGCTTTAGCTTTTCTGTTCTAAAGGGCCTTTAGTGCATTGTTTATACATTCGTTTAATCTCGTCGTGAGTGAGTGCGATGTTTTCACTGTATTTTAATTTTTTTTTAAATCTGTAACTTTTTAAAACTAAACATACAGAAGTAATCTTCTCTATTTTTAAATTGAATAATTTTGGAGTTTATTTTTTTATTTTCTCTTAATTTTCAAGCCATAGTATATTTTATTTTTTTTCAAAAGTTCATCTAAAAGCGGATAAGATGTGTATTAGTTGTCTCCTTTAAAATTACGCACTTTCCAAATGTTTTTGTTTTTCTCCACAGGTAAAACATTTATTTTCAACAGTGTCTCCCTCTTTTAAATCAGGATCGATTTCAGTGGAGGAAACATACTTGCTGCTATACTCTTCATCATTAGATTATTCCACATCATAACCGAGACGATAAATTTTTCATCCGAAAATACCGTTGTAATATATGTTTTAAATACTTTATCTATTAAACTACTTAAATGTCGCATTTCTTCATCAACACTACAATAATATGCCATAGCACAGTGTTCCCCAACCTTTTTTATCTCCGCGAACCGGTCAATGTTTGTTAATTTTACCACAGCCCGCTGAAAGTGAGGATGATGATCGTTCATACACTGCTGGACAATTGGTAAGGACGGATAACACTATCATTCATAGCAACCACAAAATGAAAGGAAGCAAAATGTGGAAAATTAGAATAAGTGCAGGATATTAGTAAGAAGAAGTATGAGTATGCAAATTTTTTTCCACGTCTGTTCATCACGTGATAGCGTTCATAAGAGCTTTAAAGGTTTTGACGCGTGTGGACAGTTGTTGTTTCAAGTCAAAGTTTTACAGGAAAGATTTAATAGACGAACTTAAAATTTTTGGCATGTCTTGCCGACATCACATAGATGATTTTATGCGTGGCCGAACTATTGGAAAGATCGAAGAAGGGCGAAAAATAACAGATGTTGCCAGGGAGTTCGACATCGCTCACAGCGTTGTTTCACGGCTCTGGAGGTCATTTAAAACTACTGGAATGTGTAGTAGACGGCACGGGGGAGGTCGTGTTAGAAGTACGACGCCTGCAGAAGACAGATTTATCGTCCTATCAGCAAAAAGGAACAGGCGCACCACAGCTCAGCAGGTGGCAAACCAGTTTCTTGCTGCCTCAGGAAAGCAGATCTCTCGAAAAAATGTTGCCAGACGTTTGAGGGGAGGAGGACTATACGCACGTAGACCTGTTTGTATATGTCCCATTGACCAGACAGCACCGTACTGCCCGTTTGCAATGGTCTCGTGAGCATCACAATTGGACTGAACAGGACTGGGCATGCGTACTATTCTAAGATGAGTGTAGGTTCAGTCTGTCATCGGATTGTAGACGCCAACTGATCTGCGAGAGTGGTACTGCTTATCGTCCAGAAAATATCCAGGAAAAGGACCGTTATCCGACATGCAGTATCATGGTGTGGGCCGGCATCATGATCAATGGCCGCACGCGGCTACATGTGGTTACGAATGGGACTATGGCGGGCCAACTATACGTTGATGAAGTTCTACTTCCTCATGTTCGACTTTTCCGTGATACTGTCGGTGATAAATTTGTTTTTATGGACGACAACGCAACATGTCATCAAACACTCTCTGTTCAGGATTGTCTAGACAGCGAGGGTATTAAACGTCTCGTATGGCCAGCGCGTTCTCCAGATCTAAACCCCATTGCAAATTTGTGGGATGCTTTGGGGAGGCAAGTTGCTGGTCGAAACTATCCTCCGACAAACAAGAACACCCTCATCCGTGCACTCACAGAGGAATGGGATAAAGTGCCTCAACAGCTGCTGGATAATGTTGTGCAAAGTATGGTACGACGTGTGGAATGTTGCATCACACTCCACGGTGGACATATCCCGTACTGTCATCTTTCTTTAAGGTGCCTGCTGACTTTTAGATACATTGTTCCATTTCTCCGTACGCAGATCAAATGAACATTTTTTTTTTCTTTCAGACGTTTCACAGCTTTTGTACTTTCCAGAACAATAAATATTCTTTATTCTAATGTCTGAACAGTGTGGCAACTATATTTTATCCTACTAGGCCTCATTTCTCGCTTAATGTTATGCTACATAGCAATTTGTGATCCGTCCTTAGCAATTGTTCAGCAGTGTATTTTAGACTGTTTTGATTTAATGATTTTAATTTGTTTTTAATCGTGACAAGAATAAAATATAGCTAAACCAAAAGGTGAATATAAAGTGATTTAACAAGGAATATAAAGTTATTTTAATAAAAAGTAGCCAAAACCCAAGAAAAATATAACACAGTAAATAAAAGGGAAATAATTTGATGTTTCTTGGGCCGGTAGTATTTGATACATGGACCGGGGGTTAGAGATCACTGCCATTGCATGAGGAGGACTTAAAATACGATCTGATATTCAAAACTATAACGGCGATTCACGCGCAGCGTATGGCCTACCGAAGAGGCGGTATTCAAAAATATATATGTAGAATTCACCTACAAGCTAAGGTCTCTCAAAGGATATGATCCTTAATTCAGGTACACGAGAAACTATCCATTTTCCAAATAAAGTTTAGAAGGAGTGTTGAAAAAAGTTAGATAGTGGGTATGATATACCCATGCGTGAAAAGTAACGGGATAAAAGAAGGTTTAATTTGCTCTAAAATCGAAATGTTTCAGGAAAGATCATGATTTTATTTTTTTTTAAAAGTAATTACAAAACCATGTTTTTTTAAACTCATACTTCAAAACTGAAAGAGCTGAAAAGAATTCAATGAATACCCAAGTAATAAAAATCGATGGATATAATTCGACTTCTTATAACCATACTTTTGCAGCTTTATTATTATTATTATTATTTCACTTAGAAGTACTTAATCAATAATTGCAGCTGGTTTCTGCATTTTTGCCTTTAAATTTATTAATATAAATGTAAAGCAAAACTAATCTATAAAATCACATGCATGTCTTCACAAGTATAGCACTGGAAACAAGTCAAAGGTGTGTGAAAACGGAGATCAAATTTCAAAAAAATTAATTTTATTATCAGACTTTTATTTTCTTTCGATTTTCAGAATTTTGTTTTCTGCAGTAAAAATTATCTAGGAAATTTCTAATTATTTTGTGAATCAATTTAAAAATGACTTCTTATAGCCTTTGAATTATATATATATATATATATATATATATATATATATATATATATATATATATATATATATGAAAAAAACTATAAAAATTACTAAAATATACCTTTAAAGAAATAAGTTTATTTCTCATTAAAGTCTTCATGTAGCTGAACAATGCAAGGTTAATATTCACTCACTCACCCGCTTTATTTCTCATTAAAAGAATTTCTTAGAAAGATTTACGCATGTTACTAAATTCTGATGTTATATCAGTTAATTTCCAGTGCATCATATATAAACCATCTTATAAATATACTATTCATCATATAAAAATCCTAGGCTGACTTTAAAGCAAAATCTAAATGTCAACATGAAACGAACTGAAGTTTACTTAAATATTATGCCAGGAAGAATCAACAAACATTATCTCAAGCTCAACATCCCTTACTTAATTTAACCACAATCTCTCAAAGGAAACTGGCAATGGGACTGAACGTAAAATTGAATTCTAACTTTTTCAGCAATAAAAGTGTCACTAAAATCTCAAAACATAGCTTCAAATCACATCCATTCAAGTTAAAACTCCCAAATAAATCCAGTAATTAGCCACACGTAGTTCCACGAGATTCAATACAACTCGCTACATTTCCAGTTTAAACAAAGTATAATTTCCATAATATTACACCTAACAATCCAAAATAAATCTCTTTACAATTACAATCTCAATACTTCCTTTACTTTCCTATTTCCCCTAACTCTAAATAGCAAGCTTAAACTCCATACAACGAATCCTTTACTGGATATAGCACTCAAATCGTGCAAACAACATAGAAAATTTCCCTAGAGATTAGTTTAAAACGCGTGAGATCCCCCTGCAAACGTTGACATTTAGCTTATCGAAAAGAAAACATTATTTAGAACAGTTTGGTGATAGGTCTCAAATTCTAAATTTAATTCTGCTTGTAACCTTTTAAAATACAATCTTATAGTATTGACAAAAGCTGAAATTACATAAACTTTTAAATTTATGCGAAGTGTCATTGCTATTTTATGAGGTTTTCACTTATCTACCTTCTATATTTGTTAATATACTCTATTGCAAGAGCGTCACAATCGTAGGATATTATAGGCCACATGATGGTCTATTTTATTAAAAGTTGGGACCGCATGCTTACAATCTTTAAAAAATTAAAAAAAAAAGATTTGTATAATGTATTATGCATCTATTAGACTCAATGTAAAGACCTATGTATTGTATTTCATATATACGTATTCGGTTTATATTTCATATTATTTTTTGTATTTAATTTATACATATTTTATACTTTTTATACATAAAAATAAAAAGTAAAAATTTTAAGAGAATTACAATTTAACATTACTTTTTAGAAGATAATTGACACTGTTTTTTTTCAGAAAGCAAGTCATCAAGATTTGATTAAAAATATTGAGTTGATGTATTTTGTAAAATTGACGATAAATTTTGATTGAGGCTAATCTTAACCTTTCTGAATTTTCGCTATTTTTCATTAAAAAAAATAATTGCCCTTATAAATGAATGTTTCAAAACAAAGCAGTTATTCGCATAACAAGCGATAAATTTTAAGAAGCAGATCTACTCTGATAAATATGTGTAAAAAACTAGAATTCCAACTTCATTAGACTTTTGCTTCAACAAAGAATCACATTGGATTTCAATTAATTTATTTATAAGATTTCATAAACATTTTCAATATCGATAGATATAGATGAAGCAAAAGTGCAAAAACCTAGCTCAGAGGTTTTAAAATAAGAATTAAGAATTCTGTTTCAAGTAATTCCTGCGTATTCAGAAAATTTTAATTTTTCGGATTTAATCAACACACATAGATATGGGCAGTTTTCAAAAAGTGAGACAATTTTTCTTTTTCTATTTATTTTCACCAAAGTAATATTGTTTCAATACTATCAAATAGACTAGTAACAACATGATTTTAGCCTTGAAACTTACAACTAAGTAGATTACGATAGTTTGTGATATCAACTGGGAAAGTCAGGTCCTTTATCTAACGTCTATCTTTTAACTTGGCACATTCAGAATATTTTTGATTCCAAGAAAATTATAATTTCGTACAGCAATTTGAAGAATCAGTTTAACACTTTATGATTTGACAGCCATTGAATTTCCGTATAATATGGTAGGTCAATGTATTCATTTTTATACATTTCGGAAATGAAGCAAATTGGCAATGATTAAGTCTATGTTTTCGAATAGTATTTATAATTTTGGTGACTACTATTAAAACATGTCCTATGTTTAAAACTTTGGAGCACAGTACCTGTTGATGGATAATACAATGAAAATATTCAATATTATTATTGCCATAATGTTAGATTGTTTCTTTTATTCTTGCAGCAACTCCCATAGTATTACCGGTCATGTTAGGTGCACCATCAAGCAAGACAAATCAACTTTTTTTCCGAATGATAGCCTCTTAATTCTTCATTTCTTCAACACATCTATAAGTACGTTTAAAATATCAGCTCCAGAAGTTATATTTTCAATATGAGTTTTATATATATATATATATTTCTAAAAGTTCTTCCCTTATTTTTAAATCAAAATCGCATCCATGGGGGAGAAAGACGATTACTCTTGGACGAAATTTCAATTATCTGTACTTTCATCAAAGTTGCAATAAAGTAGGAGTAAAATTATCGTATTATTGAATTTTGCTGATTTCTAAAATTCTCGGTTATTTCATCAACTCTGCTACCTACAATATTTCAATTTAAACTTACATATTTAATTTGTTTTGTTTGTACTGGACATAATACTTCAGCTGTTTTAAATAAACATTAACTAATAATTTCCCTGTCAGTAAACGATTTTTATCTGCTTGAGTGATTAAATACAATAATATATAACTTTTACAGATGTTGTCTTCAACAAATTTAATGTGAGAGCTTTACTGTTTTTGAAGAATAGATCTTGCATACAAACAGACAATTCGGAAAATTTGTCTTCACAAAAAGTTTTGCAAAGTATTGGTCATAGTTAACTTAATGATTTGTGTCATAGTGCATTTTAAGATTATATTTCTTAGCAACTGAAATAGAGTTTTTAAATATAAGGCATATATTAGTCATATTTTGAACATAAAAAAATATTACAGTTGTCATTTTCTAGATAAAATTAAGACGTTCCTTTTGAAGCGATCTTTATTTGCTCATCGTTGAAATTTGATTTGTATACACACTGCCCTATCTTAACCGTCTTGAATATTTCTTTTAAACTTTAAAAAAATCTGATTGCATCTTGCTGATTGGACACTTTAAGCACAGAAGGATAAAGAGAAACAAAAGTTGCACTCGTGAAGAATCAGGGTACCACTTGTAGTTCAGAACAGGTACAGTGTGCATTTCAGAATTTAATAAAAAATTATTTATTATAGTAAATTTAATGAAGCAGTTTCATGAATCATAAAAATATTTGTTTTAATCTAAAGGCATTTCAATTGTTAAAAATGATTCGTTTTAAAACAAAAATAGTTAACAGGCAAATGTACTGTAGATTTATAAAAAAGATTCTCCTCAAATGAATATCAAAATGAAAAACTTTAAAAGCCTGATATTTAAAATTTTTTAAAAATAATTGTGAGTGTTTGGAGGGGCGCAACTTACGTACTGGCGGGCCACGTGTTCGACAGCCCTGCTCTACTGCATAATAATTTTGTGACTTGACTTCTTATATGAAATAAAACAAATTGAAAAATCAAGTAGAAGATTTATACTTTTGCTAATTTTCATCCCTTGATACATGGCGGAACAGTGCAGAGTGCAATGGAAACTTCCATAGTATTTACCAAATGACATCAATTTAATCTCTGTCTATGTCTTCCTAAATTTAGAAAGATAAAATTAATGGAGCATGAATTCTGAACAAGCATGGTCTTGTTGAAAAAATAAAAAAATGCGCAGTGCTAAACATACACATTCTTTTTTGCATGAACTAGCCACATTTCTTCCAGCGTTGTATTTTGTTGAGTTACGTATATTTAGTGAATGTACATAAAAAGAAACTAGACAAATATTTATTCACAAATTGGTTAAGTATACGGAGTTAAAATACTGGAAACCTTACATAATGTGGAATGTCAAGAATAAAGTAACTTTGATAATAAAAAAAAATTTAAATATTTTTTCCTATAGCTATCCTACTTTCACCACATAGTAAAGTTGTTTTTAAAACATTTACACTTCGTTTTTGCAAAAAAGAATAATAAACGTCAGTCATATAATTTTCATGAATGTGTATCCAATGTATTCCATAACCCAATTTTTATAAGATGAAAGAGATTCAGAAAAATATTATTAAAACTAAAACTGTAATGACTAGTATATAAAAAAAATTAGAACAAAATAATGAAAGGAATAGTTTTATTTTACTTCAACGTTCTCAAGTAATATTCATCTAGTTTTTGATATTGCTTTAAATAATTTAGTTGTATTTTTTATTTATCTTATCTTGTAATTTATCTTATATTCAAAACTTACACGATTTTTTAAATAAAAGTAATAACCTCAAAAAACATTGTAAATATGAATTACTAATTATAATATTTCATTTATGAAACAGTTGTCGAATCTCGAATTCAAAAATATGCTTACATCACCAGAAGTTATTTGAAGCTTATGTTAGAAAATGTTCTAATCTATAACTAATGCAGTAATTATTTGTTCATGAGTGCCACAGATTAAAATCTATAATATCTTTTGATGTTTTTGTGTATCATGAACTTAATAAAAATAAATTGCTTCGTTTCCATTTACCAAAATCAGCTTAATGAATTTGCAAATTTAAGATATTAATTATCATTTAAATTAAAAAAAATTGCTTTAAATAAAAACCAGTACCATGAATCGCGTGTCTTACGGAATATTCGTTATTCAAGAAAACTTTCAAGAAGAAAGGGATTTTGACGTACAAAACGTATTGAATGATATCTTCTTTTCTCCAGAAAAGTGAAACAATTCCACTTGACAATGAATCAAATGTCATTGAAAATCCCCTGAATAAATATGCATTCATAGTTCTAAATATATTACCATGGAAGCTTTGTGTCTAAACGGATCTTACGATCATGTTTCTGTATATTCGAAGAGATTCCTCCCTGATTATTTATAGGTGGCTTAATCATTCATTGAAATTGCTCATATTTCTCCTCAAACCAATCAGGAATGATTGGGCTGTTACATGGCACATTATCATTCTGGACGATTTCATCATTGTTTGAATACATGAAATTCATTAATGACTGAAAATTATCTATCTGGCCATAATCATTTCTAGTGAATGAGGGTTCAAGTTAACAAAATGACTCAAATCACAAATCATTTAAAAACAGCCACCAACATTACTTCCAACTTTTAGAGTGTCTTGTTAACCCGGGATCACTCGCGCCTGTTTTTGCTACCGTGGTTGCTCGCGGGGTGTAGAGACCCCCCTCAAACTTTAAATAAGTGTATTTAAATATATATATAAAATATAGGTCAAGTATGTTACATATTTATAGAGTACAAGATGTTTTTTTTTAATTTTACAAATAAAATTGTTAATTTTTTTGCATACAGATGAGAATAACATTTATCTAAACTAAAAATACAAAATTTTCCTCTTAAAATACATAGTTTTATATTTTTTTTTCATAAACCACAAATAAAACGTATATACCAGTAATAAACATACTTTATAATTAATTATAAGGATAGTAGAATGTTTAAAAATAATATTGTAATCATTTTACAAACATTCAGAGGAGACTGTATACGTATGCTCAACTGATCTCGGGGAGTTCTCAGCAGCCCAGATAAACTTTTGAAGGTCATTATGCTCCAATCGTCCGAGCGGGAGTGATTACATCAGTCCTGAAGGTTAAATGACCTAAAATGCGCAGCTTCAGAAAAACTCGAAGTTCTGCTCATTCTTTTTGGAATTCTAGGAGGCTTTTCTTGTTGCTGGGGTGTACAGAACACCCCGCGCGAGTGATCGTGGGTTAATAACTATGTCGTTGGGTCTGTACCACTCTAGAACCTTACTATAAGCAATTACCATTACACTGTGGGTCATCTGATTAAACACCGTTTTTACACTCATATACGGTTCAACCGATATATTCACAAGTCTAACGTAGGCATTTCAGCCGATGGTTTTAAGCTGTCATACTCCATTAATGATGAATTTCGTCTTACTGTCTGCATCTTACGTTGATTGTTGCTGATATTTCACACAATATTCCTTGGCTGGAAGCACTGATTACTCTACGCAGAAGGTGTTGATCTAGGTCATTAAAATGTGGTAGTCCTTTCCGATGTTCATAATGAGAGGTAACGTATAAAGTATGTATATATATATATATATATATATATATATATATATATATATATATATATATATATATATATATATATATATATGGGACCGTGGGTAGCCTAGTAGTTAGAGCATCAGACTTAACACCGGAAGGCCTGGGTTCGATGCCACCAAATACCCACCGAGCACACACGGAGTACCTGCTCGTTAAATCAGAAAGTCTTGTGGGCTGAATCACGAGTGTGTATAGAACTGGAGAATATTTCCCTCCAGTTCCATGTGTAAATTGTGGAGGTAAAGATCAGTGGTGTCGCCATCTATTGTCCCTTCAGGGAATTTCGCAGAGCTAAATCGTAATGTCACATGTATGTTGCTCAAGGCTAACGACAAGCGCATTTCTAGCCTCTTGCCACGATGAACATGCGCCGCGATCTAACTACGTCAGAAACAACGTTAGAAACAACAACAACATATATATGTATATATAGTCGATAAAATCTTGGCACTGAACTTAGAGGAATATTGAGTTCCTTATTGATTTCTGAAATTGAATCTTCCAACTTAAAATGCTTCTTAGAAACATTGAAGACACAACACAAATTTAAATTCAAGCATAAAACCTTTACACCTGTCTTTATTTCAGAAATTTATAATTTTTTAAGAATTAGGTACATACTATATATATATATATATATTGATTCTTTCTTGATTTATCTATTATTTCAATCATCTACTACAAAATATATAATTCAATTCCCTGTATCAAAGCCTTAATTTGCTTAATCACATCTTATGTATAGAATAAAGCAAATATTGGATATAATAAAAATATGACACAATACATATTTGGAATAAATTTTTAAGTTTACAAAGATAATTCTTGATACCTTTTTTATTAAATATTTAGTTAAAGAGATTTAAACGATGTACAGAAAATAAAAATTATTATAATGTGTGAAAAATTTAAGAAAAGAGATTCTATAAAAAAAAACTTGAAACGATTGAAAATATACTTTATTTTGTCTCCAATTTGAGTTTCAAATTCATTTAAGTTAAGCATACATGTGAATGAGAGTAAATAGTAAAGTAATGTAAAAAATGCGGTGACTTACTATTTATTTTATTTTTCAGGGTGTTCTAATGAAAGAAGATACGAAAAAGGTTAATAATTTCTTGAAAATTATATATTACTAGAGGACCCGACAGAAGTTGTCCTATACACACATCTTAAATTCAAAAATTCCAAATTTTTATGAATAAGCTTTAACAATCTGGACCGTTTTCAGTAAAATTTGTATTAAAAAGTTATTACAATGTCCAACGGCATTACATGTACACGGTTATTACATTTCAATCAATCGATAGCGTGTGAGTATGTGTATACTATGAGCGAAGTTAAATATAAAGGCTGTGTGAATAAAAACTTAAACTTGTTTTAATTAAAGGTGAAAAAGTTGAGAGACTCAAACTATTTTATAACAGGTATATTTATTAAATTGTACATAAACTTAATTTATTCTAATGTCATTAGATTTACACTATTTTTGGTTAATCCTTGACGGGTATACACAAATAAATTCGATGGTTTTTCAACTCTGGAACACGCAATATATAATTGGCCGTGGGAAAAGCAAGGTATTTCTAAATTTAAGCCTAAAATCTTCATTGTTTTACCTTGTGACTTATTAATATTCATAGCAAATGCCAAGTGAATTGGAAATTGTAAACGCATAAATGGTATAGGTAAATCTGAAGGAATCATTGGGATCCGTGGTAGAAGTACAACTTCATCTTGAAATTTTCCAATTAAAATAGTGGCTTCAAGAATGTTCTCCATGATTTTTTTATGACTAATCGCGTGCCATTATACAATTTCGGTGCGTTCAAATTTCGAAGCAAAATTATGGGTGAACCAATCTTCAATCCAAAATTATGTGGTGGCCTTCCCGGTAAATCCAGTGAATATAAAAGCTCTACAGGATAATTGACTACTTCATCAGGATCAACAACAGTGTCAATCGATTTGAATGTAATTTCATTACCAGGCAACGACTGTTGTATTTTGAAATTGCTGGCGTCAACATCCAAATTTTATGCCGCTAAAATTGCTCGCTCACGTAGCCATGCGTGATCAGTGTAATTATGTCATAAATCTGGAAAGATAGTTTTTATTAATTCATCTTTGGTAGCCATAATGTTGCAAAAATTTTCTGGGAGTTGAATATATTGTGTATCTTAACATACAATTGAATTCTACCATTGCCAATGTCTAGCGATTGTTCAGAGAACCTCGTCGCTAATGGATCATTTTGAAGTTGAACATGCATATTAAAATGGTAAGACATAATTTACTAAAACTTCACCATAGATAAGATTCTTTCAAATATGTGTTTGTTTCATCCGCTTATGTCGCACGGGTAATGCCGGGGAATTTTTGTCTGAAATCACCAGACAGCAACAGAAGAGCATCACCGAAAAGCCTAGTATTATTTTTGATATCTTTCAGGGTCCTGTCGAGAGCTTAAAGCGAATGCTTGTGGGTCATTGTACATTCATCCCAGATAATAATTTTGCATTTTCTCAAAACTTAAAAACACTTATTAACCCTCTAACCGGATAGCACGGAAAATTCCGTCAGTGTAAAGATGCTTCGAAAATGGACTACACGGATTTTTCTGCCTTCAAGTAACGTTTTCAAAAGCGGATTAGCCGCCTTTTTCTGAAATCCTTTCCCCCTTTTAAGGTTTAACAACTTGAAAGATAATGAGGGACGGAGGAAGCAACACAGCAGCAGTTTTATGGCTCGCAGGGAACCCCGTGTTTTGACCATTTGGCAATCGTAAAAAATCGAAGGGAAATTTCTTTAGACCCCAGGAAGTGTTAATTTGTTACCTCGATTTTTTAAAGTTTTGTAAAGTCCCAACGCATAAGTAAAATATGTTACAATTCCATTTTGGTTTCATATTAATTTGAAACTGTAACAAGTTGGGGTGTGTAAGTGCAATCTGCTATTTTATATAGTTAGACAAATTATCTTTTTTTAAGTATATTCTTTCTCTTCAATTTTCTTATTTTAATCAAAGATTTTAGTTTTTGAAACATGATTATTTTATTATAAGATACCGAAAAAATTAATAAAAAACCAAACTCTTTAAAATTTGGAACCTTTTCAATTTTCCAACCACTAAAAATGAATAAATTTAAACTTCATCAAATCATTTAAAACATTTTCTTACACTTTGATAAAAATAATAACGAAAAAACTAATTAAGATTTATTAGTTTTTTTTTTTTAGATTTCAAAGCCTAAGTGTTCAGGGAAGTTTAAGTACAGTGTGCCTGGTTATATATTGCCGAATTATATTTCAAGCTTAAGTGCTTGAAATTCAGTTTGCATCAAAGACAACATGAATGAAGATTTTCACACATTTTTTTATAACTTGAATGTTTGAATAAATGGTAATCAAAAATATACGGAAACATTTACAGTAGACATTTATGCATATAAATAAACATAAAAATCAATTTTAAATTCGAGCTATTGAAAAACATTCGAATTATATATTGTTCAAAAATATCTATTTATACAAAATATACCTCAACATTTATCTTTTTTAAAGGCTAACTGAATAAATAATTAAAATCTGGATATTTTTTGAAATCTCGACCTTATAAAGCTAGAAATTTTATCTTAGAAATTCCATTTGAAATTTCGAAAAAAAAATGTATCGCGCAGTTAAAAATTATTTACCATAAGTTTTAGCAATTGTGTGAGTTTAATAAAAATTTCAAATTTTATTGTATAGCTTCATTGGTATCTTTTAATATATTTCGGCCGCGGTAGCCGAGTGGTATAGGTATCGGAACGTGGCTTGCTTTGTCACGAGTTCGAACCCAGTACCACTAAAGACCCGCCGTGTAGGACAGCGATGCACGTTAAATCTGTCGAGAGCTGAAACGTCCTCCCGTTGGTGTGGTTTGGTACTTAGGAGGGGGGTGACAGCTCAGGTGTCGTCCACGTCACTTGACCATGGTTCAAAATTACGTGGTCCGTCCCCAAAAGCCCTCTTGTAGCTGAACAGTGCGACGTTAATATTCAATCATTCATTTAATATATTTCGAAGATTTCATACAATTCAGTTGAAAACCGCATGCTAAGAGCAAAAAATATACTAAAAAAATTGATGAATATACTATTACAATAAATTCTTACATAGAAGCAAAACTGAGAAGCTAAAGCGTAGGAATGAAAAATTTTGAGTATATCTGAAGTAGTTTCGAAATATTTATTTTAAAGTTCAGAAAATTTGAGTGCGTTATGTTATACTTAATATTAATTAAATGGTTAAAATAATATGTTAATATTAGTCATGTAATCGTTTGATGACACATTCATATACTAATAAAAATTATCATGGTCATTGATGCGAATGTCTAGAGAGAGAGAGAGAGAGAATTTTACGTAATTTTATAAATTAAGACATTAAGATATTGATGTAGAAAATATAAAAAGACTATCTAAAATACATGAAAAATGCAGTTTGCTATAAAATGATCTTGACAAACAAAATCCGGCATTTTCACTTACTATGGCAGAGCCGAATTAGTCAGGAGCGATCTGTAAAAACAGAGAGAGAACCGCGATTTTGATGGATGCGACTCTAGCTTTTAAAGTTCCCAGGAAAAATTATATAAATATAAATTACAAATGCAAAAATAAATCTTGTAATTTTCCATACATTTTTATAACAACGAATTGTGGAATTGGCTTCCAATGCATTGTTGTGTTTGACAATATATGTAAGGTAACCAACCCTACTTTAGATAGATTTGTACTACTTTTTCGTAACCGTATTCCTATTTAAAATTAATTCGTGTAGCCGAAATACACCTTTTGCACCCTTAAAAATTTATGTACACTATAACGGTTAATTTTAATTTATGCAACTTGTGAAATGTTCATAACTAACCATTTCCGTCTAAATGTTTACATAAAAAAAAAGTTTTGACTCCCTCATTCATTAGGGATTTATATAAGATTCTAACATTAAATTTTATTTTTCACCGAATAAGATCGAGTGGAACCCACACCACAGGTCTGGGGTTCTCTTAACGGGCTGCGCAAGGTCGATGCATCGCCGCTACATTGGGTCGATAAATGAGTAAGCTTGCTTCGGGTCTTAATCACTGAAGGTCTCTGTTCAGACAGACCACCAAATGGGACATCTGTTCATGCACCTCAGCGTTCAATGGTCACGTGTATTATGATGGGCACAGTAGTTCCTGGCCCCTCATGGATTGTTGTGCCAATGAGTTTGAGTCTTAAGTTTGAGGATTACCTCACTTTGGGGATACCCCTTAGATAAACATGTATTTCCTCTCATTTGCAATTAAACATTTTTTCTTTCAATTACGTTTATTTCAGAAGGAATTTTGATTTTCAAATGTATTTGTAATAACATGTATATTTGTGTATTATATTAAAAATTTGATCAATCCAAAATTACATGTTTTTAGCTCCTCTAAAAGCTTTTAGGATTTTACAACTGATCTTACAATCCATATACGTTTTATAGTAGTATATTTAAAAATGATAAGGACATTTTTTTTACGACTGTGTGAGCTGTTTTGCCTGGTTTATAAATATAAAAATTGCATTCAGCTACAGTTTTTAAAATGTACAGAAATAAGTGGAGAAACAGGATACTTACATATTATGAATATTTTTGACTGCAGTAAGATATATTTATATTTCAGTTTTTTTACAATTTGAATAGAAGTTGTAAGCCATTTTGCGAATAGTTTGATATTGAGTATAAACCCATAGGCTGTTTAATATTGTAAAGTGTTTTACTTTGATACCAGCACACATTAAAATAAGCCTCATTTGCAGTTATATGATCAGCTTCAGTGATATTTTTAAATTTTCAAAATAGTCTACACGTACGAAAAATATTCTTTCACAACCGCACACCACATCTCTCATTATATCTTCCTACAGCAGGAAATATTTGTGTATACTGAAAATTTAATACAGGATACATTTCCAAGTGTTAAATTTGTTTTTAAAATTTGGTATGAATACATTGTGGAACTGTCGGTTAACTTCACTGAACAAAATTGTTTTAAGTGTACTGTTTTGAAAGACAAGATTAATTAGGGAGAACTTTTCTCAAAATAGAATTTGTAATGACTGAATTGTGTGAAAAATGTAGTTATCGATGTGCGACATTTTTCCTTTGTTGAAACAGAAAGATAAGAAATTTAACTTGAGTAGAAAATAGTTTTGTCATGCGCATTTGAAGAAGTATATCCCCCATTAAAATTAAAAATTATTGACTGAATGTGTATTATGTCCATCACAAATGTCGATGTAGAAAAGATATTTTTATTTAATACAAGGTGTTCGAAAAAAAGAGCACTAGGAATGAAAATTTAGATTTTTTCCGAAAAATATTCAGTTAACATAAAAATATAATTTATATGATTTAAATTTAAATAAATTAAAAGTATTGAAATCATTTTTATGTTATTCTAAATTAAAAATATAATTGAATAGAGAAAGATATGTTTTATTTCATAAATATATGCACCATTAATTGTCTTATTGTTTAAAAAAAAGATAGGGCCTTTATACTCTTTTTACCTCATAACGTTTTTTAAAAACAGGAAAGTGAGCGCGTTTTCTTACTCTCATATTCAAAAATGAATACAGGATGCTTTTTTCTAGTTCAAATCGCAATACTAAAATATTTTTTTTAATTTTTAAAAATGACAGAAAAATAAATTTTGTTTGAAGAAAATATAACTATTTTTCAACTTTTAACACGCCATTTTTTTCATGTTTTTTTTACCCTGCATTTTAATTTAATTTTACTGTGACTGAATCTATGGGGTAAACGACAGAGTGGAACTACGGTTTTCAACAAAGATTGCCCAAGGCAACAACAGCTTACTGTAAACGATTGCTATCCTGGTTCTTACTGATTAAAGACGCCGAACCAAGTCATAAAGTTGTCCCCTTTCGACCTCCCAAGTTTTAAAAGGGGGAAAGAATTGAAGTATTTTGCATTTTTGAAGGGAATAGCAATATAAGAGTAAAACGTTTTCGGAATAACTTTTCAGGAGGAAGGTATACACTTAGAGGGTTAAAAACGATAAAAAGCGTGAATCGTTTGCATTTTCGTAACAAGAAAGATTGGATTTGGCCAGTTTGGCTGAAAATCAAGTTTCGACGCCAACTTACATCTTTTTCAATTCCTACTATTAGCTCACGATCTCTATAGATATATTGTTTGCTTGTTTATTTATTTATTTATCTTGGTGGAATTTTCAATCGTTAATAAAATACATTTTAAAGCGCTCAATTGAGCTGAAATGTAATGTACATGATTATTTTGGATGACAATACAATAATTTTTAATTATAATTAATAAAAATTAATTGATTAAAACTTATTATTTAAAAAATTACAAATACAGCCACGTTGGCGACTTAGCGACCCTTTTGGCGACATATGTCAAAATTTGAAAAGGTTTTTTCTCACGTGTTAAAGCATCCTGTTGAAAGGAAATTTTATATACACGATTGTTTTGGATGACAGACAATACGATACTTTAATGGTAATTAATAAAAGTTAATTTCCACTTAATGTTTTGATTCTGTCATATGTATATACATATTTATATTAATTGCAACTATTTACTAAAAAGTAGCTAAAATAAATTTTTTCTTGGTTGATCTAAGTAGGAATTGATTTAAAATTTTTTTTATATTACTTGTGTGTGTGTGTGTGTTTATAAAAATAGCGTTGTTACAACAATGCAGGTAAATGATGAGTTGTATTTTTTGAATGTTTTTAGTTAATATCTTATTAACTATTTGCGATATTGGACCGAATTGTGAATTTACTTGAACCCCCACAAAAAATGTCATCGAAATCGGTCCAGAAGTTTATGAGGAGTCTAGTGGCATACATTCGCACAGAAGATTGTTATATACAAAGACCTTGCTCTGAGTACTAATTTTTATTCAAACATTTGAGTACCCGATGAAATTTCTCTTTCTTGGTAAAATTAACTTCATTATAACATTATAAATTAATAATCCGAAATATTTATTTTCAGAGAGTAAGATTCTTCGTAATGTGAAAATATTACGAACAAAGAAAGTTAAAGAAACATATTTACTACGTAGAATCCCCCAAAAAAGGAGATGACATAGAAAGTTTTTTTCTTCAAAGTAGTAAGAAAATAAAAAAAGGGAATATTTGGAGCAGGACAGAAAAGAAAAATACTATTGTGATTGGAAATTTTGCAAATAAAATATTTTCATAAATATTATTTTTTTAGAAAAATAATTTGTTGGTACCCTTTAATCAACAGATTTTAAAGAATACTTCTTAAGCAATGTATATTTAACTATTATCACTAAAAAACGTAATTTTGAAAGCATGCTTTTGAATTTAATACTAATTAAAAAAATCGGTTTAAATCAGTGCTTCTCAAATTTTCAGTATTGTCAACCCAATTTTCAATCATAAATTTGATCGCGCCCTCGCCATACAAAAACAATGTATTGAATGCAATAGAATTGTACTTTGACGCTACAGCTATAACACAACTTTAATTATACCTACCATAAAATGTAACATCAAATTTTCTATATTACATTTCCATGTGAGCTACTAATGACTTTTTAACTTATTTTTAATTTAGCATTGATACATTATTTGAAAAATACTGCAGTACTGATACATTAATAAGTATATTATATCAGTGTAAATATACATTTAATTTTTGTTATGTCATAATGCAATGCTTCTCAAACTGTGGGGCGCGCCCCCCTGGGGGGCGCGATGACCTTACGAGGGGGGCGCGAGCATATCGAAAATAAAAGATTTAAAAAATAATTAGTTTATTGGAATGAATTAAAACAAAATACTTACAGACATAATAAAAAACGCACTTTTACTCTGATATAATTTATAGGCGATATTAAGCCATCAAAAAATAAAAACTTCTTCAATACCTAATTAGCTATCTTTGATCCTATAACCAAATAAAAAACTTTTATTTGATTTGCTGTCATACCGTGATGAGAGATTTTTTTTTATTATGCTTTTTTTTAACCTAACATACTACTCTTTCAGAGAAAAACCGGATCCCGGACTCAGAATCGAAAAACTTTTGGAACATAAAAAAATTCATCACTGTCATTATTTTTGAAATACTGCACATTATAGCTGTAATGACCTTCTAAGTTATTGGTACAGTTAGTTATGACCTCTCTCTTCCGTGTTCTCTGTTGCGCTTTTTTCATGCAAAAGGGTTTTATGATATTTGGAAAACCACGGAGAACACACACACACACACAAGCACATGAAGGATTACTTGGCCCACACAATTTTTTAGCAGTAACATACATATTATCATAATGAATATACTTTTTACCCGGAAGTGGTTGCGCGCGACACACAGATTACGAAATCGTTAATTCTGGCAAAGCTGTTTATTTATTAACAAAGAAAAATTGAAAAGTCCTTGAAAGTAGGTAAGTAAACTTTCTCTTAGCTAAATTATTCACTGGAATCATGATTTGTATCGTGTACAATAAAATACTTATAAAAAAAAGGATTGGGGTGACTCAATAACACCGACCGTACCGAGTGCGTGCCTGCTCTCGGGTTAAAACATGTTGAAGTCTTTTCACTTTAAATATTAAAAATAATACAATTATTCTTCATCGATATTTTATATTATTGATCATTATTTAACATCAGTGGCGCACACAAGGGGGAGGGGGAGGGTCCGGACCCCCAAACTCTTGATTTTTTCCCGATTGATTAGTTTATAGTACGCAAAATTTAGTTAAGTATTTATTATTAATGATTAATTTTATTAGTTAATGCTAATTATTTATTCAAGAATTAGTTTTTTATTGTGTTTTGTTCCCGAAAATCGACAAAATCAAAAGGAACCGCATACAAGATTGGTGAACTTTCGACCCTGGACCCCCCCTTGAAAAATTCCTGTGTGCGCTACTGTTTAACATCAATTATAAATGTTAATTCTGTGAGGCTTAAAATTACAATTCGCTTAAAACTAATTATAATTTGAGCAAAGATTTAAAAAAAATCATTTTACGTTTATGTAAACATTGTCGAGCACTTGGCTTTGCTTCCCTTACAATTCAGCTATTATATCAATAATGTTTTATTTTCTTATAAATGAGCTTGAACAAAGAGAGAAACTTGAGAGCACTTCAGCCGGTATACTTTTCATGTATCAGTGCTGCACAGAATATTTTATAACTAGTTAATTAATACTAAATTAAGAACAAGTTTAATAAGTATTAATGACGTCCATGAGCTTGTCTTGGAAAGCAAAGTTTTTATAAGGAATGCTTATTGTTAGAAATTGACCTTCTGAGTTCTTTTTCTATATTTAGCAGATATCTATATTTTGTCTTCTAAGCAGCTACCGCATTTTGTAATATGTTCAATTTAAAAATTAGAGAAAGGAAAAATAACATAATAATTATCCTATTATTTTATTTATTTATTTATTTTGCTTAAACTAGTATACAAAATTTTTTTAATACTTATGTTACTAATTTGTATGATTTATAATTAAGATCGCCTATTGTAACTTTAGCGTCAGAGTGCATTATCATTGCATTCAGTACATTATTAATGTATAAGGGGGGCGCGAAAAAAATTGTGATCGAAAAGGGGGGCGCCAGTATTGAAAGTTTGAGAAGCACTGTCATAATGTATTTTGTTTCCTTTTAGTAAATCAATGCTTACTTTAAATCTTTTATTCCTTGATTTTTCAATATTCTTTAGCCTCCCACAAAGGGATATCATGTTCCCCTAAGGGAGCGATCCCCACAGTTTGAGAAAAGGTGGTTTAAATTTTTTAAGCCACATTAGTTTCTCCACAAACTCAGATTGGAAAGTCTGTTGAAATATCTCGACAACTTAGAGATAATTCTGAATTCCTATTGCTGAAAGGAATCTAGACCGAGCATCGATTCTCCAATTTGGGCATCCTTTGTAAATTCGTTTACTCGCTCCTTGGGTTCAAATGGAATTGAAATTGCTCTCAATGAAATTGCTCTTACTATACACGGGAGAGTTTGACAGCGTTGCCCCGTTACTAATTTTATTACAAAAGTGTTGAAGCCAGTCTGTGAATCGATACATAGATTTCCTTATCTATATCGTTATTTATTCAGTAATGAATCAATGTATTCGCTAGGAAATTTTGAAAGTTATTAACGTTGTACGGAAATACATTTGCCATTGTTTCGTTTCAAATCTTCTATAGCGGATTTCAATTTATTTAATTGTTTTGACGAGTTTTATTCATTGCTCATCTGATTTAAACGCTTTACTTAAATTAATCGAAACGAGAATTAGAAAAGTGCAGTCAAAATAAATCAACAATTTTGGATGTTATAATAAGTGATAAATTTTGAGTTATACTTTGCTTCATTCTTGTAGCAGTTGAATTATGCAATTAAAAAGGAACAAATATTTTGTGCAGTGATTTAATGGATATATTTTTTTTCAAATGTTAATTAAATTTATAAGAGTACATCCATTTTGAACTAAGAAACAACTGTATATTACAAACAATGTGCGTCTAATGTTAAATATAAATATTTTTATAAAATCACGAGAATTTTGCTTCAAATTGAAAATTAGAATGTGAAAAATGATTTTTAATTTCTTAATTTGGAAAATATAAATATATATTTGAAACTTCTAAGCAAAGTTATTCACAATCCCCCTAGACGTTCTAAGTACTATAGTAAATAAACTCAGACCACTACAGCAAAAAAGAAAAAAAAACATTTTAAAGAATACCAAAACAAATATTTTATTTGCATCCCTCTCAGATGTTCTATGTGGGAAGCCATGGTTACATGGTATACATCAATGTGATAGTCAAGTTCCTGTAACACTCTCCTCAACATGGCCCAATCAACGTTACTAACGCTTTGTATTATCTTTTCATGCAATTCTGCTACATCACATGGCAAATTAGTACAAAGTTTTAGCCTTTAGTAAAATACTAAGATTTCGGTTAACGCGGAAAAGATATCAGGTAACGTCAATAACGTTCATAGTACCATGTTGAGTAAAGTGTGGCAGAAACTGGACTATTGCATTGTTATGTAACCAATGTTTCACACATAGAACACCTGTAAAGTATATGAATAAAACTCGGATTGTTTCTTTATTCTTTCTAATGCCATTTTTTGCTGTATTATTTTACTGTAGCGCTTCAAACCCGCGGGGAGAATTATAAATAACCCTGAATAAATTGTTAAACCAGAAAATATTAAAAGCAATGCATCACATAGCTGATGTAGTTACTAAAATTAAATTTAATCAACCATACTTTTACCCCATTTCATTAGAGATCTTATCCACTTTTTAATGAAGCTTTAATAGCCAGTGATGTGTATAGTACAAAAATAAAAATAAATTGTACTATAGGCATTTCCCTTTAACATCTAGTAAAAAATAAAGGAGTAAAATTGCCAATTTAAAAAACTAATCTAACTTTATTAAATCAATTTTTTAGATTTTAAGGGAACAAGGCACGCGCGATTTATACAAAAAGTTCTGACTTAACAATTTTTATAATTTTTTGCTTGTAACTAAAGTACTCGTATCTGGATTACGTAAAAAAGATTTTGTGCTCTACAAATACTACAAATTACTAAATATTTAATTTTTTTAAAAGATTTTTTTTTTTTAAATATATTTGAAGTATTTTTAAAGGCTACTCCTACTTCAATATTCCTACTTCAAATCACACATTTTATTTACAAACACGTCAGCTATGTATAACAAAAGTTGATATGGGTTTACTGCTAGCATGATTGATATACGTAAAATACTTACTTATTTGAATTCTTATTCAAAATTACTTAAAAAATGTGTAAATTCTGAATTCAACTATTTTTTAAAAAACATAAATATATATATTTTTTATTTTAAAATGCGTATCAACTTTGGTACATGTAATATTAGCCAAAAGCAAAAAAAAAAATCACAACATTCAGGAAAAAAGCCTTAGTATTTTAATGGAAAATGAACTTTATTTTATCTATCTGATATGAGTTAACTCAAAGTTTTAATTTAACTTTGGGATGTGAATAAAAACGAACGTAAAAGTTATCTTAAGAATGCAAAAAATAATTTAGGCTAAAACAATTTATCTGAATATTTGACCGACTTTTGTTAATTTAATCGTATGGTGTTTCCTGAAAGGAAAAAAAAATTCTACAAGGTGAATATTTTCATTTTCAGAAATTACATGGATTTAATCTAACTAACTTAATATTAATATTTACAAGAAAAAAAACTTATAACGTTTGTCAGCTCTAAGTAAAAGAAAAATCACTAGGTTAATTCAAACGTGTGTAATGTTATATGACTTATGAACATATCTATGTTAATTTTTAATACAATTTATGATTTAAAAAATTCAAAAAGGAAATAATGAATGCACAAGCAGATGAAAATAAACATTAAAATATACGCATAATGGTACCAAGTGATTTCTAAAAGTGTGTAGAACTCTTATGTTTTAAAATATTTTTCGTACCGAAATGTATCTGTTGCCATGTGAAATATCCTAACTATTATTTTCAAAAACACATGACTAATTAGGTTTATTTTCCTCTATATTTCTAACCAATATGTAAGAATTATCACACACACACACAGTGCACCAGAATATTACTTCAAAATTATTTCAATAAAAGAAACATTTTTGTGAAAAGCTCTCTTAATGTACTTATCTAGTTTTATTCTAATAAATTTATATTTCAAAGTATTCAATTTCTAATCTCGAAAGAGCAGGAATTACACATATTTGTACAATTTACACAAAAATTTAATTCGTTTAATTTTCTCTATTTGTAGTAAAATATATTCTTTGTCAAGAGATAATTCTTATGAAAATAAATTATTTGTATCCAAAGAATTTATTCATGTTTGTTATCAAATTAGAATTTAGTCTAAAATTAAAATTTTACATGCAATCAAAAAGCATGATTGGAAAAAAAACAATACTCCATGTCATAATACGAAGAATCAGAAATAGGTAAGCACAAAAAAAAACATGTAAATACATTAAACAAAGAAGGCTGGGAACTAATTTTAATGGATTAAACTAAACTTTAATGTAGTTAAAATGGAGTTTTTTTAACGATATTTATGTGTGCAATCTTTCCCCTTTAGCTAAAATTTCTGAGCAAAAATCTAATAATAATTATAGTGGATTATCTGTGTAAAACCACTGACATTTTAAAGCTTTCTAGCTACTATCTAGAACAGGGGTGACCAACCAGTGACCCACCTTGTGAAATGTTGTAACAGCGAATTTCTCTACAATTTTACAAGTTGCGTTTATTTTGTGCATTATTTTTAGTGTAGTGTTTTGTAACAAATAAACCCCATAATTGTTTCTATTTTATTACGTAGAGACTATTTTTATACGTGGATACTTAGCAGTGGACAGTATTGTATTAATGTGATACCCCTCAATTTCACGCTTAAATACTTTAATTTTTTAAACTTACACCTGCGAATTATTCTTTTAGAAAATGAAATTTAACAAACATAAATATCATTCATACCTATCGGACTACAACGTCAATCAAGACGTGCAAATGCACGCATTTTAAATCGACTTGCAAAAACTAAGCGAAGGAATTGAGAAACAAGTGTTTCATTAATTAGATTTATTAAACAATATTTGATCACAGCATTATAATTATTATATTATATATCTGAGTACATGAAAAATTATAAAGACAATAATAATAGTTTCTTCTACTTTAAATTTTCACTCCAATAAAGTTTATAATGGGTCCAAATATAATATACAGATGAATAATTTTATATGCGTCCCGCGAGATTACAATGTTTTCCAGAGTGGCCCGCAAGGTCATTTTAGTTTGGCCACTCCTGATCTAGAATAATTACTTTTTTGCAGAACAGACTACAATTAGATGACATGGGATTGAATCAAAAATATTATTGAAAAATTTCTACATGTATTTTGTGTCTATTTCCGCTTGTAGACTGCAGTACTTTTAATATCTGCTGCAGGGCTCAAAATAGAGTATCCGTATCACGAACATAAAAATTCACATAATTAAAGGAACCATTTATTAATTTTATCTCATAAAATTGGAGTCAAGAGAAGCATTTAGAAATATTTGTCATCCTACTTTATCTAATACTGATGTTCTGTTTTTTTTTACTACTGAAGGGGCTGCGGTAGCCGAGTGGCATAGGTATCGGACCGTGGCTTGCCTTGTCTCGGGTTCGAGCCGAGTACCACCAAAGACCCTCCGTGTAGGGCAGCGATGCACGTTAAATCTGTCGAGAGCTGAAACGTCCTCCCATTGGTGTGGTGTGGTAGATAGGAGAGGGGGGTGCCAGCTCAGGTGTCGTCCACGTCACTTGACCATGGTTCAAAATTACGTGGTTCGTTGCCAAAAAGCCCTCGTGTAGCTAAACAGTAAGACGTTAATAATCAATCAATCAATTTGCTACTGAAGAATATCATCCGGGGAAAACAAAGTTTATGGGTTTGGGACATACATGATTGGTTACCATAGGTAGAGAAAAATCCATTTTGTCTACCTTCTACATGGGCGAGGGATACAACACAATGTCGTAAAATTATTTCCCTATATCTATAACACTGCGACACCATAAAGTGATATTCAAACAATAGTTTCGGAATATCTGTTCTTGACTGTTTCTCGTGCCATGTGGTAATATCAATAGGTAAAAGTACCTCGCCAGAACCGGTTAACTTTTGTCAATCAGAAATAGTTCAAGCTCTTATTCTATCACATGAAGTAAATTCCTTCTTAACGAATGACTTCGTCACGAAGGGTACAGTGGTTATTTGTCTACATTAAGAGCTTAATACCTAACAGGGTTAATTATATTCTCGTCTCAGACACATGATTATATTTTTAACGCCGAAGATACTTCAAAGAAATCAAGAAACCAAAATTTTAAAATTTGGTTGAGGGACGAGAAGGACATCTGAACTAGTATTATATTGTCTTCAACACTCCATGACTTGAATTTTAGACTAAACTGATTTAATACGCATCATTCACTCCGTGGTATAATAGTTGTACATATCAAACACTTTTTAATTATTAATTTAATAAAAATCGTTACGAACTTGATAATAACGATATTTCAATGTGGTTAAGTACAATATTCATAAATATTTGTAGAGGAACATTAACAGAATGCAACTTTAAAAATATTGGAAATCGTTATGTATGTGTATTTGGTGTGCATGTGTATCCATTACGTATATGTGTACTATTCAATTTAAGTTCTACAATTTCTAAAATTGACTGCATTAGATGTTAATCATTGCTAAATTTATGGGAATATTGTAAGGACATTTAAACTATTTTTCTTATTTAATGCAGTGTTTCTCTAAGTGTAGGGGGCGCCCCCCTGGGGAGGGGTGCGAGCATATCCAAAATTTAAAGATTTTTTTTAAAAATGTAACCGAAACGAGAAGTAAAACAAAAATTTTTTCCATAAAAAAAAAATACACAACACTGATATAATTTATGTTTATCATCTGGCGTTTTTCCGTCATCAAATAGCTATCTTTGTGATCCCAACACCAAATTAAAGGAAAATAACATTTTGTTTAATTTGATGTATTTCCTCAATGAGAGATTTTTTTTATTGCATTTTAACATAAAATATTACTCCTTAAAAGAAAAAAACAAAACTTAGACCCTGAGAAAAATTCTAAGAAGATAAACAATTCGTCACTGTAATTATTATTGAAATACTGTACACTAGTTGTAGAAAAAAAAAGAAAGACATGATTCACTTTTCAGCCAGGCTGCATAATACATTTGCTGATCATTTGATTGACCTTCAAATCTACTGGTATAGTTAGTGTTCTACATTAGTTCCGTTCCATCTTTCATGTGTTTGTTTTTCGCTTAGGAAAATTGTAAATAATAAACAGTTTTATGATATTAGGAAAAGAATTGATTCATTTGAAGGATTATTTGGCCAAGATGTATATTTTTATGAGTATTCTCACAAACTTATAAAGCATAGTGAAAAACGTCATAATCCTTTTTCCGTATTTTTTTCTGAATACACTTTTAACCTGGGTAACCCGGGTAAAAAGTAACACAATTATTCTTCATCGGAATTTTATATTCGTTTTCATTATTTAACATTAATTCTAAATGCTAATTATGTGTGGTTTAAAATTACAGTTCTTTTAAATAGTTATTTACAATTATAGCATTTATCTAAAAAAATGATTTTACATTTTTTTATGCAATGTCGTGCACGCAGTGTTTTTTTTACTCTCCTTACAGTTTAGCCATTATATCAAGAATAATGTTTTATTTTTTAAAAAAAAATTAACTCGTGTGAAGAGCCGGTGTTTCAGCCAGTATACGTTCAATGTATCAGTACTGAAGAAGGTATTTTATAAATAATTTCTTAACACTAAATTAAGAACAAGTTTAATAATTATTAGGGACTTCGATGGGCATGTCTTGTAGAGCAAAGTTTTTCATATGAAGATTTAATATCAGAAATTGACACTTTGTGAGTTATTTTTTCTTTATTTAGCTGAGATCTATATTTTGTCTTCAAAGCAGCCACCGCAGAAAATCCGGTTTAACAAAGGTAGGATGCTGAAAATGGTAATAGTATACGAAGTTCTTTTGTTTTCAGGACAGAAAATTCATTATTCACCTCTACCGAAAATTCAAAGAGCGATTTATTACAAAATTGCCTTTTAATTTTTCACTGGATGTGAAATCTATGAAGATTTTTCGGAAGTCGAGAGGCCTTCTGGAGTGTCTTGAAATAGATCCCTAATCCACTCGTAACTTGCTACCAAGTTGTTCTCTTCCAGAAAATACTTTTTAAAATTCTTTGCCAACATTGCTAAATGATTTTACATGGTTTTAAAAACTACTTTCACATGTTGTTTTTCAGATTTGTAAGTTTTAACACATAGCGAGCTGGGGCTTTTTCCCCATCATTTACTTCAGTAGTGGTAAATCCAAAATTATAAGTATTTTGGAGTATATTGCCTTGATTTAGTTCTCGGAATCATGCTCGTCTGTGTACTTGTTGATCCTTTATTATCGTCGAATGTTTTCTCACGATTTAAAAATGTATGTATGATTTTGTTTTAATCTACTGCTGTAAATATTTAATTACCGTCAATTACAATTAACGTGCAAATTAAAAAATGTACATTCAAGCTAGATTCGGTAGCTATAGAAGTATCGAGTCGACCAAAACTAACTGGAATTGTACGAGGAAAGCATTTTTACATGTTTTGCGCAGACGTCCGATAGTTTGTCCAGACTCAGGCAAACGTACCCGATAATGCTGTTTGAGATGGATATGATAGCGAGCAATATAGACTAGACTATTTTTCTAATGACACATTTGTACTTTAAGGAATGGATGCCGAAGGAAATAAATCTTTAATTAAATATATCATTTTGCGATTTTTTCCAATTTAAAAATTAAAGAAAGAAAAATAACATAATAATAAGTAAGTAATATATATTTTAAGTAATTTTCTTAAAATATATATATATATAAATATATTACTTAAAAGTTACATATACAAAATTTAATATACTTATCGTATTAATTTGTACGGTTTATAATTAAGATCGTATTGTAACTTTAGCGTCTCTCTCTCAAAGTGCATTTTTATTGCAGTAAATACATTATTGTTGTACAGGGGTGACAAAAATTATGATTGAAAATTGGGTCACCAGTATTGAAAGTTTGAGAGACACTGATTTAATATGTTCCAATAAACATTTTACCCTCTCCCTCTCTCTCTATATATGATGGAAATTAGTTTTTGTGCTCAAGTAGCATAAAAGCCAATTATTTACTTTTTAAGAGAAAACTTTAAAAATTCAAGAAAATTCTCCAAAAATTATTGACGGAAATTGATTTATATATATATATATATATATATATATATATATATATATATATATATATATATATATATGAATAAATACGCCATACTATATATATAACAAAATACATTATAGGCTTTGATTGATATTTGTGAAGTCCTTCTTTATTGTGAATACTTATTGAAAATTCTTTGAAGAATATAGGAATTCTAAATTCAACTATTTTTAAAAAAAATCAGCCTTATTTTAATTCAAAAATGGATACCAGCTTTTATTACATGTATTAAGAGAAATAAAAAAAATATCAGAGCATTTGGCATAATAAGAAAACGCCTTAGCATTTCAAATGGAGATAAACTTTTTTTTCTTTCCTAATTAAATCAATTTAAAGTTTTTATTTGTCAATAGGATGTGAATAAAAATGAACATAAAAGTTATCAGAAAGCTTTTTTTTCTTCAACTTATAACAAGATTCGGTATTAAGTCGATCGCGATCGACTGGTGAACCACCAAGACATTTTGGAGTGACCGTTTTTACTTAGACCTAAGACGCGCAATGTATTAGAAACATACGAAGTGTGACATCCCCTTTGGGGGCGTGGCAACTCTTCAAGGTAGGCACGAGCATAGTGAGCATTTAAAAAAAATTTAATTTAGTGGAAGTAAACAAACAAAATACGTTTTGACATATTAAAAAATAAGACACACATTTACACTGATATATTGCATATATAACTGCATCATTGCTACACAATGTACTTTATAATTAATTTAACAATGTTAAGTTAAAAATTTTTTTATAACTACCAGTAACCCCATGGGATTGTCATATATAAAATTATATGCAAAAATTATCACTTATCTGGATAATGTTCACGGTTTAGAATTAAATTCTTAATTACCGATTTCAAATTACGCGATTCGCTTGCCAATGCTAACCGTTTTCCACGCAGGCGCTTATATGTGATGCATTGAGGTGGAGAAAGGAATAAAGAAATAAAAAAAATGAAATAAGAGAGAGTAAATCTTTCACAAACATTGTCGAAGTACTTTTATTGCATTCCGAAGCCTTCGGAATAATTTTATGAATACCAGTGCCCATAAAAGACCGTACTTCGGAAAGACGTATATATACGTGAGGAGAATTAACGCTTTGGCTGAGCGAGACGTTTATATACGCCGATGGCATTTAATATTGTAAAGTCGTATCGTAGTTTTAGCATTAAAGTATAGTATTTTATTGAGTTCAATACATTGTTATCGTATGTGGAGGGGGGTGCGAAGAAAATTATGATTGAATATTGGATCACGAATATTGAAACTTTGAGAAGCATTGGTTGGATATACAGAATCGGTTCTCCGTGACAGTATCACATTCAAAGTAGTTCCTTCAGTATTCACACACTTCTGCATTCAGTGCTGTCTTTGCTGGAAACAGTTCTGGAACAAGGTTTTTGTCAGGCTCTAAGGAGATTCTTCGTTTTTGTCTGACCCTCTTAAACTGAGGTAAAATGGGTTCCCTTTAATCAAGATTTAACAGTAAGAAATAGCAAAAGTCACACGGTGCCAAATCAGGTGTCTGAGGAGGAAGTCCCATCACAGTAATGTTTTTAAAGTCAGAAACTGCTTGAAAGGTAAGGCTATATGAGCGGGTGCATTGTCTTGTTGCTACAACAATCCATCACTCCCCACAAAATTCTAGCCTTTATTTTCCTAATTTTTTCATAAAGTCAATTTTAGTACTTGAATGTAGTTGGGTCGGTTAATAGTCTGACCACTGTTGTGAGTTAAAAACCCCTCATATCATGAATTTTGGCAATGTTTTGGTCTGTAATCTATCACCTTTAGCACATGGCACATTCATCATCTTCTACACTGCCTCTTCCTCCTGATACCCGCTTATGTTCACGAGACAAAGTTTCATCTCCGAAAGGTTTGTTTAAAATATGAAATGTTTTCGTGGCTGATTTTTAAGTTTCACAAGAGACTTGATGTTGATTCGACATTTTCCCGGCAGAATGAAGTTGCACGTTTTCACTCAATGATGCAGTACTCCCAACTGGCGCGATCGATTGAGGCGAAACTGGTCACATGGATAGAGGTGTGTGGGATGACATCACCGAGACAGTTGTTGCCAAATGTACTCTTTTTGTCAAGCTACGGAAGTATTCTTGATTGTTTTTGTGTTACGCCTTGTATTTACCGAGCACCGACGCTATCTGGACTGGAGAATTGGCTTCTCACGGTCACGGCGACTGTGTTTACTTAGCAAATGTTTCGATAAATGTGTAGATGACACATGTAACTTCATTGGCAGTGAACGGTGACGCTTAACACGTTCAATGACGCTATAGAGTGAAAAATCGATCTCTGTAATGCCAGCGGAATAGATGAATGTTTCTCCCGCGTCAACTGAAAAAGAGCAAAAATGTTGATGATTAGCTCTTTCCGTGGCAGTATGGGATTTTTTATTGAGACATCATTCCACACTCATCACTTCCATGAGTTTGGGTTCTTCTATTGATGTGATGTCCCGGACCACGGCAGTGAACAAATTAAGTAGAATATACGTTGATTACAGATTCATTGGTTCACGTACGTTCCTTACTCGCTGCAGTGTATACGCCCACACTCCACGATATAGCAGTCGCTTATAGTTGCTAAAGTATTAAATTTAATATTATTTTGTTTTGTGCTAAAAAGTAATCTGTCATATTTTAAAAAGATATAATGACAAAAACAAGTTTTAAGGAAGGAAAACGTATAATTTAAATGCAGAATGACCACACCTACACCATTGAGTGGACCTTAACACCGAAAAGACATTACAAATAGCAGGTACCATGGAAAATCCACTCATCTCTGACAAAGAGCAATCAAGTTCTTTGAGATT
The DNA here is from genome assembly GCA_019973935.1 of Trichonephila clavipes. Taxonomy (NCBI): domain Eukaryota; kingdom Metazoa; phylum Arthropoda; class Arachnida; order Araneae; family Nephilidae; genus Trichonephila; species Trichonephila clavipes. The sequence goes on from BMAU01021362.1 coordinate 80,810, forward strand.
ATCGAAAAATATTTGATTATTTTAGACTAAAAAATATTTTATTTCATTTTCGAAATTTTTTTGTTAATTGAACTGTACTATGTCCTCGTAATAAAGTTTCAATTTGTGGTTTAAGAAGTAATATTAAGTATGAACTGCATACTTTCTCACACTATATTGTTCTCAATATGTAATATAAACATATTTTTTTCATAAAACATTTTTTTTACAAATGTTTTATCTTAAAAGTCGAAAAAAGTGTAGAATAGGTAGTGTTGATATGATAGTATGTAGAGATAATATAATTATCTTTAATTTTGGTATTTATTTTTGAAAAGGAAATAGTGTCCAGAGCTAAATGACTCACATTTTCAGAGTGAGTCTAAGCATGTGATTGTGAATAAAATAAAACTTTTTAAAAACTTATACCCCATTATTTGCATTATTTCTTTCTTTTGTAGAATTGATTGTAATGAGTCTAAAAACAAAAGGCGCAATGCAATTGAAAAAAAAAATATGCATAATTTATGCATATTGAGAACTTAGTGAATGTTGTTTTTGACATTTTCATTTGCAGGCTTTTTGTAAAACCAAGGCATTTTTTTTAATTGAATTAAACCTGATTTGCATCTTTAATTTTTTGGGCCTTTTTAAGTACGCTTCATTTAGTTCACGTAAAGCAAGAATTGCTGAGTTTTAATTAAAGATATATATATTTAAATATTTGAACTTGCTGTTTTGTTTGGTTCAAAGAGAGAATAAATTTAGATGAACGTCAATGAAAAGTAGGTTTAAAACGGATTAGAGATTTACTAAAAATTTATATGAACTATTTTCTAGCAAAATATTTTTTTTAAATAAAGCAATAATTTAATCACTCCATGTTACTTACTGATAGTTAAAACTTAAATGAGTTGCATTTAATTGCACTACAAAAATACATCATTGAATTTAAATTTTCCTCAATTTTTTAATTATCTCCTACATAAGTCATGCTTTAAAGACGTAATGTGAGGTCCATTAAATTTTTTGTGACTCTAATTAATAATATGTAATAAGTCAGTTGGTTTTAATATTGACTTTTATAATTTGAAATTGCAGGAAATGAAGCTTAACATGAAATACTATTAAATTAGTTAATTATTATTAAATTCTTATAAAATCTAATAAATTAGATTCTTGAAAGGCTTTCTATCCCTGCATTTGAGAACAAAGTTTCGCCTTTTCTTAACTAAATATTTACTTTAGATGCTTAGTCGAGATTGTAAGTTTACATAAGCTAATATTTATGATATTTTACTAATAAATAAACACAATAATCTTTCACTAATGGTGAATGTTTCCCCATCAAACTACTTTTTAACCTTAAGGCCTCCGTGTAGTCTGCTTTTAAATTGTTTACATTAATCAGTATTAGAGTAGGTAATCAGCCAAAAATTTACTTAAGGCATATAAACAAATAAATATTTATTTTTATCTAAAAGACTAATTTCCATTACTATGTGTGTTTGGGATTTACTAATTCAATAATAATTAAGATGGACCGTAAAAGTTAGAAACTTTAAGAAGCAAACAGAAGAAAAAGAATAGCAAGAGTGGAAAGTAAATACAATTGAATATTAAGAACTCACGAATTTAGGAAAAATTCAAAAATCTTAAATGTAAAATTATTTTGATCTAAGCTAAATCCGCAACATTTGAAATGATATTCATGAATAATTAATTGCTGATGGAAGTGCAAATAATATTTAATTTCACTTTCTTCAAAAACCATCATTCAAAGCAAACAGCAGTTTGTTTATGATCTTAGTGTATTTGTTTGAACAAATTTGGGAAATGCGATTGAACTCACTGAAACAAAATAATGGTTAGGAGAAAACAAAGCTAAAACCACAACTTAAAATTTTGTAAGTATGAAGAAGAACCTGAGTCTCTTTTGGCCTAATTTATTTTAGTTTGTTATTCAAGATTCCCAAATACGGTTAGTATTGGAGATATTTAATAATAATAAACATATAATTAGCAATTTTATATAATCCTTTATATAAATTTTCTTATTTTTTAAAAATTTTTGTAACAAAATTTTAAAGACTAATTTTAAGAAATCAGAATGAAACATATTAAATTTAATGGATATTAAAAACTAACAGAAGTGAATCAGATTTTTTTATAATTATACTACGTTGTTTTTATATTGAACATATTGAACAAGAAGAAAAGAAATAATCCAATTTCTGTACCAGCTGCCGAATGTGTGGCGCAGTTGGTATGTCGCTGGCCGTTGCACCTGAGGTTGAGGGTTCATCCCCAGCCCAAGTCGATGGATATTGATGATACAGAAAAACGACAGCGACCATGTCATATGATTATGTGGTATGTAAAAAATAACTTGAGTGTCTGTTTGGTTTGGGTGCTCTTGACAAAATTAAATTCCTTGAACAAGATCGCATTGACAAAGAGCAGATGCCTCCCACTAGGGAGGAAACTGGATGTCAAAATTATATGTGCAATTGGTATCGCCTACATGGTGCCACATTAAAAATTGATACCAGCTCCTGGGGAATAATCTTGGTCTGCAAAGGTACGATTACCAATCCACAGCCTCATTGGGAAAAAAATCTGTACAGTTATTGATCGTATGAATTAATAATTATTTTGACCATAAAAAAATATCTCGTAAGTTCTTCAGTTAATGTGATATAAAATGTGCTTATGATAATCAAGAACGAATAAGATTATGAATACCAAACAATCTTTATACATTAATATCATATAGAAAAAGAGTTCAAATTAAAAGTACGTGATATTTTTAAGATTGCATTACACAGCGACTTTTTCAATTACATTAAATGCATAGGTCAAATCGTACATTATGACTCAGTTATATATATTTCAGTATTTTTTTCACAATCGCAGTATAAGACTAATGCTTTCGTTTTTTTTAATGTTTTAAAAATAATTCACTTTAAAAATTTAAAGCAAAAAACAAACATACATTTATTACTCGAGTCTCTTAGAAAAATTTCCAGCATTTTAACTATACTGATTCCTGTATTATTGTAGTAGAGAATTATTTTGAAAAATTGCATATGTGATTTATATTTATTGAACACATGTTTTTATTGTAACTTTTCAATGAAATGTATAATTATGAAGCCTAGAGGTCTTAGAGTATTTAAATTAAAAGAAAACGGATATATTTTGAGGGATTTTTTTTTACTGTGCATTATCCGCTTTGAAATAAAAAAAAAAGTTATAACAATTATATGAAATAGAAACATATATCATAATAAATTCCATCTTATAATTAGCTATGTCATTTCAATAATAAAAAAAAGATATGCTTTTTAGCAGCTGATTCCCAATGTGTTATGCACTTCTACAACACAGATGAAACCTAAAACATTCTAACACCGCTAAATGTTCTTTTCCTTTTACAAAACATTTCCCCAACAGCCTATGTGTGTGCGATTGAAAATATTAAATTATACTCATCTCAACATTCACAGTCTGCTTTAGACACCACTCGAGATTCTCCAATAGCGAGATTTCCCATTGAAGCATCCTCCACGTTCTATTTTTACATTAATGATCACACTTCAGGTAACTTTTGATTTATGTTTCCGACAAAGAGAGCTACTCGTACCTGACAAGATTAGAGATTCATAAATTGAATTAAAAAAGAACCTTAATTGATTTTAAGAACATTTTTTATTTAATTTTTTTGAAAATCGTTAGTTTTCTTCTAGTTTAAAACAGAACACCTAATTTCTCTCTCTCTATATATATAAATAATTTTTCTTTTTATCTTCCATTTATTATCTTTACTCTTTTGGTAAGTTTTTTAGATGACGAAAGTTTATACAATTGCTGTTTATTAATTAAATCACATAAAACTAATTTATGTTTACTGGATAGATTTGATTCTTTATTCGAAATATATATATATATATATATATATATATATATATATATATATATATATATATATATATATATATATATATAATTTTATAAATCTGTGATTTGTTATTTTTAGCTTATAAGTTTTATCCGGCATATAAATTTGCATATACATAAATTCCTTTATGAAAACTTTTTGTGCCATTGAAATAGTTTTCCCACATTTCATTAGTATAAATTAATGTATATCTTATAATATAAGACTTCTGAGGTAGTTTTAAATTCTCTTGTTTAAATGATATATTTAAAATTATTACTGGAGCTCTCTTATTGAAGTAGCATTAAGTAAAAGTTCAGGATTAAAATAAAATGTATTTTTAATATAATACCAGTGGGTCTGTCTGCCTAATATCAGACCAACCCTCATTGTGTAAATTATGCAACTGTTCATACTCATTGTTTAAATTTTAAAACTGTAATGTACACGTATTATATATGTGTAGTTCTATTTCAATTTTCAATATATTGTAAGCAAGAAAAAAATGTATTTCATCTCCGCATTTTAATATCTACTTGTTTAATAAGCAATAACAGTACTTTCTATTGTACTTTTTATGGTAAAAATTTTAATATTTGCAAGCAATGCCGTTCCTTGTATTATAATAGCGTGGCAATGGAAGCTTGGCGAAATATTAGCGATGCAGCCAAGTTGGCATCATTCTTGGCGAACAAATTTGGTGATTTGGAGGTCATGTTGGCTAGTTGGTGACCATATAGATGCTTCTATAAATTATTGGAAAAATCTACAACATCACAACTAAACTAAACTCTTTTATATTAAGAAAAATTAATTGTATTTATGTGTAATATTCCAATAAAGAAAATAATGTTAGTGGTATCACAGAAAAATAAATAGAAAGAACGAAAATATAGAATTATTGAAATAAGGTTATATTCATTATTTATTCGTTTTCAAACCAAATTTTGGATTTCAGGGTTCACTTATGCCTGCTTTTGAAGCCCAGAAAATAGTTTTCACTTTGAATAATAAGCTACTCATCCAAAATAGTATTAATAATAAGAAAAAATGTTCTGTGAATAAAATCCATTATAAATATAACGGTACTAAATTTCATAAACCTGTTGTAAAATAGGGTTCTACCTGCTCAAAAATTACTCCTTAATGTTGGAAATATTTTTCATGTGTTACGCATTTGTAGTCTAGAAATTTTAGAAACTAAATTACATGGAAAACAACTCATGAATTAAAACAGCACTTATAAAAATTACATTTTTGATTTAAATTCACGCACTGAAACGCAAACAATCAAAAATAAATTTTATTCCAGTAAATTTAAACTATTTCGCAAGATTTCTTGAAATAGATAATTTTAGTTTTCAACAAAGATTTATAAAGAATTTATACATCTCCTTAAAATAAGAGGTAAACATAAATTTGTATGCAACATACATAAATAAATTTCTTTATAGGATACTATATGGAAAAAATTTCTTCTTATTCATATGACTCATTGGAATAAATTGAAGAAAAAAACATTAATTATAATTTAAAATGTTGAAGAGAATATCAGATTCTTATCTACAATACCAATATTATAGGAAAGCATTGAACACAAGGGAAATTTCAAATAAATTAATAATCAAAAAGGCTGCAAATAAAATAATTACTAATTTTAAATAGATATATGAACTATGTATAAATCTCAAAATACTTCAGTGAAAAAATAATCGTAAGAATACTTTACAAAATGCTATACCAGATTTGGAACGAGGAGGCAGATTTATATCTTTCAAATTTTCAACTAACGTGTCACTCTTGCATATTTTGAAATGAATTGATTCGAAGTTGAACATCTTACATATTCTTGCTCTAGCCCTTTTCGTAAGCTTGTGGCGTCGTGAGTTGACTTAAGTTCTTAACCTACCAAAACTTTCATGAAATCATTTCAACTCTTGACTGTAGTCAAGGATGAGACCACTTAAACTCTTAATTTATAATTTCTTCACGAATTGCTCTCTTACTTCTGGACAAAAATGAATATAGATATATAGAATACATATGTGTTGGAATTTCAATACCATGCTGAAAGTCATGAAAACGTATCTATTCATCTAAAAATAATTGATATCTACTTTTTATTAATAATTATATGAAATATGTATACCAGCATTTTATAATTTTCTCGTATATTTATATAAAGAGGAGTGTCAAAATTCTAAGTTATAATGGTAATGCTTTCTTTAATTAAGCAGATAAAGGAAACATCCATAGAAAAGTTTTAAGTTATTCTATATTTTTGCGAACATTAAGAAGTAACTAAATTAAATTTGAATTTCACATTATTGTTCATTTTTAACCTCGGACTTTCAAAGTATATTGTTGCATTAAAGTAGAGAAAAAACTAAGAATAAAGAGGGTGTCCTAAAATTTAACGATAAGTGGGCAAGAGGTGAAAAGTAGGGTCATATCTGTTCTGAGAAAAAACCCCAAAAAACTTAAAAATCACAGCGACTCAAAGAACGTTAATTTTAATTAAAAGAGTAATGTTTTTTTCACATGATGTTAGAATGTAATGAATAGTCCGGCTATAAAAGATCATGTTATTGAAAAATTCACAGTGAAATTATGAAATTTGTGGTTGTTGCCTCCAACGATGTTTGGAAGGGATATCAACAGACTATATGTTTTTATATGAAGATGTTCTGCGAATAAAAAAAAAAGATCTCTGATTTGTATGCACAGAAGTGAACAAGTTCTATACCATTTTGGAATCTCAACTAAAGGAGTCAACTTTTGAGAAACTTTCCTGGGGTTGTGTGAAATTATTTTCTTTTTATGAAGACCTAAAGTTAGGCGACATCTTTTTCTCAAACCCCGACTCGCACAAACTACGTTAATTTTAACTAAACCAGCAAACATTTTTGCTCAACTTGTGACTGCGGTTAATAGTACAATTATGTAAGTTAGCGTTAATGCAAAAGCCATCATAAAATTGTGAAACTTGTGGCGACAGTAGCGCATAATGTGATGGAGGGGGAGTGTTAATTTTCCATTGCTTCAAAAATGTCTCGTCCTCACTTAACCAAGCGTTACGGATTTTTTTTTTCCCAAACGCATCTGACCCCCTCCCCCATCTCACTTCAGGCTTTCTTATCGTTAAGTTTCAAGACAACCTGTATAAAAAACTGAAATAGACAATATTTTTGCGTTTTAAAAATATATGTAACATCCAATCATTTAAACAAAAATTTTAAACATATATACTTACACAACGAACTCAGTCTTAATAAGCAAGCGAACATAGAACATTAAATTTTTGTTTGCAATTTGAGTTTATTCTTAATACACTGCTTTCCTTGAATCTAATTATGCTCAAACAATAAAGTTCACATTGCACTGACGGTTAAATTCAATGTGACATTAAAATAATTTAATTATGAAATGATATAAATTATTTAATTTTAAATTTTTGAATGGAGTGAGTATGCACTATCATTGATCTCACTGATCAAGATGGCATAATCTATGAATTTTCAGACCAATATTCAAGATCAGTGAGAACGTTAGAAAAATTCATACCTTACGTTTTAAGATATACAATCTTCATAAAGTTATCAGCTAAATTATTTTGATTTAAATTCAGAATAACTGAATTTGAGACAGAATTAAATATTTTATTGCCTCCCTCATACAATTTTTAAAAATAAAGTGAAGAATAAGACATATTGCTTAAATTTGAGGTTTTACACTTTTGTTATGTCCCTTTAAATAAAAAGTTACTGACAAAAATACAATTAAAAGACACCGATATGTAATCAACAAACATTTTATAAAATTTAATTTATATCTTTTAAACAAGACATTGTTTTCATGGTATTCTTATTAAAAAACACACACACAAGTAATATAAATAAAAATTTAAGTCAATTCCTATTTAGATCAACAATGAAAAATTTTGTTTTAGCTACTTTTTATTAAATAGTTACAATTAATATAAAAGTGTATATACATATGGAAGAATCACAATATTAAGTGGTAACTAATTTTTATTAATATCATTTAAGTATCGTATTGTCATCCAAAACAATCGTGTATATAAAATTTTATTTCAACTGTGAGAAAAAAACCTTTTCAAGTTTTGACCCAAGTCGCCAAAATAGTCGCCCAAAATGCCAACGTGGCTGCATTTGTAATTCTTTAAATAATTAGTTTTAATCAATTAATTATAATTAAAAATTACTCTATAGTTATCCAAAAAAATCCTGTATTTAAAATTTCAGGTTAATTGAGCGCTTTAAAATGTATTTTATTAACGATTGAAAATTCCACCAAGATATATAATTATATATAGAGAGAGTGTGAGTTAATAGTAGGAATTGAAAAAAAACAATACTTCAGGATAAAACAAAAAAAATCTTGCATGAATTCCTACCGTTTTAATAACTGCTTTATTCCTTAATTTCACTCAAAAGACCATTGTTCGGTGGGGCATTGTTACATTAGTCCCAAACAAAGGATTGAATTACAAGGTTTATAGTATTTCGATTTCAACACAGCAAATGTGGAATTTGGCTGACACTTCTCGAAAATCCTCCTAGTAAAGATTAATTTCAATTGCAGAACAGGGATGAGATTTGTCAGATCGCTTCTCCACTTTCTGGATCCCTGGTGAATACTCCTTTCAGTCCTTGTGGGAAAGTATCCATTTGAAATTACTCACATGGTTGACAATAAAATCTATCTTAGTTGCAGAGCTATTAATTCTAATGTGCACATAATAAAAGAAGAATTAAATTGAGGAATACAATTCTGTATCAATATATAATGTATACTTCTTAGCAAGGATAGACTATAAAGACATTAAAAACAGTGATATTATTAGAAGGGTATTTATAATTTTATCTCTTTCATTTAAAAAAAATAAGGTTTTAATTGCTTTAATCAATTTATATATATATGGAGACGTATATACACAAGTTGAGCATTTTTTTTAAATATCAATATCACATGAATTTCCAATTTTATTTAGTATAAACCTTTATCTGCCGCATTATCATTTACTGCAGTTTTTTTCATGAAATATTTCCTTTTGAATGAGTACATTGAAAATTAAGGGATATACATAAAAAAATACTCAAATTTAGGAAATTTAACCCGTTACAGCTAACTAAATAATTAAAGATAATCAACTGTACAGTTAATTATGTATACTGTTCTTTTACAATAAATAGTCAAATCATTTTTTAAGGTCTTCATTTACTTACAAAAAAATAAGACACATTTCAATATTAACTATTTTTTCGGAACAGAAATGATGGGCTTCACAATGCGCTGAAACCACCGTCAGCTGAAAAAACGCAATTTCTGCTATAAAACTATTTGTCTTTCCCCGCTAAAATACTCAGCATAGAACCCGTGCTTCCATATATCTTGGAAGAGTGGATTTAAAAGAATATTCCTGCTAAGTATCGTCAGAGTTTTAGTAAAAACGGTTATTCTATGTAATATTAAAGTGGGTGGTACTTATAAGTACCATCGGTCGATAAAGGATTAAATACGTGACGGCGAAACTTACGAATAAAAAGGCAGTAGAAACAATATTCGTGGTTTAATAGAATGATTGTTACAAACCTTAAGTAAAAATAGATATGGCTTATATTATATAGAAAGGGGTAAATATATATATATATATATATATATATATATATATATTATATATATATATATTGTATTGCACAGTAGGAAGGTCGATTACAAATTACTAAGAAATAGAACAAGAATTTAATATCATTGGATATCACAGCACTTCTCTTCTGCATCCATGCACTTATTTCAACGTTTGGATAACTGTTCAAAACACTCCTGGAATTCATTTTTTGTGAGGTCCTTCAGTTTCCTTGTCACATTTTGGATCACCTCATCTGAATCAAAAAATGATGTCCCTTCAATTTCATTTTCAGCCATGGAAATAGGTAAAAATACTAGAAGACGTTTCGTGTACTTTATTCAGCATCTCGAGAGTTTCAGGTGGTTTCCCAAGCTGAACACAGAATTTGATGTTTGCACCCTTCTCCAAAGACGACATTGCAAAATTCGACGAATAAAAAATCCACGGTGTCAGAAATGATCTCCAGCTAACGCTAACAGTATAGGAAATGAATTCAAGATGGATATGTGTTTTCCTTGTTAGTGCTACCAATACCCGAAACAGATATTTCCCCTTCAACGAACGGTATGAGACCATTCCGGGAATTTCTTTACTCTAGTAGTATATTGAAGTGGGAAAATATGTGTAAGAATCAAACTTTCACAACTTTGTGTGTACTTTTTTTGCATGTCAAGATGTCTAACATATTCTAAGAGAAGTCGTGTATCGTTCCTTCAAAGTGGCAGACATTCAAATGGATAAAATGGGGTTATAACAATCTGTTGCTGCCATACGTCGCAATATGCCTCGGAATGTTATCCACCGTCTGTGAGATTAGTTTAAATCTGAAGATTCTGTATCAAGATGGCATGTACCGAGTCTATTGGAAGTTTTACAGAACCTGTGGGACCCTTTTAACAACTAGGGAAAGTCAGTTCAAAGCCCTTTGTAGCATCTACCATTATTTGATTAGTTGTTTTTCGTTATATTCTTTGTTGTGACTTAACACTAAGCATTATTTTAACTGAGCAGAGAACGATAAACATGATTTAATCTCCTTTCACATTGAAAACATTGATTTGATAAGAACTGGCATAGGAAAATATGTAATAGCTATTTAGAAAAATGTTCCAAATTGTGTAAGAACTTTTTGAAGTGAGCCTTCATGTGTTTTCTTTATCCGGAAAGATGTTACTCGCGAACACTTGATACATCATTCATCATTAATTTTGAATTTTTCAGGTAAAAACTTTAAAAAATACTTAAGGAAACAGAAGCTTCACAAAAATGAAAAAATTCATTCTGTAAAGAATTCAGATACAATTTATCTGTCTGTCTGTTTTTTCAAAATATTATCTAACAGTACTATAAAATAGTTACATGTTTCCTTAATACATGACCTTTTCCAGGTCTCAAATATTTTTTTAAAAATAATTTAATTATTTTGTTGAACTTAGATGAAAAATGCAAGTTGTATTTAAAAAAACTACTATTACAAAACTTATCCATGCATTACATTCTATCTCAGTTGAGAAATTTTTACTTTATTTTTTCAGCATAAAAGGGCAGATGTTACTTCCATTATTCATTTTAATAAAGTCATTTGATACACTACTAAATACCTCGGTACTAAAAAAAGTTCATTCAGCCTTAAAAATATATTATTTTCTCTTCATGAAATCTTGGTGCAATTCATTGAAGCACGTTATTTGTGAGCAGACATTCGTTACAGTCTATTAAGCTTTTGACATTCCATTAAATTGAGCTTCAATCAAGGCTGTTCTTTTCACTACGTTGTTTTGCTTTTAATGTAACCAAAGAACGAAAAGAAATTTTATTGCTAAGTGCTACATCGACTTATTGGATGTACGTATGGATGCGAAACAATTTTCTTACAAAAGCTGAAGAAAATAAACAACAATATTCCTGAAAATTTACTCAAACGATTCTCGGGTGAAGAGTCTGAAATATTTATAACAACACCGGAATAAAAAGTATCGATATCTTACGACATACTTTTAGTCTTCCTTAGTCTCTGTGGTCAATTCATCTGATACTTCATTGCCAAAAACAATTTCAATCCGTATTAAGTATGATTGTCTCTTAACAAGTTTTTATCTTTTAAAAGTATTTTGTAGTAATGTTAAAAAACTATTGTAGACCAAAAGTTTTAATATATTTTTCAAAAAGAACATTGCGTTCGTGTGTGCGTGTGCGTGCGTGCGTGTGTGCGTGTGTGTGTGTGTGTGTGCGTGTGCGTGTGTGCGTGTGTGTGCGGGCGCTTTTTTTCTAAAATTTTTTTTTGACTAAGTATAAAAAATTTAACACATTAGTACTCATATGTAAATATTTTCAAAACATCATTATTATTAAAAATACTTTTCTATTTGCCACAGAAATAAATCTTGATAATTATATTCATATAATAGTCATCCATATATTAAAAATTTAAATCTGTATTAAAAATATAAATCTTAATAACCTCATGTGTATAAAATTTAAGCTTTTAATTCACTAATACTAAAATATTTCTAATTAATTTAAAATTAATGTTAGTACATTTTTTTATTAAAGTGATACAGTAAAACTAAACTATATGATTCGACGTTTTTTTTTCAAATTTTGATCATAAATATTTCATTTTATATCAATAAATATTTTTGTTATACAGAATTTCCCAGTTTAAATTTATATATTGAAATAAAATTCATATATTGAACACTGTTTCCAAATAACACTTATTTCTTCGTGTATTCGTATAAAATGCATATCTATAATTATAGATAAAACGAGAAACAAGATTTTAAGAGTCATTTTCATTTTTTTTCTTTTGGATTTGTATCGTAAAAATATTTCTTTACAATTGTTAACCAATTATAAAACAATTCGAAGTTTTAAATTCAGATAAATATTGAAAACTGAGTACGTATCTGAATTCATATGCATGTTGGAAATAAATAAAGAAAACAATTTTCAGGGGAAATCTCTTTTCTATAACAAACTATCAGAAACGAAAATAAGTACATATATTAAACCTATATAATGGCATATACGTAAATAAGCTCAATATTTTGGTTAATTGTTTCCGTAGGGCAAATATTATAGTCCTATTATCTATAATTGATTTTTGAATTCGCATTCAAATGTTGGATTTACTCTAAACCGTTGTAAATGCTTATTTATCGATATCATTAACTATTAGATACAGATCTTTTAAAGATTCAACTTTAAAAAATTTACGTTTCGGATGCACAATTATGAGACAATTCTTTTGAATAATAGTATTAAAAATATCAAGTCAAGAATCTGGATCGCATTTGAGTATTTATTACTTAGTTCCATTTTACTGTTTTTTTAAAAGATTAAATTCAAATTTGACTGATTTAAGAATTTTTATAGAAATAGATTTTTAATCAGGTTCCATTTAATTAAGGAAAACAAGCAAGTTAAATCATATATATAAAGTACTTTGAAATAAATGTTTTTCAAAGAATGTAAAAAATAAATTTATAAAATATGTTTCAATAAAGCATTAATTGCCAAATTTTAGAAATTCGTCGACTACTCAAAATGCAACACCAAGAAGAGACAGTGATATCAGAGCAAAATTTATTTGGCAGATAACATATTACACAACTATCAAACGATTGAAATTACAGACTCTTATGGCGTGTGGGTGAGAACAAAACAAGTAGTTAGTATAGCCACCGTTGTAGACTGTAAACGATGCCACACGCCTCGGCATAGAATCAAAGAGGCTTTGGATGTATCCTTAGGGTACAGCAGTTCATGCGCTTCCACATATTGCCACAGTTATTCTGGTGTAGCAACGTGTGTTATATCCCAGACTAGTCATTGAGAAAGCATGGATCTAACGTTTTCGATTAGCGATAGATCATGATCAAGCAAATCAATCTGGTAAGTACAGAAAAACTCTTGAAAACTACTTGCCGCTTGTGGTTGCGCATTATCCTATTGGAATATGGCTGATGGCAAGCGCTGAATGCATAGAAGGATCACGAGCTCCAACACCGCAGAGATATAACGCTAGCTCGTCAGTGCACCGCCAATGCTTACTAGAGCGGTGCGGCAGTAATATCCAATACCACCCCATACCATGATAACAGATGCAGAACCAGCGTGGTGATTCAAAACGCAACAGTTCAGAAGCCTCTCAGCACGGTGTCTCCAAACTCGAATCCGAACATAGTGGGGTTGCAGGCAGAAGCAGAATTCATCACTAAACACAATGTCACTCCATTCCGTTGCCCATGTCTGCCGCTTCTTTCACCATTGATGGAGTAAGCACCTGTGGTTTCCAGTCAAGGGTAACCGAATCAATGGACGGCTTGCGGATATTCCACTCTACCCCAAACGGCGTCAAATAGCACGAGCGGACACCCCGAATGATTTGTAGCAGACTGAATCTGTCGCACTATGGTTCGTGATGTGGCGCGTAATCCATCGCTGCCATGCGCACAATCCGTCTGTCATCACAGACAGGGGTGCAACGAGGTGCGAGGGATCAGCCCCTTCGGTCCGTCGCTTTCTCCTGCATCCAGCGACGATACATCCACATCACAGTTTCCTCTATACGTTGATCGATATCTCTGAAGGATAATCAGCAATCTCTTCAGGATATTATTCAGAAACTTCGTCGAAATATCTTCAAAGGCTTCCACAAGGACTCGGTAAGGAACTTAAACGAAATAAACTTACGAAGAATCAATCGCCATACTTCAAATCAGCAATCTGTTCTCTCCTTGTACAGCGTTTGAGGGTGGCATTACGGTTGCCCGTCATACGCTGTAATGCTAATGATTTGCATATTTCCTCACTACCAACGTCGTACTTGTGCATTAAACAAAAAAAAACCTAATTCTTCAGGAAGTGGCTTCAGGCGTAAAAAAAAAAAGAATATTGCTCTGAAAATTTGGTATTCCTCCAAACATCTTATCAACTATTCTAAAAAATCGTGATAAGCTCCAAAATTATGATTCATCGAATTCTTGTTCAAAACGTTTATGAACATGTGTCTATGAATATGTCGACAATACAGTTTTTAAGTGAATATACTCAATACAAGATAAAAATGTCCCTATCTCTGTACATTCCTCAATAGAGAAAGCTCTTCAATTTGTGAAGACATTGGGATGCGATCAATTTTTAGGTAGTAATGGACGACTAGAAAAATTTAAGAAATGGCACGGAAAAACACGCCTAAAAGGATTTTTGGTGCATTGCAAAGATGTGAGGTATATTATGAAGCAAATCATTCTTTTGAAAAAAACACTCTCAAAATTAACAGATTTATGAGTAATTTAATTTAAGGATGCAGGCTGTAATGTATGTTTAGAATTATGTTTTTCTAGTTATAAAATAATGTATGTTTAAAATTACTTGTAAGTTTTAAGTTAGGAAATGTCCTAAAAATTTAATAATTTTAATATAAAAATTGTTTATATTTTCTAACCTCTAGAGAAATTCAACACCCTTGTTTTTTAATGTTGCAAGTACAGTATATTCCTCGACATTCCTTTTTCTTGTTTTCTTTGCAGTTTTTCTTTCCTTAACTCTCTCTTTTTTTTTTCTTGATAGGTATGATATAAAAAATAGATATTAATTTACAAAAAGGTGTGAATGATGACTTTTATTAATATATAGTTTTTCAGGACTTAAAATTCGTTTTATGTGGTTTATAAGGTATATTGAAAGATAACACTCTATATAACGAACTTTCCATTTAACGATTAACGAACCTTTTTTTCTGTATTTAGTGACTTGGGTTAACAGGGGTCCGATTGTATTTGCAAAATTCACTTTTGATGTGTCTACAATACAGTATTTTTTAGCACCTGCTCAGACGTCATATTTTTTTTTTCTTTTTTAAAATTTTCTGGTAAACAATGGATTTAACAGGTACAGTCTTAGGGTATTTTTATGTACTTCCAAGTATCAATTCAGCTGCATAGAGTTTAGACGGATTATTTGGGGCACCAAGTAGAGTATATACGCAAATATTCCATTGTAAAAGCAATTGTTTTCCTAATTATAACTTATCAACGATTATAATATACATTATCAGTCTTATTTAGAAATTAAATTAATATATCTATGTATGTTTACTTCAGAATATGGAATAGAAAGCAGAGAAATTTCTAATTCTAAATTACGTATTAAAAAACATGCTTTTATTTATAGCTTACAAAAAGGGTTATTTACTATTCCTTTCCAAATAGATATTCACTCAGATATGAAAGCATTGAGAATAAATAGCAAAAAATCACAATAAAATATTTTTTCTCAAAAACTTATCTTTATCAGCTATTAATAAAATGAATTTCCATTGTCAAGGGAAAAAAAGAAGAAAAAGACAAAGAAAATATCTCAATCTTTCTGACAATTACCATTTCTCTTTTTTCAGAGGAAAAAAACATTTTAAAGATATTAATGGCACATACAATCCTGGTAAAATACTCAATGACCGGCATCATCATCATCATTTGACAAATATGCATTTTCAGTTCATGAAAGAAAACGAAAAATCGAACACTCATATGGACCTACTTAGAAAGGCGTACTTACTTTGTTTTAAAATACAAGTACAAAAAAGTTACCATAAAACAAATCATTCGTCTTTTGTTATAGGAATGCCATTTTGATAATAATGGATCTTGTAAAGGGAAATAAGGCATATCAAATTGAATATACGATTTGCAAGATTTCTATCTGCATGTTTCTTACAGGACAAATGTTATTTCTTTTACACTTTTGTGACACTGATGCTTTGAGAAATAATTATGCGACAAATGTTCAGCATTATATTTTTTCAATTACAACGTATTTTTAAACTTTGAGGACTACTACTAATTTGTTTAGGGAATTATATTATGTGCATTTATATTATTTCCTTAGAAAAAAATATTGTTTAAATGTTGAAAGAAAAAGTTCTGATATTAGGAGAAGTTAATTTCTTCAAAAATTCTTCATCCATTTTTGTACTAATGATATTAGAATGACAATTTTACTGAAACAACTTCTAATTTAATAATAATTTCTTTTACTAATAACAAAAGGTTCAAAATGGCTTAAACCGAAAAATTAGTCAAAAATGTAATATCTTTAACTGTTTCTTTATATTGCATGTCCCGTTATAGGGTACATGATTTGGATGAACTTCAAAATGAAATAAAACACTGAAAAATGTTATATAAGATACACTGAAAAGTATGAAATATTAAAAATGTAAAATATCTTTATTTATATTTCAATTGATGTTGTCATGGCTTTCCAAAAAGAAATCAACACGATATGAAATGTGCATTTTCTGCTAATTTGTGTATATAACTTTGCTTATTTAAAATATGCAGCATTTCGAAATTGAATCACTTTGTATATTTAGTCAAAACGCACTAAGTAAACAGTTAAATCAATACATGCAACATTAACGTAATTTTTTAATACTGAACACGTAAGCGTACATGGGTGTGTGAACTGGGAGTTAAAGGAAAATGCTTTACAGGCTCAAATGCCAATTTCGATGCTCCATCTCTCCATACCTTCACGCACTTCAAAACTTATGTACACTATGTTATTTTTTCCTTTAAATTTTATTTATTATGTTTTTATGTTTAGGAAAATTCACTAGAACAATTTTTAAGTGAGTAGCTAAGAAATTTTAACAATTAAATGATGTGGGAAATGTCGAACAGCACTCAACCACGCACACTTCTTGGACTTTTGGCAAACACAGAAATAAGTTTCAATCATTACTGCTTCCGTAAAGGCTATATGGCATTGTGATCTCTCTGAAGGAAGACTTGTTATATGTATCTTTCTTGCTTCTACGTAAGAACGACCCAATTAGTATGTTGCAGAAAATATTGATAATGGAGGAGAGAGATCCGTGGAAGAGTACTACATCCCATTATAGTTTAAAATGATGAATTACTAAAGATTATCAAACTATTTTCATCTGGTGGGACCTAAGAAACTGAAAATTGTTCTAATACGTACAATAAAGATACCAATATGGCAGTTAAGGTTGGATAATCTGGGCAGCCCTCATCATGTGTTTACAGCACACAGAGCCTTCACCCCCCCCACCCAATCCTTAAACGGAAGCTTGGGACTGTTGAGGGTGCAAAAAAAATATTTTAGTTAAATATTAGCATTGGGCTTTATTTCCTTTTTATTGATAGCAACAGTTATCTACGTCTAAATAAGGCTCATCTGGCCCCTAAATCTATGGCTAGTCAAAATATCTTCAAGTTGGACTTTCCGGTAAAATCTTCAAGACAGCTACTTTAACCTACTTCTAATGTACCTGGTATGCTCCACATTTGGATTCAATGTAAAAAAAAGTACTGCTATATTTTGAATTAATTAGGATTACTGTAATTACGATTGTTTTAAAAAGGGATAGTACCTCGAGGAGTTTTAGAAAGGCGTATTTTGACGTATTTTTTTATTCCAAATAAACCAGTTAATTTTCTCATTTTAAAATGAGTTTCTCACAGTTTGTACTGCAGAATACAAAGTTTACAATTACAAATTAACAGAAAAAGTTTTGCAATGGAATTATTGTATTTCTTAAAATAGCATAAAGTATGAATGCAAAAAAAGAACTAATTATTTTTCTTTCTGCTACTCACAAGATAACTTTTGAAAGACCTCTATTAGGTCTTATGTGTGAGTTATAATGTAAATTTAGCTATTTTGCTTAATACTTCAAATTTAAAATTTATTGTTTTACATCAGTAATTTTTAAAATTAAAAATAATTAAAATAGCTTTCCTTATGTATATTCATTGATACAAAATAAAATCTACTGACCCTATTCCCAAAAATTAAGATATACAGAATACATATCTACAAATTCTCTATATGCATGCAAGATACCACAGCTCAACAAATGAAACTTTTTTTTAATCTTGTGGTTAAGTGTGAAAATATCTGGGCAATCAACTATTTCATCACAAATTTAGTTTTGTTCCAATATCAAACACACACACACACACACATATATATATATATATATATATATATATATATATATATATATATATATATATATATATATTTCGGTTAGTATTTCCAAACCGTGCAACTGAAAGATTCTTCTTAGTTTTGAGTCTTTCTACCCAAATATTTTTTTAAAGCGTAGGTGAAGATAATTTTGTAACTAAAGATTAGCAATAATAGGCATAATAATGTGTTACATTTGTTGGAAAAAAGTCGTTCTCATGAGTTTGCAATGTAGTAAATACATTACGAAAATAGCATCAGAAGGTGTAGATCATCTTTTTATTATTTACTGAATGATAAAAAAGGTATATAGCCATATATCATATAAAAAATTTAATAGTTTATTGCAAATCCGAACGGTCCGTAGCAAAAAAGGTCAAATCAGGTGTCCTTCTCATCAATTGACAGGGATTTAAAATTAAGAGGTTCTGTCCTCATATTGCTTCGAAGCACACAATTTTATTAAAACAAACAAAAAATCCAAACAGAAAATAACAAAATTATAAACATGATAGTGACGCTTTGTATTAGTGAGTACATAATTATTGTCAGATTTCAACGCTGTTTGATTTAAAATTCTCTTTTTAATCTTTTTTGGAAAAATTTATTTTTTTAGTTCCAAATTTTTTTCTTCTTCCTCTACTGAAACGATCTCAGATTTGCCAATAGAAATAATAAGTTCATAAGTATACAGTGAATGAAATCACTCAAGAATATTAAGCAAAACATCACAAGTATCCAATAATCCGAACAAGTTTTTTTTCTATGAGTTATAGTCAGTAAATTGTATTACAAATTATATGGCTTAACTCTTTTGAAGCTCATGAGCCTTGCTTCTGAAAAAAATGAATATTTTGCTTGAATAATATACCATTTATTTTTATTTTCATATTCCACTATAGTAAAATAAGAAAATAGTGGATATCTGTGATAATATGCAAGGTAAGGGAACTATTTGTTATAAATATATTTAAAGTCAATAGTTCTGGTAAAAAGTAGAAGCTCTTTATTTAATTTGATAGGGCCTGTCGCTTACTATCCAAACAAGCTGATTTTGAAAGAAAGTTTAATTTAAAATACAGTAGTTTGTATTTTTAGCAAGTTTTAGTTGGATGAGATTAGCTGTTGTTAACACACAACCCATCTGTGTTATTATCCTATTTTGAGATTAATGTTCAGCTACAATGAATTTATTTTTATACGGATTTAATAAATATTAAACTCACTCTCAAAACCTACACTAGGGTAGTTATAGTTTTTTTAAGATGGAATGTATGCTCCTGGAAATAGCGTGTAATCGTTTATATAATCCAAAAGGGATATGCTCCAAATTATACAACAAAATAAGCTATTTAATTTGTATACGTTTTTATACATACAACACTTTATTTACAGGAATAGAACAAAATAAAATCAACACCCATTTAAAAATGAGACGATTTTCAATTGTTCAATAAACAGTCATCCCGTGTATCAACAGTGCGCCACATAGTAGCGGCGAAAAGGATGGTATAAGTCAAGCATTTAGCAGTTAGAGAGTGGTATGAAAAAATTATGTTCTTAGCAAAGTGTGTTTATGGCCAGCCTCTTTGACGTGAGAAAATGTATGATATTTGGAGTCGCTTTGCAGGAGCGCCCGTGTTCAGAACAGCCAATCTTGTAGGTATTTCAAGGACTACTGTGTCCAGGGTTATGACGCCCAAAACAAAGCTGGGTAAGGTGTCTTCTGCGAAGCACAATAAATGGTGAAATTCAAAGTTTAAAGACTGTGATAGACGGGTGTTGAAGTGGATATTCCCTCTAAAACACAAGACTGTATACCCACTGATAACGTCCGAGTTGAATATCCTCACACAGTGACGCACCAACCTACCAGATGTTTTCTAATTTGCAGGGCAATTTGCATTAGCATAGATAATTACGATATAATGGGCATAAAGAGGATGAACCATGAATGTCTTGAACTTCCAGCATAGAATAAAATTTAATGAATTCCATTCGAAAGAATCCGAGTACCAACCATGAGAGCCATCGCTGCTGTAGGAGTATCTCGGAGTAGTGTTAATCATGTTTTGCTAAGTGAAGCAAACAATCATATTCATACCATCACAAATTAAGATGCAAATTAGTAAGCATTCGAAGGAATCTGAATCTTTCAACTGTTTGTGAATTTCCTTCTGCCAGTTTGTAAATTAGGAGCATATTTGCCAGCTAGATGTTCGTAAAACGTTTCCATTCTCTTCTGCGGGTGATGCAGCTCTGTTTTCTCGAATGCACTTATTAACAACGACATCTAAGGGCAAACGAAGACGTTTTCGACCATTTGCTATGCAAATTTAAATCCTTGGAATGTACCCAAACTCCCCTTAAAGTTTATTCCAATATTCCTAGGACAGCCTGTATAATTTCACATGATTTGTAATAAATCTGTAATAAAGATATTTTCTTTATAAAATTTCAGTTACTTAATTTTACAATTTCATTTGAAGCCATATGCAAGTTTAAATGAATGAATGGGAGAATATTAACGTCGCACTATTCAGCTACACGAGGTCTTTTGGCGACGGACCGCGTAATTTTGAACCATGGTCAAGTGACGTGGATGACACCTGAGCTGACACCCCCTTCTCCTAACTTCCACACCACACCAACGGGAGGACGTTTTAGCTCTCGACAGATTAAACGTGCATCGCTGCCCTACACGTCGGGTCTTTAGTGGTACTGGGCTCGAACTCATGGTATGCCTGCCATAATCTGATACATTGACCACTGGGCTGCCGCAGCACACATATACAAGCTTAATCAAAAGTGTATTACAAACTACGTTAAGTTAAAGTCAAATATAAATCATTTAAAAGTTTTAAACACTTCACTTCTTTACCATAGTGTTTGAATAATTTTTTTCGCCATTAAATGAAAGTTCATTTCTCTAGCAACAATAAAACCTTCAACTAAAAGCGATGCAAAAGAAAAATTTCAAAAAAAATATTAATAGAAAAAAATAAAGAAAAGCTTCATTTTATAATTGATAACATAAACAAGGAATAGAAAAATCTGAGCTTTCAACGTGTATCGGCAAAAATGATTCATAACAATTTTATTTCCTTGGTTAAAAATGTATGGTCTCAAAGAGTAAAAAAAAAAATTGCGTGACATATCCATTTATGAAAAAATCAAATTACTTATCATTAAAATATTTCAGAGTACAATCTAAAAATATATTTCGTATATTTATAATGGAGTAGTAGTCATTGTAATTAGTTTCGCATTTTAAACATACCACTAAGCAATTTCTCATATGATTTCTGAAAATAGTAATGCAAAAAAGTTACTTTGAAATTCTCACAAGCATCTGAATTAGTCTTCTGAAAACTGCCAAACGATAAATAATGGTTACTTCATTGATAGCGTACTTGACATCCGTCAAGAAATTCTCAGATAGAAATTTCTAATAGATTATTGAGAACAGAATTTTATTATTCGGTCTATTATTGGCCCTCGCATGCGTTGTAAATCATAATCCTTTTGAAAACAATAATTAAACAGATAAGATGGATTCTTCGAAGTGACTGAAAGCTTTTGAAGGGAATACTATTTATAGTGAGGCGACGCCCATTAAAACTTTTCGGAAGCTCCGATTATTTTTCCATACAAAAGAAAGAGCATTAGTTCGAGTTTCTGTGAATCTGGCAACCATAATCACATCAGAGGTGTTGAACCAGAATGTATAGGATCGGACTTGATAAAGTAGTTAATAAAATAAAATTATATGACAGGATCATATGAGGATATTTCTTAAGGTTTATACATATCATCTGTTAAAAACATATACATATCCTTAGGGTTATTGATAGTTCTTAAATTGCTTGCATTCAAATCTTTAAGAAATTTATTTCATTTCAAATCATGCATGTATATATAATGTATTTCTGGTGTTTTTACAATAAAAATTAAGTTTTCTTTCTATAAGCCAATGCTTCTCAAACTTTCACTACTGGCTACCTAATTTCCAATCTTATTTTTATCGTGCCCCCTTATACACTAATAATGCACTTTGGGGGGGGGAGCAAAACAACAATACGATCTTAATTATAAACCGTACAAATTAACAAGATAAGTATTAAATTTTGTATTTGTTACTTTTAAGTAATATATATTTTAAACAAATTACTTTTAAATAATAGAAAAATTATTGATATTTTTCTCTTCTCTAATTTTTAAATTGCAACAGATTGCAAATTGATATTTTATTAAAAATGTATTTCCTCCATCATCCATTTCTAAAAGTGTAAAAATGTCATTAGAAAAAGAGTTTAGTCTATGTTGCTCTCTATCATATCCATCACATTTGGTCTACAATATTAAAGCGAAAAGACTTCAAAATGTCTTAACCCGGGAGAACAGGCGCGCTCTCTATACTAATGTTAAAAGTTGCGCAAGGCGATTGAGTCAGCCATTTTTTTTTCTTTTTTTTTCAATGATTTTTATTGTACAAGATAAAAATCACAATTCCAGTCAATAATGCAACTAAGAGAAAATATACTTACCTACTTTCAAGATTTCTTTACTAATTTCATAAAAAAATTCATTAAAACTGAACTAAAATGTTTCAAAGGTACGTAACCTAAAAAAGGACTCAAATCACTGACATTTTTTCGCTAACATTACAGAAATGTTATTTTCAAGCAAAACCATCATATTTAGTTCAAATTATTGTGTTTTGCTGTCCTTTGACTTTGAGCCCCACGCGAACGCTCCTGGATTATAAGAGTATTCAATATAAAAATATGGATTGTTAGTTCCAAAAAAAGAATTGTGTATAAAGCGCATTTCATCATGCTTTATGCGTTTCAGAATACCCATACAAATAAATCTTACCCAATTAATCCTTCAAAGTATATATATATACTCTGTGATTTTCTAAATATCATATAACTCTTTCACATGGAAAAACCACAACAACAAAAACATAAAAGGAGGGACAGAATTAATCATACCATTAAGATCTAACGTCAAACGATGAAACCGATGATGGCTGACACAAATTTGCTTACTGGGTAAAAAGTGAATCTGAATTTGGTTTGTTCTTCTGAAAGAGAAGTATTTTAGGTTTAAAAAGAAAACGTAATTAAAAGAAAATCTCTCATCGTGGAATAACAGCAAATCAAACAAAATGTTGTTTTTTTATTTAGTGATAAAATCAGATAGTTCAAAGTGGAAACTTTTATTTTTGATGAAGGAATATCGCAGCTGATATATATAAATTATATCAATGTAAAAATGCGTTACTTTTTATGTGTCAAAATATATTTTGCTCTCTTCGTTCCAGTAAATTAATTTTTAAACCTCTTATTTTCGATATGCTCGTGCTCCCCTTGTAGGGTTATCATGCCCCACAGTTTGAGAGACGCTGCGTTGAGTATTAAATTGCATGTTAATGTTATGAAATCTCATTAGATTTGAAACACTTTTTCTTCAAAAAAATTAGGGTTAGACCTCTATTTAACGTAGTCGCTAAATTCCGCCCTAAAATCTTTTATGTGAACAATTATTAAGAAATTAATCTCTCATTTGTAAAAAATTCTTGAATCCTGTGAAAAGTTCACAAAATAGAGAAATTCGCAAAGTAGAGGTGCGTAAAATGGAGGTCCCACTATATTTAATCAATAAGATACCATACGCAAGAAAAAGGAACATTTGGAAAACATTTTCCTTCACATTCTCTAGGAAAATAAATGCCACAAGTAAAATGATATAACTTTAAAATGAAGAAGCCGGGCATATATAAATGTTATCGTCTAGTTAAAATATTATGGTATGATACTCTTAAGCAATACAGCACAGATTTCCAAATATGTAAAACAATTTTGTTTTAAGTTTTTGAACGGTGGTTCCTTTTTCGTAATGTTATTAGTATCGTATCAATTGTTCAATAATTTCATTTTTATTTTTAAAAAATATATAAATTTATAATAAGTATCAAAAACTATTTTAAATTTACACTATGCAATACGCTACGAATAAAGAAACCATGAAATCATTGTAATAAAAAGCAAAAATTTGAGAACTTGGAACGTAAGGAAAAAAGTAAAAACTAAGAAGATTAAAACACGTCGGTTTTGCGAACATTGAAATATTGAAAACAAAATTAGTTCAGCTTTCACTGGGGAAGATTTAAAATTACATAATGAAATAATTCGAAAAATTCCAAGCAAATAATTATCACGAGCTAACTATTCCGCAGAAAATAATGCTTAATATATTAAGTTTGACCTTCAATATTTCTTTATACATGATGCAATCTTATGAATAAAATTTCTGAGTAATTTTTCATTTGAATATCTTCATAAAAGAAAATTATTTATACACACATGAATATTACATCATACCACATTCTAATTCATAGACTGAAATCATGATCTATGCGATAACTAATGTTTTCATATTCTTCATACTTACTTCAAACCTAAAATGAAAAATGTGTGATGAATTATAAGTTATGTGAATCTTAGTTTGCAAAGTAGAATGCTACAATTTGAAGTCAGATTTAAATAATATGAGGCAAAAATCTAAATATTTAGATTAAATGAAGCTTCCGACACACAGATTTTAGCTTGAATTGGAGTAAACAATTCCTTCGCAATTTAGTCACCAAACATAGAAATATCTAAGTTTTATCAAAGTGATATATCTTACCATAATCCAGCGTTTCTCAAACTGTGGGGCGCGTCCCCTTGAGGGTCGTGATAACCTTACGCGGGAGGCTTGGACATATCAAAAAGTCGAAAATAAAATATTTAAAAAACAGCAAATTTACGGAAAGGAGGCAAAACCAAATACATTCTGACATAATAAAAGAAAAATACACATTAACATTGATATGATATACTCATAAATGCATCTATTCTGCACAGTGTGTTGATAATAAATTTATCAATATTAAGTTAAGAACAAGATTAAAATTATTAGTAACTCTCATGGGCTTATCATATACAAAATTATACACAAAAGCACCCCAAAGTAAATTATTTTTGAAACCTATTCATTGTTACTGAATGGAGGGGGCGCGTTAAAAATTATGATAGGAAATTGGATCGCAAGTATTGAAAGTTTGAAAAGCACTGCCATAATCTGCAAAATATATTTTTTTAAAAAAAAGGAGAAGAGAGACCTCCTATTAAGTTGTGAGAACTTGTATACATATACAGGTTATCCCCAAAATGGCGCCCAAATACAGCACATCTAGATTCTTCGTAGGGAGTAAATAAAAAATTTCTAATGTACTGTACCTGCATGATCCAAAATTTACGAGAAAATGCAAAAAGTGAAGTATGTCAGTGTAAGGAAAAAACACCATATTGAACACATGAACAGCAGTGTTTGCAAATATTTAAAAAAGGTGGATGTTCTAAATGCCCACTGTGCATATCGAAGCAACCTTGAATGCGCCTTGGAATGAATGAGTGTCCACCGAAGCACAAGCAGAATGCAAATGAGCAACTCTGTCCATTCATGTTGTTCACTCCGTCTCGAAAGTACCAAATCTTTGAGATTGTTCCATAGCAAAAAAAATCCAACAATGTGAGGTCTGGCGAATCAGAGGGGCTATAGAACCTAAGCAGAAAATCCGATCCAGTGGCTGGAGTGTGCCATATCCAACCACTCACGTACAAGACTACAAAAATGCACCGGAGCTCCAACATGAATCATCTTCCATCATTATTCATTCATCATCATTTACTGTATTTTCTCGTAAAGTATGGATCGTTCAAGTACAGGCCTCGGAGGATTTGTTATGTACTCCAAGCGAGGAATCTGGCTGTGTAGAGTTTGGGCGCTATTTTCGGGACACCCTGTACTTGACCTGTATAAACTATATAAAAGTAGTTTTAGTTAACAAATTATCAGTTAGATAAAAAAAATTAATTAATTGCAGAGACAACTATTGAAAATATTAGAAAATAACTTCAATACAATGCTTTATACACTTCATTGCTTCTAAAAATAAAAATATTGAACTTGTAAATAAATAATTATAGTAAATCCAAAAATGAGATTGGATTACCTCAATGATATTAAAGAACTTCACTCATGTCCATAAATTAAGGATAGTTCAGAATCACGCAGAAATTGAACTATTAAATATAAAACTGCATCACCCGTAAAATGACTACACATATTCAAGAATCATATGCAAATTGTAGGAAGACACCAGATGACACTTACAGTACGTCACAATGACGAGAGTGTAAAATGGGGATACATGCAAAGAGTTAAAACTGTTCGTAAGAGCTTTATAAGCATCTTAGTGCAACAATCGCATAGTTATGACACAAAGAACGCATTTGACGATTTTTTACTTGATAGAATAATCGGCCGTCTGTAATTTGGGCGTATCCCGAGGAACTTGCAATCACCTAGCGTTTCATCTCCAAACTTTGGAAACGATTCCAAGATGGCAGTAATATGAGTAGACGTTGCAGGTCACCCCCCATTTACAACGCCGAATGATAACCAGTATTTGGCAGTTACTGCCAAAGGAAACAGACGGAGCATAGCATCAAACCTATCTCGCCAGCTCTTTTCAACGACTGGTACAACAGTTTCAAGGCAGACTGCTTACAGACGTTTAAGGCAGATTGGTCTATATTCTCATAGATATGCCAAGTGTGTTTCACTTATAGCAACAGTGGGCTTTTGTGATGTTTACCAACGAGTTCAGGCTTAGCTTGCAGTCCTATTCTCGCCGGACTTTGATGTGGAGTGTGTCATGTACTAGTTACCATCAAGATAACATTATTGAACGACACCCTTTTGGCAGTGCCGGATAGCTTATTGGGGGGTATTATTCTGGGTCTCAGAACTGACCTGCATGTTTAAATTGGAACTATGACAGGTCAGATCTATCTGGACGTTATTCTGGAATATCATGGACCTTCGTTTTGAAATGCCATGATCACAGAATTTGTGTTTATGGAAGACAACAGCCATCCTCATCCTGCAAACATCACAAACGAACGCCTTCAATCGGAAGATATCCCCGTATGGACAGCCCAGTCTTCTCACTGGACTTTACTCAGTACAGCATGTGTGTGACATGCTTAGTTGACGAGTTGCAGCCTCCCGACCCCTCCGACATGTCTACCAGAACATAGGAGTTATTTGATTGATGAGAGGTGTAATATTCCCCGAGATCAGATCAATAATTTGATACCCAGCATGCCTGGGCGCTGTACAGACTGTATTGCATTGTCTGGAAGACATACTATGTATTATCCATCATGCCAAGCTTGTATAATTTTGGTTTTTGTAAATAGTTTTTTTTTATGTAATTTGTTCCAGGAGGCAAAAATCACAATTTTTAGTAATGATATCAAACATATAGCATCTTTTTTGCTCTTTACTTTTGGTTTAATATAAAAATTTTACAAATAAGTCACATTTGTTTTGCTTCTGGCTCATTCTTGCATTATTCTTAATTTATGGACAAGAGTGTAATTACAAGTAACATCGAATAAATTAGGTAACATTTTAGAATTTTGCATTATTATATAGTACACATTAATCGAATGTGTTTCTTCCTCACATGAGATACTTTATCCTGATAATTCAAAATTAAAGACTAAGATATAAGTATAAATATAAATAAATAAATACTTTATTATGAGTTATTTACACACGTGTCTTGAAGTATTGAGAAATATAACTTCCATTCATGGTATCCCTTTAAATCTATAAATTACTCTTTATTACCCTTTTAAATGGCCAAAATTAATAACCCAAATAATCCAAAGAGTTATTTCATTCACAGTCAAACAAATAGCTATTCATTAACCATGACTTAAATATTCGCATTAAGAACCTCATAGACGCAGTAATTGAGCTTCCTCAAGTACCAGATTTTAGTAACCAAAAGAAATGTTTCTAAACTCTATGTGGTGCTAATAAGGCTCATAATAAACCCTCCTTTAATTTCAAATGCTTATAAAAATCGTTCGTCGACTTAATTAGATTATATTCTTCGAAAACTTAAGCCATGAAAGGCGTTACGAAAGCGTAAGTATTGCATTCTTAATGAATACAAAATGCTTAACGATAGTATTAGATTTTAAAATGTTATTGAATGTTCAATTCCTCTTTAGTATTATTTATTATTACTTGCTATTTTTATTTTGTAAGTATTTTACTAGATAATTATAAAAAAATATTAAAGTGTTTTTGAGAGATTAATTCTTTGAAAACTATTATTTTTAACATAAATTAATAAATTCATTGATCTATGTATTATTTCAATTTTTTTTTATTTTTTAATTTTTTTAATTTTGATAAACATTGTTTTTAATATTCTTAATATTGTTTATATAATTTTCTAATATTTATTACAATGCTTTCGAATATTTCTATTATTTTCATGTACTTTCCTAATATTTATTACAATACTTTCGAATATTTCGATTATGTGTCCATGTACTTTCCTAATATTTATTACAATACTTTCGAATATTTCGATTATGTGTCCATGTACTTTCCTAATATTTTCCCAATATTTTTATTTAGAATTTAGTTAAAAATCATACTAAAAAATTATTGAATATGTAGGTTCAAATTTAAATTCAAGTACACAATATGCCATTTGTAACACGTTTCTTAATTAAAGCATTTTTAAGATAATTAATAAATTTATATGTTTATATATAAATTTTATATATATTTTTTTTCTTCTAACAAATGACTGAACAATTTGAACAGAATTGAAAATCAGCTGCTAATAACTTAGTTACATTTGTCTAAATTATTAATTCAATTATTACCTTAATTTGAATTATGACTAATTCGAGTTAACTAAATATATAATTTCAAACCAAAGACATTGTCCTTGTGTCAACATACTAAAATACTTTATTTCTCCCTTGTTTTATTGTGGGGCAGAAAAAGTCCGAAAGTAATACTTCATGGGACCTTCATTTGAAATGAATCATAGTAAGCTTTCATCTTGGTCAATGATTCCATGAAACTGTGAAAAATCTGAGTGAAATATATTTTTCACCACAAAAACAAATTTCTTTTGGTGAGACAAACAATTAAAGAAGAAAGACTCGTATTAATCATTAACTCGTATTCAATAGATTCTCAGCGGTAAAGAGAACGTTTCGAGGGTTTCAAGAGTTCATTCATACCCTTGGAAACTAATTTTCTATAATGCAAGCTTAGTGAGCCTTAGAATTATCCTATTAAAAAATACAACTTTTCGTCTTCCAACCACCAGAATAAAGCTAATCTATTGAAGGAACAAATTAGTTGCTCAACAATCTAGGGGATTAATTTTGTAGTTTCATATTTTCGTTTAGAAAGCTCATAACGACCAAAACACCACCAAATAATAGCACTCAATCTAAAAAATTTTAAAATGTGTATTGTGCATGATGGGTGCAACGTACCAAGGTTTTTTCGTCTAACTTTGATGGTACCATCTTGTAGGAAAGGAATAAATGTGGACTAAACTAACAACATACTCTGTTACGATTGCTCAAGGATCCATTCTCTGTTTCGTGAAATCGAGTCCTTTTTTTTTACTAAATACAGTCAGTCAGTAGATACTTTTTTTGTTGTAACAACAATATTTACAATCTTTTACCTCATTAATTTGAATTCGTGTCTAATTTACGAGTAAAAGTTTGTTTTATTTTTCTTACAGAAAATGTTTATATGTTCTTAGGAAGATTTTGTTTTAAAAAATTTCTAATCATTTTGAATATTTTAAGTCCCAATTGATTAGGATAAATTTTCGGCCGTACAAATTCCTACGAAGAAATTAATTCATTCAGATCTCAAAATTTAATTATACTCTGGGCAGTGCACAAACCAATGCTTGCTACTTTCAGTTCAAATTGTTCCATTGTTTTTTGAGTTATATTTCCTTATTAAAAATTGAGAGAAAATGTTCTTGAAAGAAATTCAGTTATTCTAGAAAAGGGGTACGACCTTCAAAATATCTGTTACCCGAAAATCTTGAAATCCCTAATAATTTACATAAAACGTTACGGAAAGGGATGTTTCTCATTAAAGACCGCAGTGACAGACAAATAAATTCTGATCTTTACAACAAAATGGAACATAGGATGTTTGTCATCAATCCATAACAGTACCATATATGGTAGAGTGAAAACAGTGCCTCTATATGTATAGCATCAATTAACTTGTTGGAAGTGAAAATTTGTGAGTGTTTTTTTTTCTTAAGCCTTTGCATTAATATCTGACAAACGAGAAGAAATCTATAATTGCATGATTGAAGATTTAATAGATTATTCAAATAAAAATGTAATTGAACTGACACCACGCAATTTTATTATGGATTAGAAGTTAGTATTAATAAATTCCTCGAATTTAAAATTGCCAGTCGCATTTTTATTTCATTTTTAGCAATGTGTGTGGAGGAAAGTTAAAGGGAATTTATAGATATATCGGTGCATTGTCCAGGTGAAGTTCAGCTTGTACCTTCGTCACTAGTGCTTTAGCAGTCATTCTCCTCAACAAAATTCCAAAAGATTTAGATGTTCTGAAACAATATATACCCAGGTAAACTTGTGACATAAAATACAGATTTGAAAATATATATGTACATGGAAGGCTATCATAACGTACTAAATACAATCTATCACCAATATTTTCACTGACATTAAGATCTCGCTGTACAATTCAATTGGTACGGGAATTTAACGTAAGCAAAAAATATGGGGTGTTTCGCACAAAAAGAGAAAAATGCATCATCCAAGGAGCACATATGACGGATTTTATACTGTAATTGAACAATTCTGCAGAAAAAAAGAAACATGACGTCAAAAATCGAACATAATCCCAAATTCATGTCCAGCCCAATTATAGAGAAGTGACATAGAGAAAATAGAAAAATGAACATTGACTACCCCCAATTAGAACTATTATGGATTATTTCCGTGGTTAATGACCTCAATGTATATATATCATCATTTCGATACATTAATTATATGTTTTTGTGGTAAATTAGCAAATTATCTTAAATTTATATAATAAGTTTATTTTTTTTAGAAATTGTGGCTCACACACACACACAATTATCGGAGAACGTTACTGCAAGGAATTAATACTCCCACAAGTGCGTCTGTTCCCAGATGTCATAAGTCCAGACTTTATTTTTGTGGACAACGAAGCATGTCTACATAGGACTTTTGATGTTGGTGAACTTCAAAAAAGTGTTGATATCTATAAAATAGATTAGCCAGCTTGCTCTTCTGATTTAAATTCCATAGAATCTATATGGGATACTTTGAGAAGACACTTGCCGTCAGTATCGTACTCTCCAAACACCTGATAGGTGAAACAGATGTGATTACTCATACCTTGAGAAACTGCTGAACTATGTGATATTGAGTTTCAATAGACAGTGTCACGCAATCATAAAAAAGTAAAAATCATATCCCCTACCTATGAACATCGGTTTCTTGTTCCTAATAGTCAGACAAATTTTTACTAACACCATTTTGTCAATAAAGTCTTTCTACTTTTTATCATAATATGTTTAAATTCATTATTTGGCTGCAATGTTTTCAATGATCTTTAAACGCTGCATAGTAACTCTTTTGTCAGAATTTTATGTCGCAAATTCATTTATTTGTTTATTGAAATTATGCCACGATCTGAAAAGTTGCTCAGATTGTGTGCACTAATGTATATTGTGGATCACAGTATGTAAAAGAGAACTTTTTCAACTTTATGCAGAAAAAAATACAGTGTAATTTACATCTTACTGAAAGAGGTAGTTTTTTCTCAGTCTTCAAACAATGCACATCAATAAGAAATGTAATAAAATTGATAGGAGTTTAGAAAGAAATTTTCTCTCCTATTCAAGACGCATGCAGTAGGTTACACTCATGACTCATCTGCACATTAAAAGGCAAACAATACAATGTACCACTTCTCTTGGAAATTTGCTGCTTACAAGAAAAGTATTTTCTTCTGTGCCGGACAAAAAGAATATTTAATTTGAAAAGAAATCCATTTTTTTTTCTGCTTCAAAGCAATAAAAAAATTTCGGTTGTTGAAAAAATTTGTTAAGTCGGGTTTTATTATTGGTTAAAAAGTGATTTTTTCCCTTCATTTAAAAAAGGGGGAGAAGAATTGGTTAGATAGTTATTCTCGTTAACTGAGGTCATTAACATTTTTTTTTCATTTATCTTACAGATTCATTATTTTATTCAATTTGTTCATAATGATAAGTTTTATATACACACTGCCAGATGTTTGTTATCATATGCATAAGCTTTTAATTTCTTTTATTATGGAAATGATGGGACACAAGCTCAATATTATTTACACATCAAGGACTCAAGGTTATTTCTATAATTTGTCATCATACCAAAATCTATCTATCGTCACCAATTCTGATTGAGACTTATGCATTTGTTTTCTTTCGTAGACAGCATCTCTATCAATTCATTATTAATTATGAGCTTACCACTGAATTTTGCTAGATTTTTCAGCGATTTATTCTGTTGAATAGAGCATCTTGATACTTTTATTGTCATAAAAGGTCTTCTGCATACTTGTAATACTTGAAGATAAAGACCTTCGTAAATTACTACTTAAATCAAATTCCAATTATACTTGATAGTAAATACTTGATAAACCGTCAGATAAACAAATTGTGAAAACTATATTGAATTTTATTATTAAATATTACTGCTACATTTATGAATTCTGATACGCAATTCCAAGTTATTTATTCTTAAAAATTGCACATTAAATGTACATATTTAAAAGCTAGTTTATGTTTACAATTAAGTGATGTTATTTTTATTTTAATTCTTGAAGCAATTTCTTAAAATATTTCCTTTTAAGTACTTGACTTTTAATACATGGTGCAGATCATACATGTTGTATGTACTTCGAAAGACATATTATACATCAGCAGCAACAATACCACAATTTTCGAGGTAACTAATTCCCTTTCAAACAAAATATCTAAAAAATAACTTCTTTAATTTTTAAACAACATTGTCTTAACCAAATTGAGTCCTAATTATTATTGATTTCCTGTATCTGACTTAGCAAAAAACTGTTTTCTTGTATCAATATTGTACGAGGGTTGGGGCATAAGTCATGGCAACTATTTTTTTTCTTGTAGATATGTGCACGGATCGCAAACGTATATGTAGCTTGTGGAAGTTCTTCAGGCATAGTGTGTATGCAGAACATGAGATAGCTCTATGATACCTGGTAGAAGCTCAGCGAGGGCTGTGAAATCAGTCAATTGGTGAGTGTCGTGTGAGATGGAAGTAACCCGTACTGAGCAGCGCGCTTGCATCAAAATAGCCGTTCTCCGAGAGACAAATGCGATGGAATGCCACAGTGAATTAGTGGAAGCCCTTGGGAATAATGGCGAACCAAACCGTACAGTAGCACGGGCGTGTGTCAACCAGTGATAAACAACGTTCTGGACGACTGGTCTGTGTGCGGACCTACTTGGCACGTGCCGTCATCGAGCAGCTCATGGATTTCATTAAGGCAGTGTTTCTCAAACTGGGGGGCGCGCCTATTGAGCATATTGAAAATAAGAGGTTTAAAAAATAATTTTTTGGAATGAAGTAAAACAAGATGCTTTCTGACATAATAAAAAATACACATTTACACTGATAAAATTTATTTTTATCATCTGGTGATCATCAAAAATAAAAGATTCCCCTTTAAACGCTCATTAGCCATCTTTGATTCTATAACCAAATTAAACAAATATTTTGTTTGCTTTGCGGTCAATATGAGAACGATGAGAGATTTTTTTTACGTTTCTTTTAACGATATCAAACGATGAGAGATTTTTTATTACGTTTCTTTTAACCTAAAATATTACTTTAGCTGACGTTCGAACTTACTGGTATGTTTATCTCCGTCATTTTTTTAAGGAAGTTGTAAATATATATAATGTATTTCTGTTTCATCTTTTTTCCATGTGAAAGAGTTTTATGATATATGGATAAGCATGAGTATTCTGAAACATATAATGCATAATGAAAAACGTTTTACACAATTATTTTTAGAACAAGCTACACTTTCCCCATGAACAATTTTGTAGTTTTGATTGCTGTGTTGTACGACTTATTATGGTTTATAAATGTAAATAAGCAGAATATTAAAAAAATGGGCATCTGTGATCCCTATTAAAGGAAGTTGAAACTGATCAAGCAATTGAAGAACCTACTAAAATAATGCATATTAATCAAGATAGCGAAGGTAAATATCAGAAAAGCGTGAGACATGAAACGTTTGAGTTGATTTGAGTTTAGCTGGAAAATAACGTTCCTGTGTTGTTAGCGAAAAGTGTCTGTGATTTATGTTCTTTATTAAGGGCATTATTTATTTGGAACATATTCATTAGTTTTATTGGATTTTTTCTCAAATTTTCTACGAAAAATTGAAATTCATTGAAAGTAGGTAAGTATATTTTCTCTTAATTAAATTATTCACTGGAATTTTTTTGTGATTTTTATAGTGTATAGTAAAAATAACTATAAAATAAATTATAGTTTTAAAACAAACTAAAAAACACGCTTTTATATAGTGAATCGAACTAAAAATATATATATATATATATATATATATATATA
Source organism: Trichonephila clavipes (assembly GCA_019973935.1). Taxonomy (NCBI): domain Eukaryota; kingdom Metazoa; phylum Arthropoda; class Arachnida; order Araneae; family Nephilidae; genus Trichonephila; species Trichonephila clavipes. The sequence goes on from BMAU01021362.1 coordinate 116,025, forward strand.
TATATATATATATATATATATATATATATATATATATATATATATATATATATATATATATATATATATATATATATATATATATATATATATATATATATTACTTAAAAGTAAGATATACAAAATTTAATACTTATCTTGTTAATTTGTACGGTTTATAATTATGATCGTATTGTAGCTTTAGCGTCAAAGTGCATTATTATTGCATTCAGTACATTATTAATGTATAAGGGGGTCGCGATAAAAATTGTGATTGAAAAGGGGGGCGCCAGTAGTGAAAGTTTGAGAACCACTGCATTAAGGGTCTATAAGCCTAAGTTTGTCTTGTAAATTTTATGTGTACTGTGTTGTCATTGGTTTGCATCGGGAAGGCCCTATTGCCCTCTATGCTACCGTAATAAACTAGTGTGTTACGATATTTCAGTGCTATTCATGGTCTAAACATGTAGTTAACACCTCGAACTGTATATGTCACATTTTCCAACCAGACTGGTATATTCAAGGGAAAAAACGGTTGCCATGACATTTGCCCCCAACCCTTGTATATTAATAGTTTACTTGTTTCAAAAAGTAACAAAGTGTCACTTTTTTTGTTAAGAATACACTTTTACCATAAAAAAGGGGGAAAAAGATTGATGTCTTAATTTTACCTCCAAAATAGTTTTAAATTATATGCATGATTATATCCTTACTTTCAAAATAGCTTCATGAGAAAATTACGTTTTGTAAATAAAATTAGAATTCTTAGGAATGTTCCTGATTTTAAAAAACTACGATATAAAAAATAAAAACCGAACTACAAATGTGTTTGTTTTGTATCTCCCAACTAACATTAAAAGTACTTAATAATAGTAAATTGTGTAAATTGGATTAATATAGAGAGAAAGAAAAAAAATATTATGGTTTCAAAATAACTAAGTAATTTATTCCTGAATTCGAAAGGGCATAATCCCCGTATGATCAATACACAAACCACTATCTGGCGTAACCTTCTGGATGGTGCCATCCAGAAATTCTGCCAAATTGTGTCCAAAATTTTGGCTAATTTTGTAACTTTCAAAAGATTTTGAAGACACCTTGTGATAGGTTCTTTTCGCGTTCTTATTAATCCCTGGGGGAAAATGCTTCTTTAACTGCTGTATGTTTATAAAACCCCTTCCCCCGTGGAAAAATTGTGATTTTTGTTAATCTGAGTGCTATTTAAACTCTATCAAAGGGAATGCAGTAGTTGATCATTAGATTGCTAATGAAGTTATATTAATATGTAAAGGCCTCGGAGTTCAGGAAGATCTTTTGTCCAAGTTATCAAGTTATACTGGTCAACCCTGTACTAGAGCTATTGCATTGGATCTTAGAGAAAGATGAGTTCTCCAATTATTTGTTATAGATATTTAGGATAGTCATTGAGCTGACCACTCCCTCGGTCCATGACCTCTTTTAAAAACAATTTGATGAATTTATAAAAATAATTATTTTATTAAAATTATTGATTTTTTGATGATTCTTACTTCACCAAGGACCATGGGGTATCAACATTACACACAACTTGAGGCATAAACCTATGTTCCCAAGATTAAAAATATCGTACTCTACCAACTGATCTAGCAGAGTCTGACCAGTATAGCTTGATAACAAGAACGGAATATATTTTTCCTGAACTCCAAGGGCTTCAGATATTAATCTAACTTCAATAGCAGTCTAACTACTACACTCACATTACTAGAGTTTAAATAGCATTCACATTAACATAAATCACGGTTTTTCTACGGGAAGCGTTTGTAATGAAGCGGATCTCAAATGTTCTCAATGAGAGAGAAAGATCAGTCACACTATTTAGTCAAGGTAACCTTTAGCAACTTTAAAGACTAGCTTATCACATGCTGCATGATCTCGTTGAGAAGTAAATCGAGAATGTGGCATATATAAAAACAACGGAAAAGGCCTCATTAAATTCACCATTGCAGAGCTTCCTTGTTCATGTCCCTCTACTGATTTGTAAAAGAGCCCATATGGAATGTCTTATGAGCATGCGTAAATCTAAAAGTAAGGATTCTGATCTGTTAAACAGGAAACAACTGAATGTGTAACTCATCATAATGAGTTCCATTTCCAGTTTTATCCAACCAGCGTGAACGTATCTGGAGGCATACAAGGCAGAGTAGAAATTCCCCTCTTAATATTGCAAGGCACACTGGCCTATGTTAGGGCATTAGGATGTAGTGGCAATTTACTGTGATAGCTGGATCTCCTTAAGTCAGGCATGGTTTTTTTACAACACAGTAGTCCGTAGACTAGTTTCTTTGTCCCGTTGTGGAATTGTTTATTTTGTGTTAGCGCGAAATGTTTAACAAGATAATGCAAATTCACATGAGAGAGAAATGCCTTATCTTAAGCTCGCCTATTGGTATTTACCTATTGGTTTATTGGTATAGGCTTGCCTATGACGATTATGAGCTAATGATTACTTTCTTTTTCATAGAACGTATTAAGGAAACTTGTATGGGGTTTGCAAAAATCAAGTAATGTTATCAATTTTGCTCAACTATTGTAGACACTTCGGAGGAAGAATTCTCGAAGGGCTATCAGGGAACGTTATGATTTTACGGTACATCTGATTAATTCGCCAAATGTAAAAAATTACATTTTTGTTTTTCTTCCTTGTAATGATGTGACGATAAAAGAGTAATCAAAGCTGCGAACTTATTGTTGGCATTCTTTCAGTTGACTTGGGGGCTCGCCTTGGTTCCCTAAGTAATGGACTCTTAGAAGAGCTGATACGTAATAAATCTGTCGAAGCTTAAAATTCTCACGTTGCCGATGGATTTTAAAGAATGAGGTCTAGCTCAAGTGCTATTCTAGTTACTAGATAGGGGTTCCATCACCAAAAACTATAGTGCAACTTCAAAATGCTACCTTAATAAAGATGTGATCAATTACGCAGTGATACTCCTGATACTATGATGAGTTATTTTTATGCTATCGTCATCCCATTGACTCATTTATTCCCCATGTAGTCTTATAGAATGTCGAGTTTTTAACCTATGAGTTCGGTTTCTATTAAGGTTTAGGCCACTGCTAATGAAATGAAAGCTTCACTACTATTATAATACAAGATAATACTTCCTTGAAAGAAGTAATGCAATAGAATTGTATATATATATATATATATATATATATATATATATATATATATATATATATATATATATATATATATATAATAATACTAAAATGTATGAATTGTTTTGGTAATCATAATTTTTCTGCTTACCCTTCTGTATGTAAACATTGTTGTGTTAGAATTTTTAAAACTCGAATTTTTGGAACTCTAAATATTAGTATTTATCTCGTACAGCAAAACGAAATATTCATGTTTTCGATTGTATAGATAAAAATCAAAGAGAAAAGGATTTTAGTAACATATTGGAAACCAGGTTTTCAGAGATATTCATGTTTTAAAACTAAAATTTAGATCTTGCACTGATAAAAGATGCAAGGCGTGTGGCATGATGAGTGGTGAACAGTTGGATATGGATGCTGGTTATATATTTTGTAAGATTTTTAACTGTGTTTACAAAATGACATGCAACATATGTAAATTCGCTTATATAGGTCAGACTTCAAACACTATCAATATTAGATTAAATCAACATAGGTCTGATACAAGGAAATTTGATTGCAACAAAAACCAGGCTAAGATTGAGATAGGACACTTTCATAAACATGGATTCAATAACATATAACTGTACATATACTTAGAATAGTGCCAAATATTAAACAAAGATTATGGTTCGAAAACTTTTTTTATAGGTTCATTTAGATCATATTATCCTTATGGTTTGAATGTTATATGGAAAGGTGAAAGTGTCTTATTAGCTTTTAAACAAAAATCCAAGGATTCATTATATATTCCGAATTTTGATAAATCTATTGATAATAGTAATAATATTCGTTTAGCGAGAATTTCAAGAGCTAAACGTAGAAAAAGAGTTACTAGAGACATGTCAACCCTCAAGAATTCTATGTTAGAATTAGCTGTTAAATTTGATGATAACTACAACACAGGCTTAATTAAATCATTTATGTTTGGCATGAATAAAGCTGAAATTAAAATTATGACAGATATTTTAAGCAGATATAAATTTCAGGATTCTCATGGTATGCATATGATTCGAGACCTTAATAACTATTTAGTACAAAAAATGAATATTAAATTAGATGCAAGTGAAAATTACTCTACAGAATATTGTACATTATTATATTTATGAATAAATCCTTTAACAAAATTAATTTTTCAAGTATATTTCAAAAATATCAATCCTTTTTTCCTATTAAAAATATTATTATTAAATAGGCTTTCAAATACAACAAGAAACTTGGTAGATTTATATTTAATTATAATCAAATCTCGGAGCTCCTAAGTTCAGAATCATGCAAATGCAATCTATATCGAGACTATATTGATGATTATCATCAGCACGTTGTCACAGGAGACCTTAGCATCGTGAAAGATTTGTTAAGAAATTTTATGGAAAAAGGTACCGGTTTTAGACTGATGATCACAAAAAATAAATCTAACGTTATGAAACAAATCATAAAAGATTTAGATAAATTCTACCATAAAATTGCAAATAAATACGGAATGCCGATTGAAGCATTCAATCAATTTAGATCTTATGTAGCAACAGAAATTCGGGAATTAGATTTCACTGTTGAAAATGAAATTATGTATAAAGATCTTAAATCATCAATAGAAAATATCCAAAATGACTTCGTGATTACTTATGTTGATAAGGTCTCTGCTAATTATGCCATAATTTGTAAATACTTTTACAGTAAATTATTATGTAACCACATTTTAAATAATAATTCCTTTCAAAATCAATTCACATTAATAGAGAAGATGATAATCGTCTTTTAGCTTTAAACAAAAGACTGAATATTCATCTAAATAATATTAAATATCCAAGTATTTTTTTAACACCAAAATTTCATAAAAGCCCTATAAAATTCCGTAGTATCACTAATGGATACAATACATATATCACGAGGTCTGGGAAGATCTTACAATCTTTCTTCAAAATCTAATTGATAATTTACAAAACACGGCAATAATTAAAAATAGCTTAGAGATTGCTAGAGTTACTAAGGATATGTTAATTTTTTCCATGCATGGCTTTGATTTCGAGGACCTTTTTAATTCTATAGATATTGACGATATGATTAAGGTTCTACAGTTAATTTATGATAAATATGAATTATATACTTCAATGAAAAAGATAAATTTGATATTCTTGTTAACCTCGTATTAAAAGAAAATTTCATTGCATTTGATCAGAATCTTTATAAACAGATCAAAGGATTACCTCAGGGTGGTCCAGCTAGTAATTGTTGAGCGAACCTATATTTACATTTTTTTTTTTTTGAAATAGATCATGTTGTAAATGATTCTTACTTAATTTATCGTTATATAGATGATATAATAATTTTTGGTAAAAATAGTGAATACAAACCAAATATTACGTTCTACCCTGATTATCTCAAGCTCCTTAAAACTAACTTCAACTCTAATATGGTGGAATTCTTGGATTTAGATTTGCATCTTATTAACAATAATGTAGTCAGTAACATTTTTGACAAAAGAGATTCGTTTAAGTTCCATATAACTAAAATTCCCGTATGGAATAGTAAGTTGCATATATCAATTTACAGAAATATCATTTTGAATTTTTTATTTAGAAATGATAACTTAACTACCCACAAAATAGATAAATACAATAATATAAAACAATTTTTTCAATGTTGTTTAGATCATGAATACCCTTTTAATTTCTTAAGAACTTATATTCATCACAAATACATTAACCGTCTTGCTACTACGAATTCCAAAACCACCACACAACAATAGGATTTCAAAGTCAGCATGTTAGTGGTCTTGCTGTGAAGATTATATCATAACACTCATATCACAGTTTACATTTTTTCCACACACATCTTTAACATCTTACACATTGTTGACAACGAACTAAATTAGAGCCTAGCAAATTTACATTTTTGACAATCAACCAATTCAAATTCTACCGTATTTGATTGTCGTCTTTTTTTATACCTGTCTTTGCTGGCTGGTTTAAAAGTCAGCTCAAAATATGTGTTTATGCATTTTCGAATTTTTTAACTTGGTGAATAATCGATTTTCATTAATGTCAAGACGCTTGATTCTCCTCGTAAAGGCTCTGTGAGTAAAGCAATTTTGTTAAATTATTTCTTGAAAGATACTTTTCTTATGTAATTGTTTTAGCATTTTTCTACTTTTCTTACGTAATTATTTTGTGATTTTTCTGCATTAAGAGTTTGGGAGAGTTTGTTACATAATAGTAATGAGTGTTTTTTTCATACTCTCTGAGTTATCCAAACTCTGAAGTTTTGTTTATTTTATTTTATTTGGTTTTCCTACCGAGTTGCAAAGGGGGAAGGTTGGCGCCTTCAAACTAGTTTAACCCCACTTATTCGGTCCTAAGTCCGAAATTGCTTTCTGACTTGCTAGGTTCTTCTTTTTTGTAGTTTCTTTTTTTATTTCTCTATAATTTTGTTCTTCATGTTCAGGTTTTATATTTTTATTATGCTATTTCTTGTTATGTTCTTTATCTATTATTTCTTATTTTTGATATATAATACATATTTCTTTATATATATTTTATGCATTCATTTGGTTGCTTTGCGCCTATCTATGTATAAATCTATTTCCTAATGAGATTGTTCAGTTATGGATGTAGTCAATATAGAGTATGTTTGCTTATAGCGAATTTTGAAATCGCCGTTAGATTCAAAATTTTGTCTATGAATGTTTTTCTTTTATTAAGTTTAATTTGGCTTTGTTCATTTTCCTTGTGTGTTTATCTTGTTTATATAAAAATATTATGCCAACTTCGGATTTTGTGCCTATAAAGTAATCGTAGATATGTTGTCTATGAGTGGATTAGATTTTTTGGTGTTATTGCTCGTTGTTTCACTTTATATTATTATGATTAAAAAAATTTTTTGCTAATGATGTTTTATTTGGGTCTTTTCAATGTACCTTCAACTTTTAAATAACTATGAATTTGAAAAATAACAAGTTTTATGCGACTGGCAATTTGTTATACCAGGGTATGACATTGCTCGGTGGTACAGTATAATGGTATTTGTACCATCGTCATCCATTTACCATTTTATGAGCCCTTATATATAGTTTTGGAATATATTTAGGTATGGCTTTAGATAGTTGTGGAAATGGGCATAGAGGTTCTGAGTTGGCATATAAAAAAACTATAATTTTTTTAAAAAATACAAAAAATGTATGAATTGTTTTGGTAATCATAATTTTTCTGCTTACCCTTCTGTATGTAAACATTGTTGTGTTAGAATTTTTAAAACTCGAATTTTTTGGAACTCTAAATATAAGTATTTATCTCGTACAGCAAAACGAAATATTCATGTTTTCGATTGTATAGATAAAAATCAAAGAGATAAGGATTTTATATAATTGTTTTACCATTTTTCTACTTTTCTTACGTAATTATTTTGTGATTTTTCTGCATTAAAAGTTTGGGAGAGTTTGTTACATAATAGTAATGAGTGGTTTTTCCATACTCTCTGAGATATCCAAACTCTGAAGTTTTGTTTATTTTATTTTATTTGGTTTTCCTACCGAGTTGCAAAGGGGGAAGGTTGGCGCCTTCAAACTAGTTTAACCCCACTTATTCGGTCCTACGTCCGAAATTGCTTTCTGACTCGCTAGGTTCTTCTTTTTTGTAGTTTCTTTTTTTTATTTCTCTATAATTTTGTTCTTCATGTTCAGGTTTTATATTTTTATTATGCTATTTCTTGTTATGTTCTTTATCTATTATTTCTTATTTTTGATATATAATACATATTTCTTTATATATATATATATATATATATATATATACACTGACATTCAAACATGAAACAATGATTTTACATACAATTATTAAATATTTTATATTTTAATGTGTGTATTAAATATTATATGGATTAATAAAATTACGCCAAATCTTATTCCTCGATTGACTACTTACTGATTTTACATAAAATAATAAAGCTCGAGGTATTTTCTTTCAATGCATAAAGAAAAACAACACTAAGAAACTTTTACAAACATATTATTATTTAGGGAAAATGTAATCATGCATGCTATAAACATGGTTTTAAAAACATATACAAAGCTCAATGAATAATAAATAGTATTCATTGTTAATGAGCATATTAAATATCAAGGGAACTAAAAATGAATGTACAAGTAAAATTACAGTAACATTCATATTTAAAGGAGATACTACAAAAAAAGGCGTACTTTTTTTATTCCTTGTCATAATATAAATTAAATGGCAGATATATTCTATACCCTGATACTTGTTCGAAATTCTTGTCTTGGTATTGCGGCTTTCCAAATTACATGAAAATAGTCTTCAATAGTGAATGGCAATTTCTCCTGCTGCGTGAAGCCTTTTCATTTCAAAAATGTCTTCATATAAGAATCAATTAATTAAAACCCATTCTCTAAATCTATACTTTTGAAAAGGTATTACTGTATCTCTTATTCTTGTTGTGTTAATAACTGTTTGGTTTGATTCGACAAGCAGAGTCTTATGCCATAATGTAAGAGTCGAATTCCTTCACGAAGTATTTTCAGTCGTTTCCTTATCTTAATTGTATGCCATTTTTAGAGAGAGAGGTATAAAGTTTCACAACTCCACAATTTTATGCTAATCATATGCTCCACGATTACAAAAGTAATTACGTATTAAAAGTACGATTTAAAAGTATTTACGTATTTGTTTTTTTTTTCTTCCTGAATCTGTCTTCAGTCATGGACAAAACACACACACACAAGTATCTGTTACTATACGAAATAAAGTGTCTAACAATGCACATCAAGAAGCTAATCTCTCTCATGTTCAGACACAATTCACTTAAAAGCCATGCGTATATTTATTCTTAATTACCCCTTATATATTCTAGAAATGGAAAAATAATAATCCCTTCAATTATTTATTTGAATATTTAAAGTAATCAGCTCGCAGAACTTTGTACATATAGTCACTTTAAAATACAATTTATATCACTTAGTTAAATTATAAATCTTACACACTATCAAATTTATTTTCCAGTTATTTGTTTTATAGGCTTACAATAGTATCAAACTTTACATATATCTACAACAAATTGCTCTTTTACAGCATACAATGTCCATGACATTTTTGCAAATTACGAATGTTAATAAGAGTTATTCTAAATTTAAACAATTATTAATAAAAAAAATTTAGTTCTCAAGTTTACAAATAAAACTACTGTGATTATCCGTTGTTAATTTTAACAAAATAATTCAGCAATTTATTTTCAGTGTTTCATAAGAATGTAAAACTAATTCTTTATGGAAATGCACAGTTTTAAAATTTACATAACATCATGTTTCTTTTTGAAACAGGCATAATGAATAGATTTAAGAAATCAGAGAATTGGTTCGCTTTTCGGAAAAGTTTAGTTCTACTTTCTAACTATTCCCTCCGCTAAAACAGAAATTACCCTTCTTTTAAAACATCGCATGACACTTCCTTTCATGCTTTAAGGGCATATCATTACCATCTCAGATTGCCTAAAATTAATGATCTTAATAGTCAAAGAGAGAACTTCCCTTGTACTGAAACAAATTATGTTTCATTAAAGGTGACTTGAAATCTTCATTAGAGACCTAATAGCCAAGGTAATTGGGTCTTCACAAGAACCAGATTTTATACCTGGCAGAAATGTTTCTAAGCTTTACATGTCCTTAATAAAGTTCGTAATAATCATTTCACTGCTATCATGGTCTGAATTGATTATAGTAAATGCGCATAAGGGTGAAAGCAAATAAAATACGTAGGGGAGGTAGAAATTTGTCCGATTTCAATATTTAAGCGAAACTTATGGCATCCATCAGCTTTATTATAATATTCAAGGTATTGCCTCATTTTATTGTAAATATTTAGCCGATGGAACGCGTGATGCAATTGAACTGTTTTAGTTCAATTGCTTCTGTCTCTAAAATATTTTTAGATAAATCAGTGGAAAGTTGTTCACGTAATTCACCTTAAATTTATTTGACAATGTAATTTCTTATTTATTTTTGAAAATGACTTGAATTATTTTTTTTATTGTTCAGTCGTGAAAGTGATTCAGTTAATTAAAGCTTTATGTCTTTAATCCTATTTTTCATTTTTAATGTAAAATAAGAAACGATTTACCTGAATGATTAAAATGGTACACATTTTAATAAACGTCTTAATTAACAAATAATACAAAACATGTTTATATTATCTTAAGTGGAAGCAGTTTGACTTAAACGTTGTTTTTCATCTGCAGTACCATTTTTCTCCATACAATTTCAATATTTCTATTAAAAACTCTCCGGTATATCTTTTCCAGACATAAGCAGGTTTTATAATTTTTCAAATGAATATTAACCTACTTGTTTTGATTACTTTTGTCCATCTTAGTCCAAATTACTAGTTAAGTTGTTTATTTTGAATTTCATTTGTTTCATTCCAAAAAAATAATGAACTATACCTGTTTTCTAAAAGTAAAAACCTAACCTCTATCAAATATTACAGTTACTTAAATCACTCCAGTACTTGTTGAGTATTTTTAACAATGAATTATTGAAACTTTTTTTTCCATAAGAAATACAACACTATATTGTGTGTGTGTCTCAAATTATTTTAAAAGATAATAAAAAAGTATTTATTATTATTAATGTCCGCATTAGACTTTATATACTCTGGTACTTAAAATTAAGAAAATTTGTATATTTTGTTGAATTTCAACAAAATATCTGATCAAAATGTAAAACTACAGCTTTGAAACAAAAATGCATATATTGTGTGTTAAGTAAGCGTGTACGTGTGTTTGTGCAGAGATAATCGGTTCACTGGATTTATGAGAGAGCTCGCCAAAACCCTCAATTCTTCACCAACACACTTCGCCGAATTTCCTGGTGTTTTTACAGCAATTTGATAAATTTTTAAACAATAAAGATGAGTAAGTAATGGTGAAATTGTTCAATTGTTAGATGATGGAATTAGGTGGAGAATTGTGAGTAGGCTAAAAACAGATCTGACTCAAATACTGATTTGTATAGAATTCAATTTAAAGCATAGTGTTTAGCTTATGGAAAAGGTTTCAGGATTCCAGATCTGTCGAGATACAGTCCAAACAGGATTCTTCAAGATCTTAGACGACAATCAGAGAAAATCAACAGTTGTCCAATATAGTGAAGCATAACAGGGATGTTACCCCCTCAGTTTTCTCGACAGTTGTATCTGACCACAGAAACCAGGTTTGAAGGTTGAATGTTTCCAGATCATTTTATGAGAGAGAGCTGTTTGTAAAAAGACATGTTGTTTATGTTCCTTCTAGTTCTGAGAACAGGAGAGTTCTCTTAAAATGGTGCACAGGTAATAGAGATGGAAGCATGAATAGATGGGCACCTTTCTTTTGACTGATGAATCCCGTTCCAGCCTAACTAGTGATTCTAACCATATTTTCATATGGAGGGAACCAGGGACTCTCAACTTTCATTCCAAGAAGTCAAATATTACAGCAGCAGTGGCTTGATGGTCTGGGATGGTATCACGTTCAATATGGCCGCACACTCCTCCAAGTCTTTGAAAGAGGCATTGTGACTCATGAGAGGTATAAAAATGAGGTATCTTCGCTTTTTCAAGGGGGCAGTTGACCCTAATTTTATTTTATCGGATGACCCCGTGAGACCTCATAGAGCTAGCTCACCCGGTCAACTAAATTCTGAAAAAAGTGGATATTCACCGGATAAATTGGTCACTTTGATCTCCAAACCTCATCTCTATAGAGCATGCCGGAGACTAAGTGAAGAGATCATTTGGAACTCGCAAACCCTTCCCAAATCATCGAAGTCCTGAAAATAGCATTCCTAAATGACTAGGGTCAATAGCCACAGGAACTCACAAACTCCCTAATTTTCAGTACAAAAATACGGTTACTCCTTATTGACCCCCTTTTTTTTAACTATTCAGCAATCGTTGTTACATACCTTCACACTCCGATGAGTGTTACATGCGATCATGAGCGAGCGTTATAACTGTTAAAAAATTATATTTTTGCATTAAAACAACTCTATACAAATCTAACTTCATTAAAAATTTGTCTAACAGTTCTTGAAATATTCGACAAAATCTGAAAATTATCTTAAGTTTGGAACGAGGCGTTTTTTTTTTTTTTTTTTGTCCAGGACAACCTAACTCACGCAGCAGACATTTAGCTTGTTCAATTATATCTTACCTTATTTTATTACTTAAATTAATTACTTCGTAACTGTAATTCTGTAAAAAAATATCAATGATGGAATATATATCGTAAGGTGTTATATTACTTAAAATAGAAAAAAAATGAAATTTGGAATTCATGAGTACAGTAGTTTCAAATTTGTTGTCACTAGATTTGTTAAGAAAAATTCTTCATTTATTCAGTTCCTACTATTAGTTCCCACTCTCCCTAGATATATTTAGTTATATTCCTTGTTCAAATTTTTCAATCGTTAATAAAGTACTTTTTTATTCATCCACTCAAGTTCAAATGCATTTTTTAAACTTGTATCGGATGACACTGTATGTTATTACAGTTTTTTTCAAATATTACTCCTTAATTAAATTAAATTAATCAAAAATAGAAAAGTGATATATTTTAGTCGATATTATTCCTCTAGATGGCAGCACCATTGGATAACACAGTTTTTGTTAAATTTGTGATGAAGATTTAACTTAACCTGGTTAATCAGATGCTAGTTAGACGTCAGCATTCCTTTTACACTGGTTTTAAGACAAATCCTTACCTATATTACTTTCGATGTTTATTAAAAAATTTAATTACAAAGTAAATGCGGTTAAAAAGTTTTTAATGTTGGCTTAAAAGGTGCTTTTCCACTTAATAGTGTGACTTTGTCGTATGTATATGCATATTTATATTACTTGTAAATATTAAATAAAAAGTAACGAAAACAAATTTTTCTTTGTTGACCTAAGTAGGAATCGACTTTAAATTTTGTTATATATTACTTGTACATAAAAATTTCAAAAAATTTAAAATCAATAATTCTTTTGGCTGAAATAAAAATAAATCTTTAATATATATTTATATAGATGGATAGATAGACGGACAGATATAGACATAGATATAGAAAGCGAAATATCAAATATAGAGCTTCTGTATCCTATTCCTTTTAAAATTTATACGTTCCCTTTTTTTTATCATTTCAAAATTTTATTAACCTAACCAAGAACTGCAAAAGCGGGAGGAATAACAATATCAGAGCAATTCTAAGGAGGAGTACGAACAGATATTTTCCCTAAGTATTCGACAAATTTCTTATAAATATATCTACTGCTTCACACACACACACACACACAAACCTGTATTCAAGATTTATTGAATATTTTTTACTTGTACGAAGCATGTTAACAAACCATGATGGAAACTTTTCTTACTTATGAGAAAATTCAAACAATAAAAGGAAACTTTTTTATGATTCTATATCTGTAAACGATTGCTTGACTTATGTAACATTCTTCAGATAGAGATATTTGATTAAATTTAGAAGGTTTTATATATATTTAAGCCTAGTGGTTGAAAGGTTAGGCAATCGTGCTTCCGCATCACAGGTTCAAAGTTCAAACCCTAGGCTGGGAAAATTGACTCAGCCTTTCATCTCTTCAAAGTGTTGATAAATTAATACCAAGCTTGCTTGGAAAAACACTAGGGTTTCATGTCAGACTGACAATCTGACCGAAACATCTTATCATGCATCTCAGGGCCCAAGGTCACGTATACTGAATTAGGCACAGTAGGACTTCACCCTCATGGGCTGTTGCGACACTGAGTTAAGTTATATATGTTTAGAGGCATCCATTACATCAGCAAAAGATACATCAGAAATTTAGAGTAACTTCTGGAAAGGTAAATAGTTTTCTTAGGTTGTATCTACAAAATCAACAGGGTTATTTTGTACATATATATTTATATTTTCATGCTATTAAGCAGAATTTAATAGGATTCTAGATCTTATATTTAAATTACTTACTAATTCAAGATACCTGGTGTAATATGTTTAACATATATTCTTTCCTAATAAGGTAAATTATCTTACAAATTTCATCATATAAATCGAAACACGTTTTGGGAAAAAAATCTGCATATAATGTATCAGCTATATTTCAATGTAGTTCCCAAAGTTCTCTTTTTTTCCAAATAATTACTTGTATAATATTTGAAATATAACGGTTACACAGCTAATGAGAATATTACAGAAACTATTTGAAATAGATTTAAAATTTACTGGAAAATCTAATATGAATATTTTAAGTAACTTTTCGATCTGAAACTTTCCTAACTGCATAAAGTAAAATAAGTATACGACATAAATAAATATTTGGCCTCATTATTTGTCATTTTCTTTTATATTCCCCCTTCTATTTTTTCTCCCTTTACTCAGGACATCAAAGCCCAGTAATCTCGACAGCAAGGTGCATTAAGTATGACAAGTTGCGTCAAAAGAATTAGGGCGTTAACGCGTTTTGTCTGGATTGACAAAATAACACCAGATGTTGATAGTAGAATCACTGGAGCAGTTATCTCTCTATTCTCTGGAGAGACAAAGCGATGAATTTTTTCATCGTAAAGATGAAAGAAATAATCTTCTTCCAAATATCACATGGAAAGCTATTTGTGCAATTGCTTCTGGTGAAAAAAAGATGTGATGATGATATACTCAAGTGAAGTGAAAGAGCTTTGTGATATCAAATGTACTTTATCAGGGAATGCTTTCAACTTATTGATAGCAAAATAATATTCTTGATCAATATGCTTTTATAGATACAACGTCTATCTGCAACTTTAAGGAATTTTCTTAAAAGTGATTGATGAACAATATTTTACTAAACAGTTTTACATTAAAACCTTTAATATATAATTTTAAACAACAAATTAATTTTAAAAGCATATTTATTAAATAACACAAAACTAATATTAATGACTTAAAAGGATATATATATATATATATATATATATATATATATATATATATATATATATATATATATATATATATATATATATATATATACATATATATATATATGTATATATATATATATGTATACATATATATATTAATATATATGTATATATATACATATATTATACATTATATATATGATATGTTTTGAATCAGAATCAGACTTAATTTTAAAAAGGAACTTTATCATTTCTACATCTCTTCTGACGCTAAAAGCGGAGAGGAAAAAAACACACCACGATGTGTTTTAAGTGGTTTAACACTTAAAACATAGATGTGATAAGTATCGTGGATTTTATTATTGTACTTGAAAGTTAATGCTGACATATAGGGCTATTAAATCTAATGATCTGGAATTAGACATGTTTATTGGCTAGGCCATATGTTCGGAAGAAGTAAATGGGTGATTAGTTTGGTACTTGAAGATGAAATGAAAAATATTAGTTAAGTGCTAGATAGGGAATTTAATTTTTAATCTAGTTTAATTATCCTTACATATATATATATATATATATATATATATATATGTGTGTGTGTAAATAGTTTGAAGTCTTCACACTGTTCTTTATTTTGTAATTATGGAACACAAAAACCTCTTTCATTACACTCTGCGTGCTTTGAAGATTTTGGTTGTATGTATGTGCATCAGCGGAGCACATAATGGGGGAGGATACCCGAGTCCGAACTCTCCCCCCATATTCCTTGATTTTTTTCGCTTGATTATAATCCTATATATACAATACGTCAAATTTAAGTATTTGTTCATAACAGTTAATTTTATTAATTAATAATAATATTTATTCAAAAATTAATTTTTTACTGTTTTTTTTTCACGAACATGTTGGGTGCGGATAAGAAGAGCAGGATACCAGAAGGGTAAACTTTCAACCCCTCTTAGGCATTATAGGTGTGCATATATATATGCAATTTGAAGTATGGAGTAATGCAAAGTCGTACGTTTTTTTTTTTTTTTTTTTTTTTTTTTTTTTGCAATCAAGAAAAAAATATATCTTTTTTTTATTATCAGTCCACTTTTGATTCTTTTAAGGCTCTTCTTTTCCTTTTCAAAAAATCTAAATTTGTTGCTTCAAAGAAAAATTTCCACCTTCACCTTGAAGAAAATCCCTGACAAGAGCCATTTAATTACCCTGGACAAAATACATATCTTAAAAACATTAGCAATAATAGACTCAATAAAAGAATTAAAAATACATACAAATCAAATGCGTGAGTGAGTGAGTGAATATTAACTTCGCGCTATTCAGCTACACGAGGGCTTTCGGCGACGGAACACGTAATTTTGAACCTTGGTCAAGTGACGTGGACGTCACCTGAGCTGGCACCCTCTTCTCCTAACTACCACACCACATCTACTGGAGGTCGTTTCATCTCGACAGATATAGAGTGCATCTCTGCTCTACACGGCGGGTCTTTAGTGGTACTACACATTCAAATCAAAGATAGAAAGAAGGTAACATCAGGGCCAATACCACTTTTGGTGAATCTGGTTGTGGTCAAGTTTCGGTAGCCCTTACAGTGTATGGGCTGACCGGTAAAGGGGTTAACTTTTTCATGTAGATTTCAAAAACATAACGTTCAAAATTTGGAGCCTACAAGTCTTCAATGCGTATAAGGCTCAATGATGCAAGATGAGCTAAAAATTTATTTTCTACGATCCCTAGTTGACTAATTTACTGAAAAAATATTTGTATTGGATGAAATATATTTGTATTTTACCAAAATGATATCTACAGACGCTACCACGGAATTATAGCTTGGATGTATGTTTAATCGATAAACTAATGTTGGAAAGTGTGAGTCAACATGAACGCGAAAAATAAAAGGTTTCACCAGAAAAAATTTTACCATAAAATTGAGCTTATATGTCGCAAAAAATGAAATTAACTTAATATAAATAATAATATGTTTAGTTCATTGTAATACAATTTTAAATTTTTAAATCAGTGTACGTTTTTCCAAACCTCTTTCATTTTCAAACAAAGCATGGTGAGGAAGGGGGAATGGGGTGCTTGAAGAATGTTTTTCATTCAACGTACTCCAAAATGAATATTTTAGCAAGAATATCTCATACAGCAAGGAAGAAGTGTTTTGCAGGTCTGTGTGATCGTTTTTTTTTTCTTTAAGTTAAAATACATTATTCTGTCTTGATTAGTCTATTTTAGGTACTGTTACATTATAAGACTTTTAGCTTCTTATATTGACTCCATTTACTACATGATATAGTAATCTCAATAAAAAAAAAAAATTCAAAAAAAAGAATAAATAAATAATTAAATAACTATATCGTTAACTAAAGAAAGACGTTGCAGCACACACACACACAGGAAGATTCTGCTTAATATTTTTGAAAGTTAGTAGAGAGAGGTACTAACTCAGATGTCAACCTGGTTACTTCATCAAGATTCAAAATCATGAAGTCGTCGCCAGTAGCATTTCATGCTGCTTCAGAGTGGGTATAAATAAATAATCAAAACTCTGGCAATATGCAAACTTCCAGTTGATGTAGTGATGACAAAAATAATTATTAAATCCTATGTGAACACATATCCCACATAAAAATACACAGCTTGCCAGATAGCGCCTAAATAGATAAAAACTTATTAAACGGTGTAATATGACAAAAGCTAGAGAAGACCTAAGTTTTTCTTTTTATTACCAGATCAACAAAAGTAGATATTTTTGTATTGACCGATTTTTTTATCCGAAGCATTTAAATATCTTGATAATTAGAAAACAACCACAATGAGTTTTCATTCAAAGCCTGAGGAATATCATCGACATTAGATTCGTCTCTCATCGGAAAGATGCAAAAAACTATTCATACAAATACCGAATATGCACAATTTTACACTATATGCATTTTATGTTTCTTGCAAGATCTCTCAAAAGATGGGCAGAGACCTTACACTTACCTAATATTAATACACCGTCCATTCAGAAATGAATGTTTTTAAGAGCTGTCATTTAGATTCAGAATTCCTTTTTTCCTCAGTTGCTCGACAGCACAAAGTGGGCGTTGGCCTTCTCAAGAAGCCCTTTCCAGGTTAAGCTTTCTTCCTATTTTTAGTTCTCAAAACTAGGAGATATTTTTCTAGACCATCAATCTATCTTTGGCCTGCCCTTTCTTCGTGTGCCAACTGGTTGGGCATTGAAGACTTTTTTAGTGGTGCGGTCTTCGTCCATTCTGACAACGCGAATTGCCCATTTAATTCGTTTTAATTTGATGAAGTTAACAATGTCGGATTCTTTATAAAATGGATAGAGATCGAAATTTTATCTTCTTCCCCTGGTTCCATTTTTCTGATTTCCTCCAAAAATAAATCTAAAATCTTTCTTTGGTAGATACTTATCCTGTTCTCATCTGTTCAAGACATAGATCAAGTTTATCATGCATAAGTTAATACTAATCTTATAAGACTTTTATAAAATACAACATTTTTTTTTGTTTTTCTTCCAGATTTAACTCTTTAAAATTATTGATAACTTCCTATTAATTATATAAAGTTTCAAATTAGTAATATAATATAATTGAATTTCATTATAAGAACATTTAAATACATTAACGCTTTCAAATCATGCATGTCTAATCTAGAAAGGAGAATTTATACCTCACTTTCACTCTCTCAATGGAGACTATAACTATTAAATTTGTAGCTAATATAAACTCAAAAATTAAAGATAAATAATCCTTTCTTTGAAAATATCTCTTGACATCCTCAGTAGAGTCTCATTATTATTTCATATTGTCTAAAATTATTAAAGAAGGATAAACCTTCTTCTAAGAAAAACACGAAATTAAATTCATTAGATGCTATTTAAAACCTTCATTAAGGCTTTAATAGTTAAGATAATTAGGCATTCAAAGTTGCTAAATTACGGTACCTAACCGGAAGCCTTTCAAAATCGTGTGAGTTTCTAATAAGATTCTTAGTAATCAATCTCCTCTTGCTAAACTTTTCCGAGGATAGATGTTATTAATTACTGTTTTTGTAAGAATTAGAGCGATGCGTTGACTGAAAAGCCAGAAAGTTTCCGTTCTTGATAGATTAATCGAAGCTTATATGGAGGTGAATTTTAATATTTGTTATTCATAACGCTCCTTAGTTTTAATAGTACTGTTTCCGCTTTTCGAAATTTTCTATACTAAGACTCTATATTTAAGCCTTTCTAATGCACCAATTGCATTAGATTTTAAGGTATCCGACTACGTTTGGAACCATGATTTTGCAAAAGCGTATAAATGGATAATATTTACGATATTTAGTGTCACTTAGATTAGAAAATTTATATAAAACTGATTTAAGAATATTATTAAAATAAAAAATTATTTAAGTACAATAATTTGACAAAAAATGAACGTAGAATAAACAATTTTTCAAAATATTCTCCTTTTGTGAAAAATTCTTCTATTATAATATTTTGCCTGTATATAGCTCAGACCTTTGTACAGAGGCTCAACTAGAATTTTTGAAATATTTAACTTAAAAGAGGGTTTATCCATGTTTTACGACAACAGAGGGGAGAAATTTTAAGAAAAAAACGCCGAAAATTATTTGAATTGGTTGTAGCTCTAAAAAAATGTGAATTTTTCAAAAAAAATAGTTCCGACTCTCTGGAGAAGACTTTACTTTATATAGGTAAAATATTATTATTTTAGAAGCATTTTTTATAAAATGAGAACATTTTGAAAAAAAGTTATTCAAAGTTAATTTTTTGCCAAAATATTGTGTTTAAATAATTTTGTGTTATCAAAATGTCCTTAAAATAATTTTATACATTTATTCTAATCTAAATGAATGAATGAATGAATATTAACATCGCACACTGCTCAGCTACACGATGGCTCTTGGCGATGGACCACGTAATTTTGAACCATGGTCAAGTGACGTGGACGACACTTGAGCTGGCACCCCCTCTCCTAACTACCACACCACACCACGGGAGGACGTTTCATTTACTCGACAGATTTAACGTGCATCGCTGCCCTACACGGCGGGTCTTTAGTGGTACTGGGCTTGAACTTATGACATGCCTGCCATGATCCGATACCCAAACCACTGGGCTACCGCAGCTCCTTAATCTAAGTGAAACTAAATATCATGAAAATTATTCATTTATGCGCTTTTTTAAAAAATCACGGCTCCGAACGTAGTCGGATACCTTAAACGTTAACTATTTTACCACTTTTCATTTATGCTATCATCTATTAACAAATTTAGAAAAATAAAATAAATTATTAATCCTTACAGAACCTGTAACCCCCTCCTCAAATACACATAATAACAGGATTAAAAGTAGTCAATATCTAGAAACCAGTTAACTAGAGTGCTACCATTTGGTTATTTTTCATGTTTTTGAGACGTAAACAACTTGATAATAACAGAATCTCTAATATATATTATTGTAACAGAGAGAGAGAGAGAGAGAATGTTTTTATTATATTTGGCAGTTCTTAGCTTTTTCTTTCTTTAGAAATCTCTAATTAGTTTTAGCTCAAAAATTTTTTTTTTACTTCTACAGTGAAAATGCATAAACAATACGAAGTGTACAGTTTAGGAAGCTACAGATTTTTTTTACACTCTCAGCTGATCCTGGAGATTCAGACTTAGAATAAGATAATGAAACTTATGACGAATTTAAAAGGTGAAAGAAGCGATGATTTATCTGATAAACAGCCTAGCACTAGTAGAGGTGAAGGTGGGGGCTAAAAAATTTCTAAGGTTACATGCATGGTGCATCAAAACTCTAGTGATAATGAAATGGAGAATATCTCCGTGTTTTTCGAAATTTCCTGAAAAGGATAATATAATTTGTCACATATGAATAAATTATTATACTATATAAAATTCTTTTTGCAATTTGTAGCATTTACGAAACATATTTTATAAATATATAACAAAAAATAATAAGCATTAAATTTTCTACTTTTTATTAGCCATAACAGACAGTGGTGAGAAAAATTAACAAAAAAAATAGTGTTAACTGTTAAATTTAATTTATGTAAAAAACTATAGAAGTCTCTTTTCTTAAATCAATCGCAATTCCAAAAATATTTTACTAAACATTTATTAGAAATAAATGACCCGTTAAAGGGTTAAACCCATTGAAAACTTAGATACTTATAATTTTGTGTTTTACATCTATATATATCCACTATTTGCATAAAAAAAATAATTGTAACGTATTTACTGTATGTATTTTTCTCATTTCTCAAAGAAAATGCTTTGTCCTGATTTAGTAAAAACATCCATTTAAATATGTTTAAAAATAAAATTATAGCTTAAGGTCATAAATAATTTGTTTCCTTCATTTAAAAAGTTTTTAGGTTTTTGAATTTCAATTAACGGAAGAGTTCCTTAACTTGGAAGTTGTCCAAAAGTTTTTTTTTTTTTTTAATCTTTCTCTTCCAGATTTATTATTAAAAAGTTACTAATTACTTAGTTAATTAAATGATTTAGCTATTTAACCACATTTTTAACTAAGTGCATGATTCCAGCCAATAATGTGACAATTATTTTTTTATCATATAACCGCTATGAGATTAATTTAAGAAATTTCTTAGCTCAAATATTCTCCTCAAATCAGTATATTATGCTACTTTGTTTCGTCTATCAAGATGCAAGATTAAAGCTAATGATTATAATAATGTAAAAGAATTTTTACAAAGCAGTTCTGAATTGATTATCAGTATTAAGTTAAGGGTGTTTTTTTCCTTTAACTATTTACTTTTGTAGTTGATGTTGTTACTTATTCCACTTGACCCAGAACAAAGTTAGACCAAGTCCAGAATACCATTCATCAATAGAAAATCATACACCATCGTTGTGTTCTCCAAGATAAAGTTTTTCTCAAGCCCTATACAGCACAACAAATGCTCCGATGAAGCCTGGTGAACATTGCATTTCAGGCATTCAGGGAAAGTCTTTTGCCCATGAACAAACTTTAGTCCACGGGTATGACCACTGATTAGTCTAGTAATAACTGTCTGATGTTTCCTATCACCTTTTAATTCCAGGGCAGCCCCAGGACCATTTTGATGATACCAAATGGTACTGGGACTTCCATGGAACTAAAAAGCGATAGGAAAATACAGACTGCTATTTACTTTTACAACTACACTGGTGTGCATAACTTAAGCAACAGGTGGGTTTATTGCCATAAGTTCACGAAAAATCATCTGAGAGACATGAAATTCAGAAATAAGGGAGAATAAATATTATGTACGTAAAGGATGACGAAAGCATCGGCGCTGAAAAAGGAGTGCAATGTATACGGTATGGAATCAAACAAAAACAAACTTTATTGAACGCATAGTATCGTGACTCATGATGGTCTTTCCAACAGGAAGAACAACAAGCAGATGTTCCTTAATATGGTATATGTCATCCTCTCACTGCAATGGTTGCTTCGCACAGTCTCAGAACCAGCTGGTGCAACATTACTTGCGGTAGGAGTATCCATTCTTCAATCAGCCTCTGTTTGAGTTGTTGGGTGTTCTCCGGATGATGTAAGCGTGCTGCAATACGTCTCCCCAAAGCATCCCACACATGTTCGATGGGATTTAAATCTGGGGAGTACGCTGTTCAATCCATTCAAGCGATATCTTCACTTTCCAGCAGCTCCTCAACAGCAAGAATCCGATGTGACCGTGCATTGTCATCCATAAAAATGAAGTCTGGGCCAATGGCACCTCGGAACAGACGCACATGGGGAAGAAGTACCTCCTCACAATAGCGATCCCCGATTACAGACTCTCTAACGAAAATGTGGAGCTCAGTTCGCTCGTTCAGCATAATGCCTTCACAGACATGAACTCCAGGACCACCGTAATGGTATCTTCCCTTGATGTTACTGGTATAAAACCGTGTACACATCTCTCTCCAAATCAAAACGCGTTGAGAATTGCTTCTGGTACTAAACCGACTCTCACCCGTAAAGAGGACACAACTCCATTGATCAGTTGTCCAGTTTTTGTGCTCTTTGCACCACTGTAAACGGTGGTGTCGGTGGTCAACTTTCAACGGGAGGCAGCGTTCAGTACGGCGGGCGAATAGGCCACCTTTGTGAAGGCGTCTGGCCACAGTAAACCGCGACACTTGTCGCCCCGTTGATGTAGAGAGTGGCAGAGCAATGACGCTTGCTGATTTTCGCCTGCAGGATGATATATCGGTCATCCCCTGCAGTTGCCGTCCTCGGGCGGCCACCACCATCATTTCTAACAGCTGTACCTGTCGTTTGGAACGCTTTCCAAGCGCGCGAAATGACACTTTTGTTGATTCCAAACTCTGCAGCTACACTGATGACGGTATGCCCCTCCTCCAGCTTTCCGATCATTCTTCCACGTTTGAAGTCGTCCAGGTCATTTCTTCTAGCCATATTTCACGAACTGACTCACTCGCACTTGAAACGAAATGTGGAATTGGGTCTCCGTCCTTCATTTTATTCTACTGTTGAGCAGCGCGCGCCGACATCACGCGTTTTGCGTACGCTCACGTCGCTTCTGACGTTTGGTTAGTGATATTTCCATACGCATGACGTTTCTATTGACTTACTTGTTCACTGTACTGATCTCCAGATCTCCTTTTCTGCAATTTCATGGCAATCTGCTAAATGTTTACATTGTTGCTTAAGTTTTGCACACCAGTGTATTTAATTTTAAGGTATTTTAACTTCTTTCCACTGTCTTCATATATTTGTTTTATCCATCTTATGTCTTTTCTGCCGTTTTTCGATGGTAGGCAAGTGGTCATGGTCTGGAAATCATTGCAGACGTTGTCAGTAGAGAATTTGAAATCTGAAGCCACTGAAGTCCTGTCATGTTTAGAGGGGCTGCCACCCGTTAAATCTATCAAGGACCATAGTCCTGATAAAATGGTATGGAAGTTTATAGAGAGCCATTTGTGAGAGCCTATTCATGGTGACACCATGTGAGAGGTTGTCACCTCTCTCTTGGGCACCTAGATATGCAGTACATAGGGACTAAACACTCGCCATGATCTAATCAATATATTTGTAGACAACACAATATTACGACAAAAATTCAATTAATAATAGTAAGAGAATGTATCGGTGCTAACCACAAAAGTTGAACAACAACCATAATACACGAAAGATTAGGAGAGTATCAAACTCGATCCCTACTTTTTATGAGATATAATCTATCATCTAAATTAGTCTAATAGGAATTTAGTCTCAGGGGACAATCGTCACTTTAAAGCTTCCACCTAATAAGTCTTTAATCATAATAATTCAAATATGATACCTGTCAGTATCAATCTCACCTGATTCGGTTTATCTCTTCTCCTACACTTCATTCAAACTAGAAAACTTCAAATATATTTCGTAAGTTAATTTGAATATATCGATTTTCTCCTTCCGAAGGGCTGATTGTGAATAACGTGAATTGATAGTCCAAAGGTTTCCCAACAGGATTAGTTGAAGGTTCTTGGAAAGATCCGTCACAACAATCTAGTAGTGGTTCGCATTACCAAATTCCGATGCTTCAATTAACTTTAATTCAAGCTCTCAAGGATGCTAAATATTTCCATGATATTTGCAGAGAACACCATTGCCAAATAGATGTTTAAGGAATCTTTTACATACCATATGGCATTCGTGCTTACGACGTTCGCATCCAAAATATCTATCTACTGCAGCAGGAATTGAACCCACAACATTAGGCTAACGACGCAGGCAAGCTACCTCTAAACCACCAAGTCGACTAAAAAAACTGTCATTTAACCAAGCAGTTAAATTTTGAAAACATTAAGCAGGAAAAAGTAGTTTTAAAAAAAAAAATTTCAAAAATTTCTGAAATATCAGAGTGCCAAGATTCATCTTAAACTCTCCTTTGACAGTGTATTGCGTAAAGATGATCAATTTTACAAATAACACAACTAAGGCCGCAGGATTTAAATTCTTATTATTTCTAGTTCTTTTCTCTATCGTTAACTGACATTCTCTTTTTGTTCTCGTTGGCAACAGAATGGTATTCTCGAATAGTCGGAATCCTTCTTTATGACAGCTTGTGTCAAAAGAATTAAGACGTTTACACGTTTGTGCCGACTGACACAGTAACACCAGATGTTGATAGCAAAATGCACTGTAGCATTTCTTTTTGTGTTGTCTCAGAGAGATGATTTTTTTCTTCTCAATCTGAACAGTCAAGAACTAATCTTTTTCCACAAGTTCCTAGAAGAAAACTTCTCAAACAATTGCCGTGAAGGAAAAATAAGTAGCAACCTATTTGTTAAGCTAAGTGAGGAAATTGTAACCTCTAAAAGAGAGAAATATTATTTTTCACCATTAAACCTTCAAACAAGAAAAAAGTTGTTTTTAATCGAAGCTTTATTTTATGGATACTCCATGAAAATGCCCATTACCTACGTAATACTTAACAAATTTTTGCGTGAAAGTTTATATAAATAATTACATAAATAAAACTTTAAACTACTGGCTACTTTAGGAAATTTGTCGGGTCTAAACTATCAAACATGTTTAGCTCGTAAATAATTATATTCAACAGATGTTTTCCAGATTATTCAACACGAATGAAAATTTTAATTCAGGATTTTGATGATCCAGTTTCTTTAAAAAAGTTCTAGATCTAATTAAATTTTTTATTAAAAACAAGACCAGATTTCATATACTTGATAATCATACTATTTTATTAATTTTAATATAAAAACATAATAATGTAAATTTATCTGAGTTTTGATATACAAATATTGCATGGTACAACGACAATATTACATAATGATTTTGTTTTTTTCTTTTATTTGTTTGAGTAGTTCAGTTATTTATAAATGTAGTCATCATATTTTTGGTCCGTTACATTTTAAGTATTCTCACATCATTTACACACGTTTCAACATATATACGTATGTATTATTTATTGAAGATAAAATTGAATGTGTGAATTGTGAAATGTGCAATTATTTACAGAGTGTATCTTTTTAAAGTTTATACCGCATTCTATTACCTAAAAGAAAAGTATTTTATATCCATTATTTCAGAAGGGATTAGTAGAATGCTAGAATTATATTCTCAAATCTTTTTGGATTATGTAAAACAAACTTTCCACAACATTATCCTCTATTTTCGTGCACAAACTTTAAGTCCATTCATAGTAATTTCTGAGTCCTACTTGTGAATATTTTTTCTATATGAGCTCTACTTTTATATTTTATCAAATATAACTATAGTAAATCAGTCTCTAAGACTATTATATGCGAGATCCCTCTGGGCTCCACCCTGGACACTAAGATTGAATTGAGGCAAAGAATTATACCAGATGCCATTTTTAGAATAACAAATTATATTTATTCAATGGATTCAATTAGCAACCTCCTAAGTACAAATATTAAACAATATGTCTACGTCAAAGGGATTTACCTTTAATATTACTTTAAATCACAAAATATGATATTAATCAATTACTAAGCTCAATATCGAACGGGTTTACCGGAATAAGAGGACCGAGATATATACGCAACTTGAATTACTAACATTCCTTAACTTTACACTAACTTTATTATATATTAACTATTGTGGTCAGATAACCTAATTTTTAAATATGACCTGGCTATAATGTTCTTCTCTCCAGGTATATTTATCCTTCCAATGGTATTTCGCTTACTAATAACAGTAAGACTTTAATCACGCAATCCACTTGAATCTTCTTAGATTTGTCACTACTTCTCTTGGCTCAATAGCCTTCTATCTGCTAACTTATAACGTTTTCCTTAAATACCTTAATATATTTGCATATCCCGTTTTCTCCTTTCAGAGCTGGTTGGTAATATACGTGAATTTACAATCCTCAAAGATGCCTAAGAGTATTAGTGATAAGGTGCCGTATAGATTCGTCACATCCACTTCTGTGTTTTAACATTATTTATAAGTAAAATGTAGGATTACCAGCAAAACATTTTTAAAAGACCCAAATCAGACATTTTTCATCAATTTCTTTTTTAGTACAATTATAAATATATGTGCAAAAAAGAAAACCAAAATAAAGATGTAAAGTCGGGAAAAAACAAGTAAATAAAATTTTAGTAAAATTTTATAATAAATTTTAAATTCAAGCATTTATGTCACAATTCATCAGAGCTAGATACTATTTTTCCCAGAAATTACTTTTTTTTATGTCCCATTGGCGACTTTTAATTTTTCAGTAAGTAATTGTGATTATGTGATTCACACTGAAACAAGAAAACATATTAAGAGTATTTGTTGAATTGGTATGTATATAAATGACGTCTTTTCCACACCTACGTTGAGGACGTGATAGTGTTACCGAAGAGATCGAAAAATTGAATCAAATCATTTTGTTGATTAAAAAAACTAGGAAAAATTCACACATTTGAATGAGATATTAGAGAAAGTAAGTTTGAACACTGTCCAAGTGACGAGGACGACACCTAAATTGGTACCGCCTCTCCTAACTTTCACGTCACATTACCAGGAGGGCGTTTGAGCCTCGACAAGTTTAACGTGCATCGTCCCTCTCTACTCGGTGAATTTTCAGCTGTACTAGGCTCGAACTCATGACACGCCAGAATGAGATATTAAATCAAATAAATAAATGAATTTTTTAAGTTTTTTTATGAATTATATCATACAACCTATACAATATTTTTTTTCATAAGCTTAAGCTTTCGTTTCTTAAGAATATTATTTATAACTTCAAAAGGGCAAGAATTCAGGCTTTAATATAAAAATATTAAATACAGTCAGACCTCTATATATCGAGTCACCAAATCCTGGAAAAAAGTTCGTTATATGAAAAATTCGTTGTATAGAGGTTCATCATTTAATATACTGTATAAACATCATAAAACAAGTTTTAACACTATATATTAAAAAAATTATTATTTTCATACCTTATTTTAAAATTACAATTTTTATTTATTTAAGGTATCTAATTAATCAATAAAGGAGAAAAACTTTAAGGAAAGCAAGAAGAAAGAATGTCGATGAATATACTGTATTTTCAACATTAAGAAAATAATTTTATATTAAAATTAATGAATTTGGGGGACATTTTCTAATTTAAAGCATGCAAGTAATATTAAACATATATTTTTTATAACTAGAATGTGGGGACAACTGACAACTCCACTGAGTGTAAAAGTGGATATCGAAGATGTTTCTAGTCAACTGGACAATGTGGGTTAAAGGTGGCACTTCTTGGATGAAACGTCTAGAACTCTGTTGCTCTCGGCGAGTTAGGATCTAATAAAACCAGTTCAAGATTTATGACCACCATAAAATGTGTTAAGGAGAGAATACATTGAAATATGTTCAGAAATAATTTAAAAAAGTGGGAGAAAAGAAATTGGATCACAAAAGAAAAAGTTCGTTATATAGAAAATGCACTTCGCTATAGAGAGGTTATTTTATGAAAAAAATCGTTAAATGTTCAAGGCTCTAGGAAAAAGTTCGCTATATAGAAATATTCGCAATATAGAGGTTCATTATATAGAGATTTGAATGTATTTAAATAGAGCAGCACATAATTCTTCATAATTTTAGAATTCGATAAACTTAAAAATTGCCCTTTTGATGATCATGAAAATTTGTTCAAAATATAGCTACTTTTAAGTAACTTTCATTCCTTAAATAAAAAATAAAGTTAATTAATTCCTTAAATAATAAAGGTGTGGGCACTTAAATTAAAAGAACATATTGGTATTTTCTCAGTGCGCAGTTTTTCAGCTTAAATCCTTTTAAGGTACTCAACAAAGTATCACAATGCCCCATGAATATTATCATGTAAAATATTTTCTATACATGAATATTATAATAGATCACAGTTTTATCAAATATGATGGATGGGCTTTCAGTTTCTCTTTAAGATTATGAAAATTTTATGCAGAAGGAATCTTAAAGATAATGCAGTCCGAATACATTAATTTTTTTCCAGATATTTTTTCTCGAATTGCACTAAACTTTCTTTTCGTCTACTCTTTAGTATAAATATATCAGTTTTGTTTTTACGTTCAGAAAACAACACACTTCACTTTATTTGTAAAAAATTAAATAATACAAAATGTGGTGAAGATATCCTAAATAAAATATAGAAGTAATTTTAAAACATAAATATACAAAATATATAAATTATTAAATATTTTCCCGTATAAAACTATGTTTTCTAAAAATGTTTAAACTCATAAAATTTACTTGTAAAGATATATATCTATAATATATTTATAATTCAGGCATTTATTAATGTTTTTATTTATTTTTATTATTTTTTTAATCTTAGAACTTATTTTCACGGGAGGTTTTCCCATGAAAAGAAATAATTAGTAAAGGTAAACTTTGCTAAATTCACTAGGTTTGCGTCTTTGAAATTTATTTTTATGCCTCCAACTATTTGAATTATGAAGCAAATTTCAAATGTTATATCATCATCCACAAGTACAGATTATTTGTAGTAAAGATACATTAGAATGGAATCAACGTCAGGAATTTGAATACTGAGTGAAGTCAAAAATTTCCATCGAGAGAATTTTGTTTATGATAAATAAATAATAATTTACTCTTTTTCCCTCAAGCTCTTACGTCTCAATTTATATTTTTTCCCGCAGGAACCATATTTCATTTTACATTAACTCTAACGGAAATAAAATTGTTTAATTCTGAAAATCAATTTAATATTTTAAAAATAAACATTCGATATAAGAATATGATTCAGTATTAACTCACTCAAACTTTCTTGCAACTGTTTTATTTGATTTTGTATACTTAAGAAAATGCTCTAAGCTGTAATATATATACATTACTGGCAATTAAAAGTGCTACTCCAGAAAGACATACAGATAACTAACTGATATCTATTGGACAAATATATTATACTAGAAATAACAAATGATTAAATTTTCCAGAAATTTAAGTGCATAAATCCTGAGAAATCAGTACCCCCAACAACCACCTCTGACAGAAAAAATAGCACCTATACGCCTGGGCATTGAGTCAAATAGAGATTGGATGGCATGTACAGGTGCTGATGCCCATGCAGCTTCAACACGATACCACAACTCATCAACCGTAGTTATTTGCGTATAGTGAACAATCAGTCATTCGGCAACCATGGACCAGATATTTTCTATTGGCGAGAGATCTGGTGAACGTGCTGACCAGGGCAACCACCGAACATTTTCCGTATCAAAAAAAGTCCTTAAAATACCGACAACATGCGGTCGTTGAAACTTAGCGTTTTTCAGGCTTCGAATAAAGGGTAGAGCCACGGGTCGTAACACACCAGAAATGTAACGCGCTCTGTTCAAAGTGCACAAAGTGTAATGCGAACAAGAAGTGACCGAGACTTGTATCCAAAAGTACCCCATACCATCGCGCCAGGCAATAACAATTGCAACCTACCAATGTACGCTCACCATGATGCCGCCAAACACGAATGCGACCATATTGATGCTATAAACACAGCCTGGATTCATTTGAGAAAATGACGTCTCACCATTCATGCGCCCATTTCGTCATGATTACACCATAGAAGACGCCTCTGTTTGTGATGCAGTGTCAAGAGTAGCAGCAACCATGGTCTCCGAACTGAGAGTCAGTGTTGCTGCAAGCGTCTTCGAACTGTTCGTACAAACACTTGTCTTGCAAAGACCTCAATCTTGAATCAGGGCTCCTGACGTATCTGCACTATCCATTAAGGCCATTCGGGTAACATGCCTGTTTTCTCGGCTTCTAGTGACAGGGTGCCGTTGAGATGAAGCTAGGTATTCCGCATTACCATCCTGAACCCATTGAATCCATATTCATATCACAATAATTGGATCTCGACCGACGCAAGCAGCAATACTGCGATACGATAAACCACACACCCATTCACACAATTCCGATACCCTACAACTTGACGTTTATCAAAGTCGAAAACGCGCTGGTGCGTATTTCTGCTTCTTACACGAGACATCACAAAATCTTTTCACTTGGTAACAACGTTCAAATGCAATTTGTATCTGAGAAACCGATTTAATTTTTTTTATTTAAACACATTGTAGGTGTTGCTACCGGTGCCTGCTTTGTCTGAATGCGCTAAAAAGCTAATCATTTGCATATCACAACACCTTCTTCATGGCGTTTAAATTATATATATATATATATATATATATATATATATTATGTTATGTTATGTTATGCTATGTTATGTTATGTTCATACTGGGATGAATTCGTAAACTGGGATTTTTTTTTGCCAGAATAATCTGTTTATTTTTAAAATAAAAATAAATAAAATGAAGAATATAACAATTACTGAATAAAATGAAACACTTAAACGTCGTTGCCTAGTTGACTTTCAATATTTTTAAGAGTTACTACAGCTCTTCCGATGTGCGTCCGTCCCTCCTGCGTTCTCAACGTCTTGTCTCGTTCTCTTGTCTCTTCTCTCGCTGCCTATTTCCTCCGAGTCATTGCCCTCTGCTTTCCTTCGCAGCCAACTAAAAGGGGGATGCTAAGAGGGGCTTGCAATAGAGCGCAGCGCCATCCACTTCCTGTATATATATAGGAAGTGGATGGCGTATATATATATATATCTAGGAAGTGGATGGCATATATGTATATATATATATATAGGAAGTGGATGGTGTATATATATATATATATATATAGGAAGTGGATGGCGTATATATATATATATAAATATAGGAAGTGGATGGCGTATATATATATATATATATACATAAATACCTCGACTTATGCTACCATGACTTGCGTAAATCACGGAGTTACGCAATTTACAACTTTCGTCGATTTATCTTTTAATTGAGCTCTACACAACTCGATTACTCACTAATTGTTTAGATGGTTTACGTGTTTGGACGCATTGCGCGGAATCGATTAGCTATAATAATGTATCGTATTAGTTATTTCTTATGTGCGGATATGTGATTGTTATTACATATCATTGTGATATGTTTGTTATGTGTATTATATGTACGCATATTTGAGAGACGGCGATATTATCCTAACGAAACATAGCTGATTCTTCTGCACCAAACAAGAAAAGAAAAGCTCTAACTTCGGATTGTAAACTTAACATGGTAAAGACTTCGATACAAAAATAGAAATTTTTGACTTGGCGAAAAATTTTAATGTAACATAATTGACGGTCAGAACACAGTTGTAAAATGTATAGAAAAATTTCTCGATGCTGTGAAAAATGTTCTGTTTTTAAATTCAACCATCGTTCGTAGACTTCGCGTTATTGTCGCTGAAATGGAAACTATGATAAAATTAATGCATGATAAACATTTTTTTTTCGAAATTATTTTCTTTTGGTTTTGGCCCCAACTAAAAATATTTTATATGTATTCTTTTGCAAAATTATACCACTACTTTTGCAAAGTAAACTTAACGCGGTTATCACTCAGTCGTGCCTATCTGGTAAATTCTGGGTATTACTATTTATAAATATCCTCTTAATGATAATTTCTTCGAACAAAATAGGTTAGTACGGTCGCTAAGTAAAAGTGAAAAATGTATTCTTAAAATTTTAGTAAGTAGTAGGCTATGTCATCCATATCAGTATGAACTCGAATAAAGTTTAACTTGTAATATTTCTTAAAAAGTTGGATTTAAAATCAAACACAAAAAAAAACATTTTTTTAAGAAATACAAACATAAAGTGAAGTGTGGAAATCTATTACAGCAGGAGTAGTAGTAATAGCAAATAGAATGAAAAATGAAAATGCATAAAAAATCATTATAAGCGTAACATTGAAAAATGGATATCATTTAAATGGAAAAAGTTGAATTATTAAAAGCCGAGTTTAATAAACTGAGACTTAATAAACAAAGAAAAAGATAATTATGTTTTTTTTTTATTTTATTTTCTTCCTAAGTTTTTTTTAACGCTTGTAATTGGAATATCTGCAGTTTTGTTTAATTTAAAATTATGCCTGAAAGAAAAAGGATTAGATTCATTCATTATTTGTTACTTTAGCTTCATGCTTGCCCTCTCAAAAATGAATCAATAAATTGAAAATTGAAACGATAAGAAGCTTCTTTTTTTAACATGCTTTTAAAAGTTTTGTTTAATTTTTAATCAATGTTTATATGTTGTTTCATTCGTTATTTTTCAAAAAAGTACAACCATGCATAATTAATAGCTTCTCGGTGACAAAAAAAATGTCCTTCAAAATTATTTTTAACTTAATCCACTTCTTTTCTAAATACTATTTTTTTACTTGCTATTTAATATTTTCCATGCTTCAATTGTAATTAAAAAAAGTAGAAAATTGGTACGATTTATTTGAATTCCAATTCATTTTATCAGAAATTTCTTACATTTTAAAATATTGCGCCAAAATAAACATACTCATAAAAAGATTCTTCATTTAGTTTTAAATTTACTTACTTTGAAAAAAGCTAATATTTGTCCGCATATTCTAATTCAAATAATATTTATGCAGCAGTGACTGCATCAAAAAAGAAATTACATGGAAATATGTAATAAAGTACATTCCCAATTTATAATTCAACTTTTTATTTGCTTAGTATATGTATTTAAATATTTTTTAATAAAAAATACATCGAAAATAATAGTATAGATAAAACGTCAATTTCACAATATTTTTGTATTGTATGTCTATGTCCTCAAAAATATATCTAATATCAGTCCCTAGGAGTCAAAATAAGGTTCTATATATCTAACTAAATACTTTTTACTTGAATAACATTTCTGCACATGGCCCCTTTTACCTAATTTCAGTTTTTTCAATTTAATGGCATGCCAAAAGCTTTATCCCCTTAACGTTCATTTATTTCACACCAAAACCACACATGACACATTTTTTTAATCAAATTTAAAATGTTTGATCCCATAACAGCGGTTTTTGAGTTTCTGTTCTTTTTACTAGCAATAAATGGCAGCACAACGACTATTTTAACGATTGAGACATCCTATATAGAAAAATATTGACATCTGTTTAACTTAAGTAAATTACTATATCTCTGAAAATATTTAAAAAAAAGTTATTTTAAATTATAGCACGCGATCTTACGATGAATCTTTCTTGTTATTGATTACAACTTTCAAATATTTTGATAAGTAAACAGATGAATAAAAAAATATGAAATTAAAGTTTATGGCTTCACAGCGAAACCAAACTCCAGTAAGAGGCGGTATTGCAAGTCTCTTGGCGCCGGTTTGAAAGTGAAAATTCTCTCAGCAGCTGACATTCTGAAGTACTACTTACTTATTGCATTTTCGGAAAAATATTTATTTACTTTAAAATTATAGTGAGAATTATATATATATATATATATATATATATATATATATATATATACTTAAATACATTTATCCGCACCCTGAAATTCTGCCACTCTGTGCAGCTGCACATGTTGCACATGCCCAAATGCGACCCTGTGTGTACATAATAGATTCAAATATTCTCTCTTTGTAGTTATAGATGTAAAATTTATGTGTATTAGCAATTTTTTTATTAAAAAATATCAATTTTTTTAGTATGTAATGTAAAATACACTCAGGAACATTGAAAATAGCGACCCAAGAAGGAAGCTAAGTACAATCGCGAAACTTTGCAAATAAGTACAGTGTAATGTGATATGCAAATGATCCAAGTTTTGTGCCAATACGCATGCTCATACACGCCAAAGTGGCTCTACAATCAAGAAGAGGGTGCTATGTAAGCCAGCGCAAATTCGAAGATTCATAAAAGTGACGATTACGCACCGATTGTAGGAAGATTTTGTAAGCGAAACATGCCAGATAAACGTGCTAGTAGACATTTCTCACAGTTAAGCGACTTTAAAAGAGGCCTGATCATCGGGATGAAAACTGTAGGCAGGTCGACGCGCCGTGTTGCTGGCCAGGTGGATCGTTCGGAGTGTGCCGTTAAAAATTGTTGGGAGCAGTGGACACGATAAGGTACCCACGCGCGGAAAACCGGGTCTGGAGCGACCAGGAAGACCAAGAGGGAAGAGGATCGATTGATCGTGCGGCAAGCACTTGTGGACCCCACAGTGACCAATTCAACGATACGAGCAGACGTAGGCGTAGCAATTGTTCCTCAAACTATTTCCAGACACCTTGCAGAAGCAAATATTAAATCCAAGCGCCCTTTCCGTGCACTCCCTTTAACACCGGAACATCGGCAACTGCGTCTACAGTGGTGCCAAGCCAGATCAATGTGGAATGTCACAGATTGGCAAAAGGTTGTGTTTAGTGATGAATCCCGGTTTGTTTTGGAGACAGATGATAAACATGTAAGGGTGTGGAGATGCCCTGGTGAGTGGTACAATTCCCCCCACACACACACTGTTCTACGTCACACTGCCTGTACAGCTGGTGAAATGGTCTGGGGGCCATAGCCTATGATAGCCAGTCGACTTTAATTGTGATGCGTGTAATCTTAATGTTACGTTGATGATATTCTTCGACCCCATATAGGACCTTTCCTGAATGATCTCCCAGGGGCAATTTTCCGGCAAGATAATGCTCGTCCGCATACAGCAAAAGTTGCTCAAGACTTCCTACTTCATTTTCAGACTCATCCATGGCGGGCCCGCTCCCCCTATTTGTACCCTTTAGAGCACGTGTGGGATCAGCTAAAATGGTGGATGCCGTCGTATTACTCTGTACATGATTTAGAGTTCGCTGTTCAAGATTTGTGGGCCCATTTGCCTCAGGACAACATAAGGTGTCTAATGAACTCAATGCTGGACCGTGTGGCGGCATGTATTGCAGCTGGAGGTGGTCCAACGCGCTAATGAAGTTTCCCAGTATTTGTGTCGTTGCACTCCCTGTATTCGTTTAATTGTCTTGTTTTTGAGATCAAATGAATATCTCATCTGTGTCATTATGTGTATTAAATTTCATTTCAATCCAATGCTTTCTTCTTGGATCACTATTTCCAATGTTCCTGAGTTTATGTGTTTATTATGTCAAAATTTGTATTACAAATTTTAGAAGTGCAGAAAAAATTTTAAAAAAATACTTAAAACTCTTAAAATAATTGTCCCTTCATTAATTTCGTTAAAATATAAAAGTTTTATGTGGTCATAAAATATCAGATTTCTTTTCTGAATAATATTTTGGATTGTTCAGTTTGGGTAAGAAAAATAGATCTTTACTGTTCATTGGTTTCGCAGTGAAACCATAAATTTCTCGAAATTGGAAAATGTTAATTTTTTTCCTTGTATATTTGTGATCACCTTCTTCATGTCTAACAGTCATTTTTTAAATTAATTCGTTAATTTTTCATAGGTAATGTGTAGTGAGCTTTAAAGGGTTAAAGTCGTTATCGTTCAATCTAAATATTGTCAATTAACAATGCATATGTAATGTGTGGATAGTAATTAGGTAATATAAGTACTAAATTATTATGCGAATTACTAAGTATGCGAAATTTTCCAAAAGTCAAAAGCAAAATCGAAAAATTAAATAACTAATTTTTAAATGATATTTCCTACTTATTATTATAAAAACTTTATAACATGCGTAAGTGAATATGTATCTAAAATATGATAGGTGAAGATCATTAATCTTACTAATGAGTTTGAAAAAATATTCATGAAACGTTTTGCTTAAAAAGCAAAAGGAGCAAAGAATGATACGATCATTAAAATAAACAATTAAATAAAGTAATTAATAGTTAAAAAGAGATAGATAAATAAAAATAAACGTATAAGATAAAATAACAATAACAAGAAATTATTAAAAGAAATAGAAACCGCACTTAACACAATTTTATAATTTTTGTCACATATTTAGACAGACACAAATTTCATTATTATGTTAATGGCAAAAATGTAACTAACTTATAAAGTGTTAACGGAATAATTAACT
This sequence comes from Trichonephila clavipes, assembly GCA_019973935.1. Lineage (NCBI taxonomy): Eukaryota > Metazoa > Arthropoda > Arachnida > Araneae > Nephilidae > Trichonephila > Trichonephila clavipes. The sequence goes on from BMAU01021362.1 coordinate 153,031, forward strand.
TAGATTAATGAAAATAAAGAACTTTCAAAAGAACTCCTAAGCGTTTAATTGAATGAGATAGATAAATGTCTAAGTAACAAAAGTACCAAATATTATTTAAATCTGGCAGTTAGTTCCAGAAATATTTGAGGAAACATTTTAAAGGCTATATAATCGTTTACCTTAGAGAAAATAACCCGTAATAAAAACGTTTTACTGAACACTTATTGATAAATACATCGATAATTAAATTTTATAAGCAAATATATTGACAATTTAGCTGGATACTTATTTTATAAATATTTTTGAGTTATTACAGGGAATTTTCGTCACAGAATACATTAAATTTTCTTGAATACCAACAATTTTTCTCGTCATTTAACAGTTCTAAAATTCAAAAAATTATTATCACTTGATGTAATTTTTTATGAACAATTAAATAAAATTCTGAAGTAATAAATTAGAAATGTTTTTACTATCAACTACCTGAGACACTAATTTAACATTAGGGAACCATTTTTAAACCATTATAAATGACTAATTATCCACGAGAATTATACGAAATTCTAAATTAACGTTAAAGTAAAGAAGGAAAGTTAGATTATTTAGAAAATAGTGTCCATAATAGAAAAATAAATACTTTTTATAAGTTAATTAATTATTTAATGTAAGTTAATAAATCTCCTATCGACCCAAATTGTTTCCATAGGAGCTTTTAATATTGATGTTCAGTTTATCTATTTTTTTGCCAATTATGTTAGTTAATATGAGTGTCCCGTTTCTCTCGAATGATGATTGTAAAGGGTGTTTTTTTAGAGGTATAGAACTTTAAATTGCAAAAAAACAACAACGATGTATTATTCGATTGACATGATGTTTTTATTCGAAAGATAATCTTGTGGCATTACATTTTTAAATATGATTTCTGGCATAGGACTGCAACGGCTGGCTCGGATGTAGTCCAATATGGACGTCAATTTTCGATGACTTTTTCCAACATTTGTGGCCGTATATCGGCAATAACAAGGCGAAAAGGTCTTCCAAATGGTCAAGCGTTTGTGGCTTATCCGCATAGACCAATGGCTTTACAAAGCCCCACAGAAAAAAAGTCTAGTGGTGTTAAATCACAAGATCTTGTAGGCCAATTCACAGGTCCAAAACGTGAAATTAGGCGGTCACCAAACGTGTCTTTCAATAAATCGATTGTGGCACGAAGTGTGTGACATGTTGCGCCGTCATGTTGGAACCACAGCTTCTGGACATCATTATCGTTCAATTCAGGAATGAAAAAGTTAGTAATCATGGCTCTATACCGATCACCATTGACTGTAACGTTGTGGCCTTCATTGTATTTGAAGAAGTACGGACCAATGATTCCACCAGCCCATAAAGCGCACCAAACAGTCAATTTGTCTGGATAAAATGGTGTTTCGACATACACTTGTGGATTAGCTTCACTCCAAATGCGGCAGTTTTGTTTGTTGACGTAGCCATTCAACCAGAAGTGCGCTTCATTGCTAAACAAAATTCGCTTATGAAAAGCGGGAACAACGGCATCTGGTTTTGGGCCCATTCGATTCATTGTTCAGGCGTGAGTCTATTCATGATGAATTGCCAAACCAAACTGAGAATAAATCACTTGACAGCGGTTAAATCGGTCGCCATCCTGGAAAGTAATGCCAACTTAAATTTCTATACCTGGAAAAAAATACTGTTTACAAATCAGGATACTTCTAAAGACAAACAGAAGAACCATTAAAAGTTACATTCTACAATTACTCTTGAATTTTCTTTTATAGCATATATAAATTTATCCGCAATTTATGTTAAAATACATGCTAGGAGAATATATTGTTAAAATTTAGTTAGGGTATTAGTAAATTTATATATTCTGGGTAAAAGATTGCTAAAATAAGGGTGAAATATTCTACAATTCACGTGTAGGAGCGCTTTATTTTCCCTTATTTAGGTATTAAAAATTACTACACAAATATTTTATATTACATGGAAACGAGTTATAAAACAATATAATTATAGTTTTAAGGACACAAACATTTATTTGTCACGTGTTTGAAATATTTATTTCATAATATAATATAAATAAACGATATACCGTAGATATACTTTAAATTGATTCACCAAGCGATTTTACGAGGAAAACTTTTTTTCTAATTCCAAACTTTGTATTATTTTCATTCATAGATTATTATCCTAGGCAAAAGGCTGAGAAATGAATTATTTTTCATATTTTTAATTACTGTATGACTTTAAATTTCGTTAATTCTCCTCAAAATTTTCAAATGTTTATTACTAGTTATATTATACATTTTTACCATTCATATGAGAAAGTCTACAGCATTTAATGGATCTTGTTCAGTCTAATGCAATTTACGAATCTTCAAACTGGTAACGAACTTTATGAGTTTTTTCATTGTTAAGTTATGTCACCGATAATATTGCAAAGAAAAAAACCTGAATATCACACAGAATATAATAATGGCTATTTAATTTTGTCAGATCGTAATTAAAACGCATTACTTATTTTAATTGTACCTAAGGCTCCAAATCCTTCAAGAATAGCAAAACTTTCTATAGTAAACATTTTCTTGTAAAGCTAAAGATCTGTTCATGGATTCATCTGTTAGAGCTTTAAAGTGTTTCCTTTTTAAACTATCTTGTTTCAATGCGCTAAAAAATCAATATGGTGTAGTACACTATCAGTTATTAAAAATTATCGTTCCTTTTTCGCATTCATTCACAGTGTTATCTCAGATACATTTCCTGATGTTCTTACTTTTAGATACCCATTAATCTATTACAGTGCCAAATTACGTGAATTTTAATTAAACTTACTCTTGAGATTAGTGAAATACCGAGATAGATTCAACACAGTTTATCATAAAAGCATGTGTTTCCTAGTGATCATTAGGGCTTTTTAAAATATCTCTTTTTCTCTAGCTATTCACAACTTTCCAATTGAAGTTCTGAAAGCAAGTAGTTTAAATCCGTGGTGTTTTTGTTTTTATTTTCTTCCTTGTAAAATAGTATCTGACCTGACTGTTTATTCCTTGCTTTTTTTTAGAGAGACTTGTCTAAGTTCCTCGGAGTTAAACATTAATAATAATTAATTTGTACCATGTACATATTATAGGTAAATCATGATCATCTTCAACTAATGACCTTTTATTTTGTTATATATAATATATAAATATTTATATAAGTGTGGGCAATTTTTCATATAAATTTCTCAATCTATTCACTTCAGTCAAATGATTTTAGTATTAATTTGTGTTTGGGTAAAATACTTAAGCAAACGTACAAGAGCCATCGAACTAATTTATAGAATTAGTCAGAACATAAAATTTCTTCCCCTCTGATAAAATATGTAATTCATTCATAATTTGATAATTTACATGCTAAAAGAAACAGACATTTTATCAAAACAATCAAAGATATCTAAAATAAAATAGTTCAACTACACTACCAAGTTTTTTTTATGAAAAAGGCGTTTTTTTTCAGAACATTTGTGTGAACAGTGTTTTTTATTGTTAATTTCAGAAGTTATTTTATAAATTTAAGGATTTAAACCAATTTTTTATATATATATATATACGTTTATATAAAATATTAATGCATTTTTTTAAAATATAGATGTTTGAGTTATTTCATCTGTAGGATAACATGAAAACTATTCGGAACCGTTCCTTGAATAAGTGAATTAGGGTTAATGAAGTATAATCGGAAGAGATCCACTCTATTTTTCCAAAAAAAAGTTGCATTGAATAACATCGACACACTTTTAAGGTTTTTTAACTTCATGAACATTTTTGAAGAGATAACAAAGGCAAAATCAAAAAATTTAATTAAATATTTAGCTTTCAATATTAATTAAAGAAATATTTAATACAAGAATTTACAAAACAAATAGTATAAAAAAAACTTTTTAAAGTCAATTCCTACTTAGATCAACAAAGAAAAATTTTATTTTAGATACTTTTTATTAAATAGTTACAATTAATAAAAATATGTATATACATATGACAGAATCACAACATTAAGTGTTCATTAATTTTTATTAGTTTTCATTTAAGTATCGTATTGTCAACCAAAAGAATCGCGTATATAAAATTTCAGTTCAACTAAATGCTTTTAGCGTGAGAAAAAAATATTTTCAAGTTTTGACACAAGACTACAAAAGAGTCGCCAAGTCACCAAAAATGATACCAACAAGGCTGTATTTGTAATTCTTCAAATAATTAGTTTTAATCATTTAATTTTTATTAGTTATAATTAAATTATTATATTCTCATCTAAAATAAAATTATGTGTATAAAATTTCAGCTCAAATGAGCAGTTTAAAATGTATTTAATTAGCGATTGAAAATCCCACCAAGATAAAAAATAAATATGTATATATATGTATATAGGGAGTGTGAGCTAATAGTAGGATTCGAAAAAAATGTATGGTATGCTTTGAACTTGATTTATAATCGCTATAATAACAAAGTTCGAAACTTCCAATATTGAGTAAATTTTTACTAAATGAAAATATATAGTATATAAAATATATATAGGTAGAGGAACTCACTTAGAAAATGTATCTGTGAAGGGTCTAGATTTTTCAACTAGAACTTCAAGTCTAGATTTTTTACAATAAAGTCTTAGAGCCATTCTTTATTGAACAACGCAGATGGATTTATAACAAATACTTTGTTATGTTTCACTTAATTTTTTTAAATTAACTTCTTAAAATTAATTAAATTGAATTCAGATTATTTTATATTGAAATAATTTCATAAAAACCAGCTACTAAAATAAACTTTCTGAGTAATTTGGCATTTGTATGATGAATATTCATGTAAAGTATTTAATCAAAATATTAAAATATTGTCCCACTTTCAATTATAAATTGATAACTATTGTTCAATCCTCATTTCATAATTTTCAAAACACTTCCTCTCTTCTTTTCAATAATAGGAAATTAAATAAAGAAATATAAGTAAAAGAAAAAATTTGAAGCAAAAAATTAAGAATATAAATAGATAAATTCGGAAAACTTTGAAAAAAATTTAGTTAGAATGTGTATTCTTATTTATTTAAAAAAAATCGCATAACTGTGTTGTTTAGGGAAATTAATTCACTTAAAAAAATACGAGTTCGAAAATATAAAATGTGATTTGTACAAAACACACAAACAAACATTCAAACATGAAATTTAGGAATAGCTAGTGAAATTAAATTTGATCTGCGTAACATTTTTACAACAAAAGGACTCTCCACCAGAATCTTCATAAAAATTACATCTTACTGCAACTCTCATTGTAATAAACTTATTCATACGATGATGAAATGTAACAAAATATTTTCCTTAAAACATTAGATTTCGCTTCTGTTACATTATAAGTTGACTGACTTTTCCATTAATAAATTAAAAGTTCGATGGAGATACTTAAAATTACGATAACTCTTTCATGAATCAAAATCAATCATTGTTTTTATTCGAAACAAAAAAAATCCATTATATTCATTGAATTTTTAAATGCAAATTTCAATTTTGGTATTCTTCTTAACAATAATAAATTAACATTTCTGTCGTTCACAGCAAAATATTAATCCATAAATCATCCTTTTGCAGCAGGTAATCGTACAACTAATGACTATCACACACACAATCCATCATTAGACTCAACAGAATAATTAAACCGTCTCTCTTGATTTAATTGGCTCTATATTTCAGAAGCCGCCAAAGCAACAATCAAGGATATTAGCAACACTTAATTTAGATGCCACTGTAAGCTCCATTCTCTTTGCAGCTTCTGAAATTTTCTTTCAAGAAAAGTCACATAATGGATCCTTTGCATTAATTTGACCACAAGATAAATGGTCCACAATGCTGTAACACACAATTAGCTTTTAAGACCCGAATTTTCTTTTTTAAACAGAAACTATTTCATTAGAGCATTATTTCAAAGAAGCTTGTTAATATTTATCCATTAATTGACAAGAGTGCTGGATTAAAAATGTCAGTAATTGACTACAATTTCAGCTTCAGAGCAAATAAAAATATTGAAATGCATCACTTTAGGTGTCTCGTTACACAATCCCGCTTAACTATATTTAATGTCTTGAGATCATTTAATTACAATAAAAATTTGTTTTCCTCATTCATTTCACAATAATTAATCTAAAATTTTAATGAAAGTAATTAATACTTTCTATCTGAGGGAATATGACCCTATCAGAATTTATTTCTAATCCTCAGAAATGTTTAATTAGTAGATGTGTTTTCCCAAATAATTCTGATTCAAAATGGTACAACGCAGAACTGTTCAATTATCTTGATAGAAGGACAAATTGATTATTATTTATTTTGAAAAAGGATTAACTTTTCCCATAGGAGAATTCAGGTGCATATTCCTTCATTAAACAATTTTAACTTAAATCAAAATAAAGCCAAAATAAACAGTTCTTATTAGAAATATTAATTGAAAGGGTTGCGTTTTAGTTTACTTTATGACACATCATGCGATCTTTAACACGGTTTTGCCAAATTCGACCAATAAAATCATAGAAGTGATAGTAGGCAGCATCATTGTACCTGGGGTGGTAAACCACATTTAATTGCAGTAATACACAAAAACAGCTCTAAAGGGTGTGATTCTAGTAGTGGAAAAAAGGGAGTAATACGAGGCAAGAAATACATTAATTAGACATAAAGCATGTTTGAAATACAAACAATGCATCACAACTTGACTTCAGAAATGCAACGATAAGGGAATATCACAGGAATTGTTCGAAGTTGCTTCCATTTACGTTATACCACAAACGATACCGACGAATGAAAGATTGTCGGAAGTGTTCAAACAAATTTAATGTGCTGGTGAAGTCAGATGAAGCAATGCAGATCCGTGGCTTGAGATCTTTCACTATAGCCTCTGGCGTATCATGCAAAAGTGAAGGGGGGGGCAAACCTTTATGGGTCAAAGTGTCATTTTTTCTAAAAAAATGTTTAATGAAGTATAGACGAGACGTCAAATAATTTTGACTTCTGATTATTGGGAAAATAATAAAAATAATTACTAAAAATCAACTAATTACTCAAAACTTGTGACGTCTTACGCATCTTTTCTTTAACAAGTCCTTTGGGTTCTTTGGGCCAGAATTAATGGCAAATCTTTTCCAACCAAATCCAAGAAACGAGAAGTGAAGAGATCTAAATAATATAGGATAAATATAGGATTTTAGAGTAAGCGGTATGGCAATGTAAAGGAATGTTAGACAATTGAGGTGCATTGTGGCAGTGATGATTATTGCAGTTCGTGGTTCAAGATTTAAGTTCTACGTGTCGTGGATAAACATATTTATGTTCGACTAGAAGTTAAACATCAAGCTACATACCATTGTAGATAAAGACAAAATTATTACCGAATAATATAAGGTAGGATCGATTACTTATTAGTATATTTGAATATTAGGCGGTTCAATTATTGAGATTGGTCTGAATTATATTGTGTGTTGCGTATTGCGTCATCGTAGATTCTCTCATATTAATTATTATAATTATATTTGTTAAAAGTTTAAGTTGAATATCTTAATAAAGTCATACTAAGATAATGTTTGATCCTAGTTCTTTCGCTGACCCTACACATCAAGCTCACGCTGATACTTCGAGGGATGTACTTCCTAGGGGAGGTACATCACAATGGCGCCGAACTAGGTTTAATCTATATGACCCCGAGATGAGAAACGCGAGAGGATTTAATGTTTGGCCAGAAGTATATTTTTCTGGGTCGGAGAACGTCACCGAATTTTTAGAGGGTATAGATAACCAAATTAAATTACTTGAAATATCCAGTGACTTATCATGTGCTTATTTAAAGGGTAATTTCCTGGGTAGAGCCCTGGATTGGGACCAAATATTCGGATCGACGTTAGTGCAAAATACCGCCACGGACTTCGCACAGCTGAAAGTAGCATTGTTGAAAGCTTTCCCTGCCATCCAAAATAGGGAAAGATTTAGAGACACGTTCTTACACGTCACAGCAAAGACAGAACCAGGAGCCGACAGGTTTTTTTTACGAGTTGCTTAAGTTGAGCAAGAAATTAGAACTGGGGATGTCTGAGAAAGCCCTTGTAGATCATATTTTCGTTAGACTTGAGCCATAAGTTCAGGACTATGTGGAGGTTAGTAATCCACAAAAATGCGATCAATTATTAGAAGTATTAGCTAAGTTTGAAAAAGATATTCTTGCAAGGCAACATTAGGTTCGAGAAATAGAAATAACGTGGAAGGACGAGGTTGGAATGAGCGTAGGATATCTAATGTTGGTAATAATCGAGGAAATTGGAGAAATTCTGAAGTGGTGCATAGACCAAATAATGGTAGAAATGATTATAGAGAGAACTATCAGAACAACCGTCAAGAAAATCAGTGGTTCGAGAGCAGGAATAGGTTTCAAAACGATGATCGCAGATTTAACGATAGGGGATATCAATTTAGAAATCGAGGTCAAAATGACGATTTTAGTAGAGGGGACCAAAAAATAGGGGTTCGAGTAAAAATTTTAGTCGAGGCAGTAGAAAACAAATGGGACGATTAAATGTTTTGAAAGTGAGTGATATTAAAGGTGATCAGACGCAGTCGATAAAAAGTCACCGATTAAACTTTCAACAATATGTATGCCCCCGGTAGAACTTCCGTATGTTCCTATTTTATTAGACGAAACTTTTACGAAAGCATTATGGGACACTGGAGTGGAGAAGTCGTTTATATCGGAAGAGACATACCAAAAATATTTTTTATAAACAAGTAAAAAATCGAGTACTCAGGTGATCACGGCGCAAGGAGCTAAATGTCGAAGTATGGAAGTTGTAGAATTAAATATTCAAATACGGGATTTCGAAAAAACTTGGTTGTTTCATGTGTTAGCAGATTTGGAATACCCATGTGTTCTTCGGATAGACTTCATAGGTGGATGAAAGATCATTTTGAACTTTGATCGAAAATCTTTGGCGATTCCAGATTCGCAGGTTAATAAAGTGGTTAAAACGGTTGAAATAGAAAAAGTAGAAATAGATCTTTCTAAGACAAAACTAGAAGAAAAACAGAAACGGAAATTACAAGATTTGATTAAGAGTTTTCAAGGATTGTTTTCAGATACACCAGGGCTTACGCATGTTTTTATATCACGAGATTGACACGGGAGATAACCAACCGGTTGTTTCCCGTCCGTACAGATATGATAGGCTTAAACAAGAGATTCTCGATTATCACGCTGACAAAATGTTGAAAGAGGGAACTATAATTCCCATTCAATCCCCGTACGCGTCACCAGTGGTGTTATGTAGAAAGAATAATGGGTTACACCGCCGGATAATCCGGAAGCATATAGATTTGCTGTTGATTATCGGAAACTAAATGCGATCACGAAGTACCCTAGGTATCCTTTACTCTTAATAGACGATTTAATAATGAACATTCCCCACACAAGCATAATGTCTGCCCTGGACCTTCAGTCGGGATAGTTTCAGATGGCTGCGAACCCTAGTGATATAGTTAAAACCACGTTTGTCACGAAAAAAGGTTCATACGCCTTCCGCAGAATGCCATTTGGCTTGTCAGGGGCAGTTCCTAATTTTCAGAAAGCAATAGATATAATTCTCAAACCCTTGATAGGCAAGTTTCTGAGTGCCTATATGGACGATTTAATTATATCATCTCCATCATTCACTCAATATGTTAAGCATTTGAAAGAAGTTTTCGATTATTACATGAGGCGGGGTTAACGTTAAATAAAGATAGTGTACATTTGGTTGTGAAGAGTTAAAATATTTGGGTTTAATTATTAATAAGGAGGGAATTAAAACTGATGAAACAAAAGTTCAAGATATATTTGAAATGAAAACTGATGACCCCTCCGCGTAACTCCAGGGAGGGGTCGAAAGTTTTAAGAAAGTCCCAATGGTACGCAAAATTTATTAAAAATTATGCCGATAATTGCGAACCTCTTTATAATCTTAAACGAAAATTAAAGAGATTTATTTGGTCGATTGAGGCGTAGAAAGCATTCGACGTGGTGAAGGCGGCTATAACAAAAGCGCCAGTTTTAAAATTCCCAGATTTCAAAAAACCTCTTGAATTATTTACGGATGCAAGCTCAATAGGGGAAGGAGCGGTTCTAAACCAAGAGCAGAGACCAGTAGTACTTGCTTCTCGTACGCTTAGTGCTGCGGAGAGGAATTACACGGTGACAGAGAGAGAATGTTTAGCAGTGGTTTGGGCTCTGAATAAATTCAGAACATATTTAGGTTCTTTGCCGATTAAGGTTATTACAGATCACGCTGCGTTAACACATTTAACGACTGGTAAAAATTTGTCAAATAGAATGATCAGACGGGCATTAAAATTAGCAGAATTTAATATAGAATGAGAGAATCGGCCTGGAACTCAGAATACAATAGCTGACGTTTTGTCGAGAAACCCAATTAAAAGTATAATAGGAGAGAAAGTTAATTGTGCAATAATCAGAGATTTGATACTTTCGTCACCAGATCAGTTAATAGAGGAACAAAAAACAGACCCAGAATTAGGTCATATCTATAGATATCTAGAAAACCCAGAAGATAGCTCGGTTAATGCGGCAATATGTGAGAATTGGTCTCGCGATTTTTAGGCTAGTAGAAGTCTTGTTATTTTGCGCAATATATGCAACGTCATTAGGAGAAATGCGAGTATACATTTCAAAGTCTTTAAGGAATGAAATTATGAGAGAATTTCATGACAAGCCATTAGCAAGTCATTTCGGACGTTTTAAAACTTACCATAAAATAAGGGATGTTTGTTATTTCCCGTATATGAGAAAATGTATTGATCAATATGTCTCTACATATCATATGTGGCAAATTAATAATTATAAAAACGCGTTACCAGCTGGTCGGTTAATACCAATTGTATCAAATTATCCAAATGAAGTAGTTACGTTAGATTTGTTAGGTCCGTATCCCGTGTCGAGAGTAAGACGCAACCGATATGTATTAGTAATTACGGATCATTTCAGCAAGTGGGTTGAAATCATACCCCTTAAAAAAGCCTCTGCTCGAGTTATAGAAGATAATTTTTTTGATAATTATATATCACGTTTTGGAGCACCAATAAAATTAATTAGTGATAACGGTTTCCAATTTATGTCCGATATTTTTGAGAATTCAAGTGAAAGATTAGGCATAAGGCATGTGAAGACTGTTGTATATAGACCTCAAGCAAATAGAACAGAACGCGTAAATCGCGATCTGGAGCAAATGATTGCAAATTATGTCAATGAGCAACATGACACATGGGACCAATTCTTACGTGAGTTTGCTTATGCTATTCGTACGGCTGTGAACGAAACAACGGAAAACCCCTGCGGAATTATTTTTAGGTAGAAAGTTAATTACGCCTTTTCAGAAATTGGTGATGGTATCAGACGGAACGGAATTTGTAGTGGGAGATATTGAGAGATTGTTTGAGGAGGCTAGACGAAACACAGAAACTAAAGTAAATGCTGAGAGTGAACGAGTTAAAGTCAGTGCATCGAAAAAGAAAATTGAGAATAGTGAAGGGTCTTTTAAGGACTATGAAGATAATTTTTCAGTTGAAATTCAAAGCAGGTATGTTATTATTGACTTAAATATGCTCAATGATATTTACAACAATATTGCAAAATGCAGATATTGGGATAAATCTTTCTGCTTTGATGTTGCTGAAAATAAAAATAGTTGCAAAGGCCTTGCGACCAGTGTGTCAGCAAATTGCAAGTATTGTGGTTCTGGTCATACTTCAATTACTTCAAATACCGTGTCAGGTGGATATGAAGTAAATTTGTGGTTTGTTTATGGCATGAGGTGTATTGGAATGGGCAAACGTGCAGCTCAGATATTTTGTGCGCTGATGAACTTACCTCCTCATCCAGCTAAATTTCAAAGACTGTATACGCCAATTTTTAAAGCGTTGGAAATTGTTTCATCTCGTTCAATGGTTAACAGCGTTAATGAAGCTGTCGTTGAAAATGAACACAATAAGGACATAGCAATTGCTCTTGATGGGACCTGGCAGAAAAGAGGACACTTTTCGAAGAATGGCGTTGCAACGGCAACTTCTCTCGATAAAGGAAAAGTAATTGATTTTAACGGCAACTTCTCTCGATAAAGGAAAAGTAATTGATTTTGAGTGTCTTTTAAAATATTGTTTTGAATGCAAAAGTACGAAAAAAACCTGTGATAGTTGCCAGGTAAACTATCATGGATTTAATGCGGGAATGGAGAGTGAAGGAGCATTGCGGATTTTCAGTCGCTCCTTACCAAATTACAATGTTCGGTATGTTCAGTACGTTGGAGATGGAAATTCAAAGGGATTCCTAAGGGGTTCAAGAATCAAACATATACGGCGATGAATTTCCTGTTGAAAAACTAGAGTACATCGGCCACGTCCAAAAGAGGATGGGAGCAAGACTGAGAGCCCTAAAGAACAATTTAAAATCCACCAAGCTGTCAGACAATAAATCGATATCTGGATGAGGAAGGCTAACTGATGCAGGAATTCTACTGCAAAAATATTATGGCTAGCCATAAGAAGAAATGTTAGAAAATCAGTCGCAGATATGTCCAAATCCATCTGGGCAACATATTTCCATAAACTGTCAACAGATGAAAATCCACAACATGCTTTGTGCCCTATGGGAGAAGAAAGTTGGTGCGGGTACAGTAAAAGCATTGTATCAGGTGAAAATACACCCACAAACATTCCCTCCCAGAAGCAGTTCTTTTTTAAAATTAAAAAAAAAATTTCTTAGAGATTTAACTGCAAAAGAACTGTTATTAAAATGTTTGCATGGCCAAACTCAGAACCCCAACGAAAGCTTTAATAACTGTGTGTGGAACCGTGTGCCGAAAAAACATCTTTGTAAGCAAAAGAACTTTGCAAATGGGTGTTATGGATGCGGTTATATGCTTCAATGAAGGTGCATATGCAATAACTGAAGTATTAAAAGCATTAAAAATCAATCCAGGCGTAAACACTTGTGAAGGCCTTCGTAAAATTGACTACGTCAGAATTTGTGAAACTGAAATGGCTGTTCAAAAAGCTTCCAAAGAATCCAGGACAACAAAAGGCAAATTAAAAGAAAGCAGGATGCTTTATAACGGTCAATGCAAGATGAGTACATTGCTGGAAATTTTTAGACTTTAAATTTTAGGTAAATGTATCATCTTATTTAGTTTTTTTTTTTTTCAATTTTCTCAAAATGTGTTTTTTAGTTTTTAAGTGCATGTGTAGAAAAATGTATTTCTTATATTTTAATAAAACTTGGTATGAGCTTTTGTGTCATGATAATGTATTTAATGCTACTAAATTTTTTTTCTGAAATTATAGTATTTTTACTTTTATTGTTCAATTTCTAAAAAAATTGCCATTTTTATCAAAATTTCAAAAAGTCAAAATTTTTTTAAAAAATTGCTAAGCAAGAAAATATAAAAAGAACTATTACATTTAAATAAAGGTACAATTTTAAAACTAAAACAGCATGTTTTGTGGTGTTATATGTTATAAAAGGAAAGATACATGTACCTAAAGAGCACCATGTATCCGAAAACTTCTTTTGTTGTGTACTTTTTCGAATCCTTATATTTCTTAAAATATTTTATATATTTAATAATTTTATGTTGTAGTATATTAAGAAAAGTACATAGATTGTATGAAACATTTTTTTTATTTATGGAGTCTTTCTGTTCATGAAAATAATGTTCTTTCGAAAAGCCAAATTTTGCTCATTTTGTGCCATCGATAACGTCCCAGTTCCTTTAAGAAATTTCAAAATTTCAAAACGTTCCATGCGTTTTGATTTCTTTTTAAATTTCATATTTTCACCTGATTTAACTTCTTTAAGCAATTCTTTACAAATGTATGCATACAATGTAATGTTTTATATGATAATTTACAAAATAGGGGTAAACGCAAATTTTTAAATAAAAATTTCAAGTATTTTAATGATTTCCTGCATAAAAAACTTTAATTTCTTCTTTCACCCTATCACTATTATTACAATACATCCAATAATTACTAACTATACATTATATGAATACTTTTGGAAAGTTTTGTTATAATTCGACAAAAGTTGCAACGCATGGAACATTTTGAATTTTGGTTTCGAGGCAAATTTTTGATTCTGAGAAAAACATCTTTTTTTTTTTTTATTTTAAGGGAAATTAACTTAATTTTTTTAAAAAAATTAAGGATATAAATATAAACTTGAAATTGAAAAACTAATATCATACAAATAACAGATAGATGCAGAATATATATATAAGGTTCTGCAATATTTATTGTAACAGTCACATTGACACATGGTATATACAGTGCTAAAAATTGAAGTAAGCTAGAACTTTCTAATAATATCTGAAGAAAATTAGCAGAATGTATTTCATTATTGTTTCATCTCAACCAGATAGTATATTACATATTTCATTAATCATAATGAGTAAAAATATAGTATTTCAATGGGATTAAATTACAAAAATTCAACATTTTTGGGGAAAATTTTTGATTTTTAGAAAAACAGCTATTTTTATTCTCAAGGAAAATAACTTAGTTTTTTTAAAAACAATTAAAAACATAAATATAAATTTTGTTAAAACCCTAATATCAGCCAAAGAAGTTAACTTCAAACGCGTGTTCACACTGATACACGCTTCCTTTTTTTTTTATTTCACATTCATTACAGCTAGTTGATGATTTAATGGTACGCTCGTAATATATTAGCAAAAGTACACCAAAATAAGGAATCAATATACTATTATACTATAAAATCGTCACATGTAATAATACTAACAATAATTTTCTGTTTTATATCTAAAAGCCATTAAGTGTAATCATGTATATATAAAAAAATAAAGACTAACAAACTAAGTTACACACAAAATTTCCATTGTAAATTAAAGATTAAAGTTTCGAGTTAAAACAAGTCTTAATACCATTTATTTATCTTTTATATTATCTAATCTTAAATAAATTGTTTAAATATAAATTTACATCCATTCTCTAATAAAAAGGTTTTTTCCATATGTATTGAGATACTTTAATAAGGATTGTTAATATTCATTCTTATTTATGTTATCCATTAAGATTGCAGATTTTGGTTTTGAAAAAGAGCCCTTTATATATGTTACATGCAATATGAAATCAATATTTGCTTTTAATTTAAAATATTTCATAAGAAGATGTTCGTGTACTTTTTCCTAACATAGTGACTGTAATTTCTTATTACGTTTGATTCAACACATTTTATGTTAATTTCATATTTAAAAAGTATTTGTATTTTCCCTCAGTACTCTTTCTATATAATTTCAAATAAGTATTTTCCCCGACAGTGTCTTATGTATCAAAAAATAGCTTTCTGTAAGGAAACAATTCCTTTTATTTAACTTGCATGAAGCCTAGAGCAAAATAAATATTTTCTTCGGGTAAACAATTTCAAAATACAAATGTTTGATAACCAAATAAAAGAAATTTTAAAATCTATTCCATTTCAGGATGGTCCTGTTTTGAATTATTTTGATGATACAAGGGATACAAAACAATTTTCTTTACAAAGAATCGGATTTATCTGCTCATCTATAAAATCTCTAGTGATGTAGAATTTTATGATTTTATTTTGTGATAAGTGCTTAAGAATTGATAACTCTTCCTCACATAAATTTACTCCTTCATAATTATTTAGCACCGATTTTTTTAAACCCAAAGCAATAATTGAAGAATCAAAAAAATTAAAGTCATTGTAATAAATTCAGGGATATGGAGCCAGAAATGAAAATGTTGTAAAATTATGAATGAATTTTGAATATTCGTTCGAATTGTGCATAACATATTTAAAACCTTTAATTAATTTTAAGAAATAATCGAGTTACCTGAATAAAAAACAATTATATATATTGCTTTTCCTTTGTCTAATTTCATAGAGTTGGATTAAAAGTAAAGTTGTAAGTAATTGAAATCTACGTAAAATGCAGTATACATAAGAAAATTTCTCGCAATATGATCAAGATGTGAAATCGAAAAGTTCTTAGTACCCAGGAAATCTAAGATTAAATAGTAGGTTATTCTTATACGGTAGCTCATTATATATTTGAAATTTTGAGAGGTAGAAAAAGAATTTTCAATTTAGCCCAGTGTTTCTCAAACTTTCAATACTGGCCCCCCCCTTTTCGATCACAATTTTTATCGCGCCCCCTTTATACATTAATAATGTACCTAATGCAATAATAATGCACTTTGATGCCAAAGCTACACTAGGCGATATTAATTATAAACCATACAAATTAGTAACATAAGTATTAAATTTTGTATACTACTTTTAAGCAAAAAATAAATAAATAAATAAAATAATAAGATACATATTATGTTATTTTTCCTTTCTCTAATTTTTAAAATGGACATATTGCAAAATGCGGTGGCCGCTTGGAAGACAATATATAAATATCTGCTAAATATAGAAAAAGAACTCAGAGGGTCAATTTCTAATCATAAGCATTCCTTATAAAAACTTTGCTTTGCAAGACAAGCCCATGGAAGTCGTTAATACTTATTAAACTTGTTCTTAATTTAGTATTAATTATTCAGTTATAAAATATTCTGTGCAGAACTGATACATTAAAAGTATACCGGCTGAAGTGCCCACTCTTTCCCCGAGTTCATTTGTAAGAAAATAAAACATTATTGATATAATAGCTGAATTGTAAGAAGAGCAATGCCAAGTGCTCGACAATGTTCACAAAAATGTAAAATGATCTTTTTAAAATGGTGGCTCAAATTATAATTAGTTTTAAGCGAATTCTAATTTTAGGCCTCACAAAATTTTCATTTATAATTGATGTTAAATAATGAACAATAATATAAATTTCCGATGAAGAATAATTGTATTATTTTTAATATTTAACCCTCCAACCGGACAGCACGGATTTTTCAGCCCTACTAGAGAGGCTTCGAAAACGGACCACACTGAATTTTCGTAAGGCCGGGGACTCACCAAAAATGAACCAAACAGATTTTTCCCCTTCAAGTGATGTGTTCAAAAACGTTAAAGTCGAGTTTTTCCGAATTCTTTTCCCCTTTAAAGGTTTACGATCTTGAAAGATAATTAGAGACGGTCGGGGAGACACAATGGGCATTGAGGGGGAGTTTTATGGCTCACGGGAGACCGGTTCCTGTGGCAATCGTAAAATCTGGGAAGAATTTCTTAAAACCCTAAAGTGTACACAAATAGCAAGTCAACGAGTTGAGATTTCTCATTTTTTTTTCTTTACCTTAAAATTCTCAAATGGAATTAAGTTTTTATAATGCATGTCTAAGTTTTTAAAAAATAAATGTAGTATTTAAATTCAAATTATATATTAAAACATTGAGGATAATTTACTGTTTCATTTTTCATATTGTAATCAATACTTTCAGGGATTTTTTTAAAAATGATTATTTTGTTATGTGTCAAAAAATAAAAAAGGTTCAAAATTTCAAATCTTTTAAAATTTCGGACACTTCTAAACATGAATAGTTTTTAAGCTTCTGTATTACATTATTTGCAAAAAATTTTATGCATTGTTAAAAAAACCCTATTTAAATCTTTTAGTTTTTCATAATTTTAAAGCCAGATATTCAGGGCATCTTACATAGAATCCCTTGTTTTGTATTGTTCAGATAACAAATTATATTTGAATTTTGAATGTCTGAACATTAATTTCATTCAAAGAGAACTTTAACTACAAGCTTATATTTTTGAACTGGAATCTTCAAATAAAGAGTATTTAAAAGCATCTGGACAAATGTACAGTTAACATTTGCGCATATAAATAAATATAAAGATCCTTTTTAAATTCAAGTTAAAAATATATATTTATGCATAATCCTTCATCATTCATGTTTCATTAGTGGTTAACTGAAGAAAAGGTTATTAAAATTTGGACATTTTTATAATCTTAACCATGCAAAACTAGGAATTTTGTATTAGCTCCACTGAATTTCTGCATTGAATTTCGAAAAGATATTTATGCGTGTCTCACATACTCAGTTGAAAAACTTATATTTACCATAAATACTAATAATTCTTTGGATATTTAAAATTATCATTAGATTAATTTTTAATATATATATATATATATATATATATTCGACTTCTAATATTTTTTCAAGAATTCCTTAAATTTCATATAATTTAATTAAGTGAGTGGAAATTAAAGTCGCACTATCTCTCTTCTCTACTTAACTACTTGAGGGCTTTTGGCGACGGACCTGTGGTAGGGTACCAGGTGTGGTCAAGGTATCCAATCATGGTTGGCATGATTCGAGTACGAGCCCAGTGCCACAAAAGACCCGCCGTGTAGGGCAGCGATGCACGTTAAATCTATCGATAGCTGAAATGTCCTCTCGTTGGTGAGGTGTGGTAGTTAGGAGAGGGGGTGCCAGCTCAGGTGTTGCCCTCGTTTTTTGACCATGCTTCAAAATTACGAGGTCCATCACTAAAAGCTCTCGTGTAGCTGAACTGTGCGACGTTAATATTCACTCACTTGGCGACGGACCTCGTAATTTTAAACCATGGTCAAGTGACGAGGATGACGCTTGAGCATCGCTCCCTTTACACGGCGGATCTTCAGCGGTGCTGGGGTTGAACTCACAACACGCCAGCTACGAGTCCGTTACTTTGACCATTAGGCTACCGCGGCCTCACAATGTGGATAAAAACTGCATGTTATGAGTAAAAATATGCTGAAACATTTGATGAACTTATAATAGATTTTTGTATAGAAGATAGATGTGTGATATGCTAAAATGACAATATGTAAAAGTTATGAGAATATCGATGACAATTTTTGAAAAATTCAATTTAAGTTTCAGTTTGAAACTTATTCGTTTTTTCTCGCATTTAATATTAAATAGTCTCGCGATAACAAATTAATAGTTTAACGCATTCATAGATTATAAAAAATAAAGGTATTGACATTGTTGGGAATAATAAGATTTTATAGTTTTGAATTCAGACTTCTTTGCAGGAGTGTAGACTATTAAAAGGCTGATGTAGAAGTTAGAAAACTAATATTTAAAATATATGGAAAACAATATCTGCAATTCCATGATCTTGACGAGCAGAAGACGGCATTTTTTACTTAGTAGGGCAGAGTAAGCATAAGGTAGGAGCTTGTGGATTAAACAACCAGGCCTCTGCAGTTTTGGCAGGTAATGAACTCCCATTTGTTGTTTTCAGTAAGGAATATAAAAATAACAAATACAAAAATAAGTCATGTAAAATTTTATATATTTTAATAACAATGAATTGTGAACTTAATTTCCAATTCATTGTCTCGAGTTGGCAGTAACTACGGTACTCTATCGACGTACTTATATATATATATATATATATATATATATATATATATATATATATATATATATATATATATATATATATATATATATATATATAAAAGTACGGTTGATAGAGTACCAATAATTTTAACGCAATTTTATATTTCGTTCTCGTAAACTTTACTCCTTTTAAAACATGTATTGAAAAATACTCTCCTTTTGTATATTTATAAAATTTTAAAAATATAATGGTTATCTTACCCAACATTTTAAATCAGGGGCGGCAACTGTGTAGCTAAGACGTGCCAAACCAATCTGTCAGTATCATTCAGCGTGCCACATAATAGGAAATTTTTGTAATCCTTCGATTTTTACGGTAATATTTGCAGATTTAAAGAACAGAGGTAAATAATTTAGATTTACAGTTTTTATTTTATATTAATTATGGATCAATAAAATACATTTATTAACATAAAAATAAACAATATAAAATGTTACGATTTCTTCAACAAAGATAAAAAAATTTAAAAATGTATGTTTCCAACATATTTACTTAAATAAGAAATAGACAAAGTGAAATATAAATGATTCCCTTCATTACAGTTAAATAGAACTTGTAATGCGAATTAACTCTTTCACCACTCTTCTTTCATATCGCAAAACCAGGGGTATAATGCATGACACGATTCTGAGCATTCAGTTGTTAAACAATTTCTCTTTGCGGAGTCGAAATATTTTTCATATAAGGAAAGATTTTTTACTTTGATATGCCGAATCATAAGTGGAAAGCAGAGTACATGCAATTTTCTTTTTCAACAATTAAATCCCCTAGCAATAACACTCAATTAATTACAAAATAGCTGTAAATTTATCCTTAGAATTATCTTTCAGATTATTTTGTAGTTCCATAAATGTCCATAACTCTCAGATGTTTGTCAAATAAGGTCTATTATCAACTTCCATCTACTCAAGAATTGACAAATTTGTAGAGTAGTGCTGAGTGCCACTAAGAATTGTACCACGTGCCATAGGTTCATAGATTGCCGACACGTTTTAAATGTTCTTATTAACTAACCATCTCCTATTCAAACACAATTTATATGATAAAAAAGGGTTTTCATTCATTTTGTAGGGAATTGTATTAGATTCAACCATAAGTAATTTTCTGTTTCAAATAAATTACGTTGTATCGGGGATCCCCTTAGAGCAAAATTAAATTAATTTGACATAATTATAGTAAGTTTCTCTAAAAGGGGAAACGTTCACTTTCAAAATACACTGCATAAAGTGGTTTTAGGTGTACGAATTTATATTCACTATTATCCTAAAATAAATTTTAATATTTTCGTTTTTCGTTAAGTTTTGAAGTTATTTCTTCAAATATACTTCTCCATTACATTTCTTTCAAACTTGCTATTTTCTTTTGCGGCCACGGTAGCCTGATGGTCGTAGTTATGAACTCGTGTCCAGTGTTCGAGCCCTGGTACCACAAAAGTTTAGCGTTGAAGAGGAGCTGATGCACGTTAAACACGTCGACGTCAAAAGTCCTCACGTTGGTGTGATGTGGGAGTTTGGAAGAGGAGTTATCAGCTCAGGTATCGTCCACGTCACTTAACCGCGGTTCAAAATTACGTAGTCGCTCGTCAGTATCCACCGTGTTGACTTAGAATGCAATATAAACCCTTGACGTGTGCACTTGAGTTAATTCGAGTACGCTAAACAGTTACAAATATGCACATTAGATATAATTCAAACGAGGTCGCATTTTATGCTGCTTTAATTTTCTCACTCAAATATCAGCGAGAGCCGTCTGCACTCGAGATATTTGACTGTTGTTTCTTATACTTACGATTTAGTCGTTAAACATCAAAAACTCGTTTTCAATGTAAAGATTGTAATGTCGGACTGTGTGCAGTGCCGTGTTTCGAAAAATATCACACTGTGACATTCATGTAAACGACATGTATGTGTCTTTCTCATACTTCTTTGATATTTTTTGCTATTTATACCTGTTAAAATTATTTTTTATAAAAGGTTTTTTGTAACTAATTGTAAAAAGAATAAAACCTTTTCTTACAATTATATGTATTTGAGGATGAAATCTGATTTACTTTATTCAGGAAATTTTTAGAAAATTTCATTTTCTTAGCCAACTTATTTCTTTTAAAACATGCATATTTGTGAATTATATAATTAAATTTCTAACTATCTAAAATTATGTCTGGCTTTTTTTCTTCATTAAAATCTTTCAGGATTTTACAAATTATCTTGCCATTATTCATTATGTACTTAATAAGGAAAAATATATCTATATATAAATAATTTCTGGCCTAATAAACATATAATTGTTTTTAGCTACAGTTTGGAAAATGCATTGAAATTTGTATCGGGACAGGATTTTAACATATTATGAATATGTTTTTGACTGCCACTATGTTATATATTTATCTTTCATTCTTTTTTACAATATGAGTAGAAGTCGTAAACAGTTTGTCACAGTAAAATTTATTTTTGTTTTATATTCAAGTTATACTATTATATTGATTCTGAAAATAATAGGTTAGTTTGACAAGCCATTATTTCACAATTTTAAAGCATTGAACAGTTTTGAAATTTTTAAAACTTTTCTAAAATGTTAAATTATTAAAAATATTTAATTATTGTAAGTTATTAATATTTCTTAGATTATTGGAAACAAAAAGTATAAAATTTAAAATATATATCTTTGTTGAATTTTAATAATTATTTTTATGGCTAAACCTGGAAAAAACCCAATTTTTTAAACATATTAACATTAAGATATTTTTAAAAAATAACTAGAGCTCTCAGACCTAAATCCATATGAATTTTTATAAAACATATGTAAGGGAACATTAATAAGATATTTCAAAACTCTATCTTGAACAGGAAAAATGCCTCAGGGATTAGAAAACACTCTCATTTTCAAAATTAAAAATCTGAGAAAAACATATTTAAAATTTGTAAAGGCATAAAAAATTCCATTGCCTGTAAAGCTTTAATTTTTTAACCTGTTACTATCCAACTTATGCTCTACATGAAAATTCTACTAGAAATAAATATGACTGAAATATCTTTTTAATTCAAAATATTCTAAGACATAACATTGATAACAACTGTTAATTTGATCAATTATTCACTTTTATCAGAACCTTATATATTCACAAGTGTTTTAAATGCAAAATATTTATATAGAAATTAGTAGTTATACAAACGTAATCCAGAAATCTCCAAGTTTATAAACAATATCTATTTTTTCTCAGTTCCCCATCGTGGCAGTTAAGCAAGTTTAAGTTTTTGTTGCATGACTTTAAAATACTGTTGTGTAGTACTACAATAGATTTATTATAATGTAGTTTGTAGTACATCAGGGAAATATTTAGTTCATTCTGCAACATTTGTATTCTGTTGTCTAATTGTAATATTACCTGAAAAAGCTGCATTTTAGATTTACCATTTTCAGTCATATTCCATCCCTTTCAAGTGTTATTCTCACAGTACCCTGCGTACATTTTGGTCATGGCATTTTTCAAAAGGAAAAAATTAATGAAGACAAAGTATAGAGCTTTTAAATTATATAAACTATGTGTCAAAAAATATATTGGTCTTTAAATCAATCTTAATTAAGTAAATGTGAGAAAACTTAAAAACATAAGCAAACAGAAATGATTTTAGAAATTAAAATTGTAGTTAATAGCCATTTCATACGAACTATTGGATTGTGTTAAAAAATATTTTTAATTATTTCAATTTAGGAATGCAAAAATGCTTTAAAATGAAACCGAATTTAAAATCAAAACTCAGAAAATTAAAATTTCTTAAAACCTATTTGGTTTTAGATCAAAAAATTGAGAAAATTTTCCAAATAAATGAAATATATATTTGCAATAAATTGGTGAAGTTTCTGTTGGCCGTGAAGTGGAGAAAAAGTCCATTTCACAATTTTCGCCCTAGGCCACAGCTGTGAATGAGAAACTCCCGTTTCGAAGAACACAGAGACCGAAAAGCAATGAAATCATCCCCTGCAAAACCATTTCAGGACCTCCTGCGGTTTTAACAGGGGAAGGCATTAAACTGCCGTGCGTTTTTGAAGCAGTTCGCGAAATTTATAGAAACATTTTGGCTACTGCTAGCTTTGAAAAAGTAGACCGCTTTCGAAGTGGAATTCAATTAGCGGGTCATCCACTCAGAGGGTTAAATCGAAAAGACTTCAACATGTTTTAACGCGGGAGCAGGCGCGCAGTCGATACGATCGAGTAGTTTTAAAGAGTCACCCCAGTATTTTTTTTAATAATTATTTTACTGTACACGATACAAATCGTGATTCCAGTGAATAATTTAATTAAGAGAAAGTTTACTTACCTACATTCAAGGGCTTTTCAATTTTTCTTTGGTAACAAATAAACAGTTTTGCCAGAATTAACGATTTCGTAATCTGTGCGTCCCGCGCGACCTCTTCCGGGTAAAAAGTGTATTCATTATGATTATATGAAATTGTGTAAAACGTTTTATGTTATGCTTTTATGAGAATACTCGTAAAAATAAGTATTGGCCAAGTAATCCTTCAAAGGGTATGCTCTTCGTGGTTTTCTAAATATCATAAAACTCTTTTGCATGGAAAAAAGCGCAACGAAGAAATACATTACTTACAACTTCCCTAAATAAGAAACAAACACACATAAGAGAGGGGTCACAACTAACTGTACCAATAACTTAGAAGATCAAACAGATTACAGCTACAATGTGCAGTATTTCAAAAATAATGACAGTGATGAATTTTTTATGTTCCTAAATTTTTTCGATTCTGCGTCTGGGATCTGTTTTTTCTCTGAAAGAGTTGTATGTTAGGTTTAAAAAGAAAGCGTAATTAAACATCTCTCATCATGGGATTACAGGAAATCAAATAAGTTTTTTTTTTGGTTATAGGATCAAAGATATCTAATGAGGCATTGGAGAAGTTTTTATTTTTGATGACTTAATATCGCGCGCCTGTAAATTATTTCTGAGTAAAAGTGTGCTTTTATTATGTCTGAAAGTATTTTGTTTTAACTCATTTCAGTAAATTAATTATTTTTAACCCTCTGAGTGGTTAGCTTCTACCTTAAATGTTATTCCGAAAGCGTTTACTGTTATTTTGCCGTTCGATTTAAAAATGCAACAGTCTTCTTTCCTTTCCCTCTTTTAAAAGTTGGGAGGTCGAACGGGGATAATTTTATGACTCAGTTCGGTCCCTTTGTCAAATAAGAACCAACAGATCAATCGTTTACAGCTAGCTTATAAGTTGCCTTGGGCAATCTTTTATGCCGGTCGTTTCCCTTAAATGTTCAGTCACAGTAAAATTAAAACAAAATGAAGGGTAAAAAAAGGAAAAAATGAAATAAATAGTGTGTTAGAAGTTGAAAAATAATTATATTTTCTTCAAGCAAAAATTTATTTTTCTGTCATTTTTTAAAAAATAAAATGTATATATATATATATATATATATATATATATATACATATATTGGTATTGCGATTTGAACGAGAAAAAAGCATCCTGTATTCATTTTTGAATATGAGAGTAAGAAAACGCGCTCACTTTCCTGTTTTTAAAAAAAGTAATGAGGTAAAAAGAGTAAAGGCCCTATCTTTTTTTAAACAATAAGACAATTAATGGTGCATATATTTATGAAATAAAACATATCTTTCTCTATTCAATTATATTTTTAATTTAGAATAACATAAAAAATGATTTCAATACTTTTAATTTATTTAAATTTAAATCATATAAATGATATTTTTATGTTAACTGAATATTTTTCGGAAAAAATCTAAATTTTCATTCCTAGTGCTCTCCTTTTCGAACTCCTTGTATTAAATAAAAATATCTTTTCTACATCGGCATTTGTGATGGACATAACACACATTCAGTCAATAATTTTTAATTTTAATGGGGGATATACTTCTTCAAATGCCCATGACAGTACTTCTAACTATTTTCTACTCACGTTTAATTTCTAATCTTTCTTTTACTTTTATTACAAGGAAAAATGTCACACATCCATAACTACATTTTCACACAACTCAGTCATTACAAATTCTATTGTGAGAAAAGTTCTCCCTAATTAATTTTGTCTTTCAAAACAGTACACTTAAAACAATTTTGTTCAGTGAAGTTAACCGACAGTTCCACAATGTATTCATACCAAATTTTAAAAACAAATTTAACACTTGGAAATGTATCCTGTATTAAATTTTTCAGTATACACAAATATTTCCTGCTGTAGGGAGGATATAGTATGAGATGTGGTGTGCGATTGTGAAAGAATGTTTTCGTATGTGTAGACTATTTTTGAAAATTTAAATATCACTGAAGCTGATCAAATGAGCCTTATTTTAATGTGTGCTGGTATCAAAGTAAAACACTTTACAATATTAAACAGCCTATGGGTTTATAATCAATATCAAACTATTCTCAAAATGGCTTACAACTTCTATTCAAATTGTAAAGAAACTGAAATATAAAAATATCTTACTGCAGTCAAAAATATTCATAATATGTAAGTATCCTATTTCTCCACTTATTTCTGTACATTTTAAAAACTGTAGCCGAATGCAATTTTTTATATTTATAAACGAGACATAACAGCTTACACAGTCGTAAAAATGTCTTTATCATTTTTAAATATACTACTATAAAACGTATATGGATTGCAAGATCAGTTGTAAAATCCTAAAAGCTTTTACAGGAGCTAAAACATGTAATTTGGGATTGATCAAATTTTTAATATAATACACACAAATATACATGTTATTAAGCAAATACATTTGAAAAATCAAAGTTCTTTCTGAAATAAACGTAATTGAAAGAAAATTGTTTAATTGCAAATGAGTGGAAATACATGTTTATCTAAGGCAGTGCTTCTCAAACTTTCAATACTCGCGCCCCCTTATACATAATAATTTACTGAATGCAATAATAATGCACTTTTACGATGAAGCAACAGTATTTATTATAAACCGTACAAATTCATGACATAAGTATTAAATTTTGTATGTGTTACTTTTAAGCAAAAAAGTTAAGTAATAGGATAATTACTGAGTTATTTTTCCTTTCTCTGATTTTTAAATTGGAACATATTACAAAATGCGGTGGTTGCTTAGAAGACAAAATATAGATATCAGCTAAATATAGAAAATGAACTCAAAGGGTCAATTTCTTATCTTAAACCTCCTTTCAAAAACTTTGCTCTGTAAGGCAAGCCCATGGAAGTAGCTAATAATTATTAAACTTGTTCTAAATTTAGCATTAATTAATTAGTCATAAAATACTCTGTGCACCACTCATACATTAAAAGCAGTGTTTCTCAAACTTTCAATACTGGCGACCCAATTTTCAATCATAATTTTTGTCTCGCACCCCTGTAAAACAATAATGTATTTACTGCAATAAAAATGCACTTTGAGAGAGAGACGCTAAAGTTACAATACGATCTTAATTATAAACCGTACAAATTAATACGATAAGTATATTAAATTTTGTGTATATGTAACGTTTAAGTAATATATATTTTAAGAAAATTACTTAGAATATATATTACTTAGAATTATGTTATTTTTCTTTCTCTAATTTTTAAATTGGAACAGATCGCAAAATGATGTATTTAATTAAAGATTTATTTCCTTCAGCATTCATTTCTCAAAGTACAAATGTCATTAGAAAAATAGTCTAGTCAATGTCGCTCTCTATCGTATCCATCATATCTGGCATTATAGGGTACGTTTGCGTGAGTCTGGGCAACCTATCGGACGTCTGCGCAAAACATGTAAAAATGCTTTTCCTCGTACAATTCCAGTCAGTTTTGGTCGACTCGATACTCCTATAGCTACCGAATCTAGCTTGAATGTACATTTTTTTAATTTCCACGTTAATTGTAATTCACGGTAATTAAGTATTTACGGCAGTAGATTAAAACAATATCATACATACATTTTTAAGTCGCAAGTAAACATTCGACCATAATAAAGAATCAACAAGTACACAGACGAACGAGCATGGTTCCGAAAATTAAATCAAGGCGATCTTCTTAAAAATACTTAAATTTTGAATTTACCACTACTGAAGTAAATGATGGAAAAAAAGCCCCAGCTCGATATGTGTTAAAACTTACAAATCTGTAGAACAACATGTGAAAGTTGTTTTTAAAACATGTAAAATCATTTAGCTATGTTGGCAAAGAATTTTAAAAGTATTTTCTGGATGAGGACAGCTTGGTAGCAAGTTACGAGTGGATTAGGGATCTATTTCAAGATACTCCAGAAGGGCTCTCAACTTCCGAAGAAGAAATCTTCATATATTTTACATCCAGTGAAAATTAAAAGGCAATTTGTAATAAATCGCTCTTTGAATTTGGGGTAGAGGTGGATGAGGAATTATCTGTACTGAAAACAAAAGCACTTCGTATACAATTACCATTTTCAACATCCTACCTTTTTCAAACCGGATTTTCTACAGTGGATGCCTTGAAGACAAAATATAGATCTCAGCTAAATATAGAAAAATAACTCTTTAAGTGTCAATTTCTGATATTAAACCTTCCTTTCAAAAACTTTCCTCTACAAGACAAGCCCGTGGAAGAGTCCCTAATAATTATTAAACTTGTTCTTAATTTAGTAATAAGATTGATTGATTGAATATTAACGTCGCACTGTTCAGCTGCACGAGGGCTTTTGACGACGGACCACGTAATTTTGAACCATGGTCAAGTGACGTGGATGACACCTGAGCTGGCACCCCTCTCTTATAACTACCACACCACACCAACGGGAAAACTCTTAACAGATTTAACGTGCATCGCTGCCCTACACGGCGGGTCTTTAGTGGTACTGGGCTCGAACTCGTGACAAGGCAAGCCACGATCCGATACCTATACCACTCGGCTACCGCGGCCAAATTCAGTAATAAGAAATTATTTATAAAATACCTTCTTCAGTACTGATACATCAAACGTATACTGGCTGAAACACCGACTCTTCGCACGAGTTCATTTATAATAAAACATTATTCTTGATATAATAGCTGAACTGTAAGGGAAGTAAAACTGTGTGCACGACATTATATACAAAAATGTAAAATGATTTTTTTTTTAGATAAATGCTATAATTGTAAATAACTGTTTAAAAGAATTGTAATTTTAAACCTCACATAATTAGCATTTAGTATTAATGTTAAATTATGAAAAAGAATATAAAATTCCGATGAAGAATGATTGTGTTACTTTTTAACATTTAAAGCGAGAAGACTTCAAAATGTTTTAACCCGGGAGCAGGCGCGTACTCGATACTAACATTAATGGTAGTGCGGGGGACTCAGTCACCCCAATCCTTTGTTTAGAATTATTTTTACTGTACACGATACAAATCGGAATTCTTGTGAATATTTTAATTTATAGAAAGTATACTTACCTTCTAACAAGGACTCTTCAATTCTTTGATGATTTGAGAAAAATCCAATAAAACTGAACTAAAATGATTCAAAAGTACAAGACCATAATAAAGAACGCAAATCAGACACTTTTCAATTATCCTACAGAAATGTTAAGCCAATCAATTATTTTCCAAATATCGCAAAACTCAATTATTTACAATTTCCTTAAGCGAAAAGCAAACGCATAAAAGATGGGAGGGAACTATTATTGATAATATATATACCATAAGATTAAAGGTCAATCAAATGATTAGCAAACGTACTATGCAGCCTGGCTGAAAAGTGAATCATGACTTCCTTTTCTTTTTCTACAACTAATTAATGTACAGTATTTCAATAAGAATTACAGTGGTGAATTGTTTATCTTCTTAGAATTTTTCTCATGGTCTGGGTTTCGTTTTTCTTTTAACGAGTAATATTTTATGTTAAAACGTAATAAAAAAAATCTCTCATTGAGGAAATACAGCAAATAAAACAAAATGTTTTTTTTTCTTTAATTTGGTTTTGGGATCAAAGATAGCTATTTGATGACGGAAAAAAGCCAGATAATAAACATAAATCATGTCAGTGTTGTTGTGTGTATTTTTTTATTATGGAAGAAAGCATTTTGTTTTACTTCTCTTTCCGGTTATTTTTTTTTAAAAAAAATCTTTAAATTTTCGATACGCTCGCGCCCCCTTGTAGGTCATCGCGCCCCCAAGGGGGCGCGCCCCACACTTTGAGAAACACTGATCTAAGGGGTATCCCCAAAGTGAGGTAATCCTCAAACTTAAGACTCAAACTCAGTGGCACAACAATCCATGAGGGCCAGGAACTACTGTGCCCATCATAATACACGTGACCATTGGACGCTGAGGTGTATGAACAGATGTCCCGATTTGGTGGTCTGTCTGAAGAGAGACCTTCAGTGTTTAAGACCCGAAGCAAGCTTAGTACTCATTTATCAACCCAATGTAGCGGGGATGAAAGGCAGAGTCGACCATGCGCAGCCCGTTAATAGAACCCCAGATTTGTGGTGTGGGAGCACTACACTCTACCACTCGATCCTATTCGGTGAAAAATAAAACTTAATGTTAGAATCTTATATAAATCCCTAATGAATGAAGGAGTCCAAACTTTTTTTTTCATGTAAACTGTTTAGACGGAAATGGGTAATTATGAACATTTCACAAGTTGCATAAATTAAAATTAACCATTGTAGTTTACATAAATTTTTAAGGGTGCAAAAGGTGTATTTCGGCTGCACGAATTAATTTTAAAAGGAATACTGTTACGAAAAAGTAGTTCAAATCTATCTAAAGTTGGGTTGGTTACCTTACATATTGTCAAACACAACAATGTTTTGGAAGCCAATTCCACAATTCGTTGTTATAAAAATGTATGGACAATTACAAGATTTATTTTTGCATTTGTAATTTATATATATATAATTTTCCTGGGAACTTTAAAAGCTAGAGCGGCATCCATCAAAACCGCGGTTCTCTCTCTGTTTTTCAAATCGCCCCTGACTAAGCCGGTACTGCCATAGTAAGTGAAAATGCCGGATTTTGTTTGTCAAGATCATTTTACAGCAGACTGCATTTTTCATGTATTTTAGATGGTCGTTTTATATTTTCTACATCAATATCTTAATGTCTGAATTTAAAATTACATAAAATTCTCTTCAAATTCGCATCAATGACCATTATAAATTTATTAGTATATGAATGTGTCATCAAACGATTACATGACTATTATTAACATATTATTTTAAACATTTAATTAATATTAAGTATAACATAACGCACACAAATTTTCTGAAGTTTAAAATAAATATTTCGAAAACTACTTGAGGTAGACTCAAAATTTTTCATTCCTACGCTTTAGCTTCTCAGTTTTGCTTCTATGTAAATTTTTACTGTATATTCGTCAATTTTTTAGTATATCTTTTGCTCTTAGCATGAAGTTTCAATTGAATTACATGAAATCTTCGAAATATATTAAAAAATACCAATGAAGCTATATAATAAAATATGAAATTTATATTATACTCAAAGAATTGCTAGAACTTATGGTAAATAATTTTTAACTGCGCAATACATTTTTTCGAAATTTCAAATGGAATTTCTAACGTAAAATTTCTAGCTTTATACGGACGAGATTTCAAAAAATATCCAGATTTTAATTACTTATTCAGTTAGCCTTTAAAAAAGAAAAATGTTGAGGTATTTTGCATAAATAGATATTTTTGAAGAATAATTTGAATGTTTTTGAATAGCTCGAATTTAAAATTGATTTTTATTTTTATTTATATGCATAAATGTCTACTGTAAATGTTTACGTATATTTTTGATTACTATTTATTCAAACATTCAAGTTATTAAAAAAATGTGGGACAATCTTCATGTTGCCATTGATGTAAACTGAAGTTCAAGCACTTAAAATTCAAATATAATTCGGTGTATTTTAACAATATATAAGTAGGCACACACACACTGTACGTAAACTTCCCTGAACACTTAGACTTTGAAATCTAAAAAAAAATTAATAGATATTAATTAGTTTTTTTTTCGTTATTATTTTTATCAAAGTGTAATAAAATGTTTCAAATGATTTGATGAAGTTTAAATTTATTCATTTTTAGTGGTTGGAAAGATTTCAAATTTTAAAGTGTTTGGTGTTTTATTAATTTTTTTGGCATCTTATAATGAAATAATCATGTTTCAAAATCTGAAAGCATTGATTAAGATAAGAAAATTGAAGCGAAAGAATATACTTAAAAAAAAGATAATTTGTCTAACTATATAAAATAGCAGATTGCACTGACACGCCCCAACTTGTTACAGTTTCAAATTAATATGATACCAAAAGGGAATCGTAACATATTTTACTTTTGTGTTGGGAATTTTCAAAACTTTTAAAATACAAGCTCACAAACAAACACTTCCTGGGGTCTAAAGAAATTTTCCCCGGATGTTTTACGATTGCTATAGGGTCAAAACACGGGGTTCCCTGCGAGCCATAAAACTTCCTATCAGTGTCCTGCTGTGTTGCTTCCACCGTCCCTAATTATCTGTCAAGATGTTAAACCTTTAAAAGGGGGA
Organism: Trichonephila clavipes; assembly: GCA_019973935.1. Taxonomy (NCBI): domain Eukaryota; kingdom Metazoa; phylum Arthropoda; class Arachnida; order Araneae; family Nephilidae; genus Trichonephila; species Trichonephila clavipes. The sequence goes on from BMAU01021362.1 coordinate 184,961, forward strand.
AAGAATTTTAGAAATGTACGGTTCCACCGCTATTGAAAAAGTTAATTAATGGCAAAAAAAAAACCGTGCAGTGCATTTTCGAAGCATCTTTGCAATGATGGAATTTTCCGTGCTAACCACTTGAAGGGTTAAATCTTTTATTTTCGATATGCTTGCGCCCCCTTGTAAGGTTATCGCGCCACCCAGGGGGGCACGCCCCACAGTTTCAGAAACACTGATTTAGCCACATGTCTCTCACGGACTACCTGAAAAATAGAATGCCATTATTCATGGTCTATGTTAACACTTTATGAATCTAATAATTAAATCAGTGCTTCTAAAACTTTAAATACTGGCGCCTCCCTTTTCAATCACAATTCTTATCGCGCCCCCCTTATACATTAATAACGTACTGAATGCAATAATAATGCTCTTTGACGCTAAAGCTAGAATAGGCGATCTTAATTATAAACCCTACAAATTAGTAACATAGGTATTAAAATTTTGTATACTTCTTTTAAGCAAAAAATAAATAAAATAATAGGATAATTATTATGTTATTTTTCCTTTCTATAATTTTTAAATTGAACATATTGCAAAATGCCGTGGCTGCTTAGAAGACAAAATATAGATATCTGCTAAATATAGAAAAAGAACTCAGAGGGTGAATTTCTAATCATAAGCATTCCTTATAAAAACTTTGCTTTCCAAGACAAACTCATGGAAGTCGTTAATACTTATTAAACTTGTTCTTAATTTATTATTAATTCATTAGTTATAAAAAAATCTGTGCAGCACTAATACATTAAAATTATACCGGCTGAAGTGCCCGCTCTTTGCACGAGTTCATTTATAAGAAAATAAAACATTATTGATATAATAGCTGAATTGAAAGGATTGCAAAGCCAAATGCTCGACAATGTTTACAAAAATGTAAAATGTCTTTTTAAAAATGGTTGCTCAAATTATAATTACTTTTAAGCGAATGGTAATTTTAAGCCTTACAGAATTAGTATTTATACAGAGGGGTTTTTTCCAGGTATAGAAGTTTAAGTTGGCATTACTTTCCAAAATTGCGACAGATTTAACAGCTGTCAAGAGATTTATTCTCAGTTTGGTTTGGCAATTCATCATGAATAGACTCACGCCTGAACAACGCTTTCAAATTGTGCAATTTTATTTCGAAAATAATGGTCGATTGTCTTAGGCGAATTTTATTTAGCGATGAAGCGCACTTCTGGTTAAATGGCTACGTCAAAAAAAACTGCCGCATTTGAGTGAAGCTAATCCACAAGTGTATGTCGAAACACCGTTACATCCAGAAAAACTGACTGTTTGGTGCGCTTTATGGGCTGGTGGAATCCTTCTTCAAAAACAATGAAGGCCACAACGTTATAGTCATTGGTGATCGGTATAGAGCCATGATTACTAACTTTTTCATTCCTGAATTGAACAATCATGATGTCCATTAGCTGTGGTTCCAACAAGACGGCGCAACATGTCACACAGATCGTGCCACAATCGATTTATTGAAAGATACGCTTGGTGACCGCCTAATTTCACGTTTTGGACCTGTGAATTGGCCTCCAAGACCTTGTGATTTAACACCGCTAGACTATTTTTTGTGGAGCTGTATAAAGTCATTGGTCTATGCGGATAAGCCTCAAACGCTTGACCATTTGGAAAACAACATTCGCCGTGTTATTGCCGATATACGGCCACAAATGTTGGAAAAAAGTCATCAAAAATTGGACGTCCAAATTGGACTACATCCGAGCCAACTGTGGCAGTCCTATGCTAGAAATTATATTTGAAATGTAATGCCATAAGATTATCTTTCGAATAAAAAAAATTCATGTCAATCGAATAATACATCGTTGTTTTATTGCAATTTAAATTTCTATACCTCGGAAAAAAACACCCCTTATTTGATGTTAAATAATGAACAATAATATAATATTCCGATGTAGAATAACTGTATTATTTTTAATATTTAAAGCAAAATGACTTCAACATATATTAACCCGGGAACAGGCGCGCACTCGATACGTTCTAGCGGGGTTATTGAGTCACCCTAATCTAGGGGTGGCGAAAATTTTTGGATGAACGTGCCATTTTTTCTTTAAAAAAATATTTAATGGGGTATAGACGTGCCGTCAAACAATTTTGACTTGTGATTTTGGGAAAATAATAGAACTAAATACTATCAAAATTCAAAACTCTTTATTTAATATTAAAAATATATTTTACACTGTATAGCAGTAAGTGTTTTTGATATACGTGTAACTCAAAGTAAAGTAACATTAGTGTGACTTCTATTGTTGCCGATAAGATGACAAATAACTTACACTAGGATTGTAAGATGTATACTTTCAGCAGAACGCATGATGAATTAGAGTAATCTACTAAATGGTTTCTAAGTGAGTCTTAAATGTTTTTCATCTCTGAAAATAATAATTCTCAGACATAGGTCGATGAAAATATGATTAAAATAGCATGGAAGATCTTTTTCAAATAGCTAAATGTGTCAAGAATCGAATTCTATATTTCCAAAATTTCGTTACTGGCATGTTTACTTATATTGCTATGCTATTTTTTCGGTTTCTATCAATTCCAACAATTTCCTTGTTTCAATAAATTTTTGAATCCATATTGAATTCTATCAATCTAGAGATCAATCAGTTGTATTTCAAATTATTCAATTTCCATCCAATCGAATTGGGACAAGTTCAGTTTATAAAATAATGTCACATCAGAGTACATAATAATTAGGAAATAAGTTCTTCAATAACTTTTTTTTTCTTCGTCTGGTTTTTTCAAGTTTCGAAAGTACTTGTAATTTCTTGTAATAATATCGTTTCTGAAAACATGCAATTTAGCGTTAAAATCATTGAAATCCCTCTTGAAGATAAATTTTTATGTATGTCTTGTGTGTGTGTGTGTGGCTTTGCGTTCAATTCTTTGAAATGTTGGCGTATGCCTGTAAAAACGCGACTGATCTCTCGCGTTTGTTCGTAATACTTCATAGTAAACTTCGTTACTTTGAACTAAAATTAAACTGTTTTGATCGGTGATGGGCCCGAAATATTGTGTCACGTGCCAGCTTTGGCATACGTGCCATTGGTTCGCCATCCCTGCCCTAATCCTTTTTTTTATAATTATTTTATTGTACACGATACAAATCGTGATTCCAGTGAATAATTTAATTAAGAGAAAGTTTACTTGCCTACTTTCAAGGACTTTTCAATTTTTCTTTGGTAACAAATAAACAGTTTTGCCAGAATTAACGGTTTCGTTATCTGTGCATCCCGCGTGACCACTTCCGGGAAAAAGTGTATTCTTTATGATTATATGAAATTGTGTTAAACGTTTTTCGCGTTATGCTTTATATGTATAGAACACTCGTAAAAATAAGTCTTGGCCAAGTAATCCTTTAAATTGTGTGTGTGCTCTCCGTGGTTTTCCAAATATCATAAAACTCTTTTGCATGGAAAAAAGCGTAACAGAGAAACACATTACTTACAACTTCCCTAAATGAGAAACAAACACATAAGAGAGGGGTCATAACTAACTGTACCAATAACTTAGAAGGTTAAACAGATTACAGCTATAATGTGCAGTATTTTAAAAATAATGACAGTGATGAATTTTTTACGTTCCTAAATTTTTTTCGATTCTGCGTCTGTGATCTGTTTTTTCTCTGAAAGAGTTGTATGTTAGGTTTAAACAGAAAGCGTAATAAAAAAATCTCTCATCATGGGATTACAGGAAATCAAATAAATTTTTTTATTTGGTTATAGGATTCAAGATAGCTAATTAGGTATTGAAGAAGTTTTTAGTTTTGTTGACTTAATATCGCGCGCGCGCGCCTATAAATTACATGAGAGTAAAAGTGCATTTTTTATTATGTCTGAAAGTATTTTGTTTTAATTCATTCCAGTAAAATAATTATTTTTTAAAATCTTTTATTTGCGATATGCTCGCACCCCCCAGTTTGAGAAACACTGAATTAAATCAAACACACACACACACACACAGTGTATGATATTATCCTATTAAATCAAAAAGCAATCACCAAAGCTATACTGAAAAAAAATATTATTTTAATTAAAGCAGTGTATGGAAATTTAGGCATGATGGATTTCGCATAAGGAAGAGATCAGAACATCTGGAGATGAATCTCAAATCTATCCATGTGATCCAAAGACTGAACAATAAAGGTGGTAAAGGGAAAGTCGAATGACAATCCGAAGCGTACCTTAAGGAGACTAAAATGCAGAAGCCTGCAGTAGAGATTATGCTGGGTTTTTTTAGGTACAGTTGGAGAGCTACCCAAGCAAACTTACTGGAGAAATCTCAGACTATCACTACTGTATATTACAGTAAACTTTTAAATAAATAATGAAATACTTTCATCAAAAAAATATACAGTAGAATTACTAGTCATTCATCTTTTTTCAGATTATGCATATGATCATTTATCAAGAAATGATGTTAAGAATTAAAAGCAATGATATTTTAAAATTTTTGCTGCTATAGTCATATTCTTGCTATTTTGGCACAAGTGACTTTTTGCGATTCCAGAACTCAAAACATCATTCTAGCTTTTAAGATCTGGGAACTAATCATTCTTCCTAAGGAGATTAACCTTTCTATAAGAAATGTGTAACTGGATAGGGTGGCTATATAGAAACGTCTCAAGAATAGCAAATAAAAATTAAGTTTCTGTCTCGATTGTTTTAATTACTTCGTGTTCCCGTAGAAAAAAAGGATTTCATATTACTCTGTGAGTGATATTGTTAAGAACTGATGTATAACAGTATGTTTTCCAGAACACAAAAACTCTTTAAATTTCGCTTAGCTGTACTGTTATCTAAGGAGCCTGTAACCCCTAGAGAGCGCGTCCCCAGGTGCGAATGGGAGAAGGCCTCCATTGGTTTTCCCTTTGGGTGGTAAAGGAGAAATAAAATACTCTGCGCTGACCAACAGGCAGAAGTCCAGCCTCTTTGAGGCAATGTCATCCATTTACCATGATGGTTCTGAATCTCATATTTTTGACTGTCCAGCTACTCTTGCTTCTGTAAAAAAAAATAGGGATCCTCTTTTTGTCATTATTGAAGAGATTGCCAGAACAGTTTTCTGGTCACATGGTAGTATTTGATTTGATCCTTTCATGGATGCGATATCATCACCATCATCATCTAAGGAGCAATAGTTTTTTACTTTCAAAATAAATACTCTAAAGAGCCAATAATTTATTTTATCATAAGTACAACCCTTTTAGGCTTCCTTCATGTCTCTGAAATTGCCATCATTTTGCACGTTTGGATAAAAAGATAAAACAAAAGAAATTAGTAAAAGATAAATAAGTGTTCTGCTTTTCTCTTGTTTATTCTAAATAATCACTTAAGCTTGAAGAAATTCTTAAATCGTTTGGACCTATTCAATTCGCAGTAGATTTTTTTTTATTTAGCAATCATTAATAATGCTAATTGTTTTAAGGCATTTAAATTAATAATACAGGGTGGGCGAAATAAGATCTACCAATGTTAAACACAAATAACTTTTTTTTTATTTTTTGATATAATTACTTTTTTTTGTAGGTTATAATTGAATTCTTGGAACAATACAGTACAAAACAACACGTAAAAATTATCGAGTTTGTCAGCAATCAATTGCTATGACTCAGCGTAAATATTGGCCATATTTTAATTCAAGATCAGCTCCCACGGCCTTCATTATTAGAAGTTTTGTCGGTCATTTTGAGGAACTGGGTTCAGCGGCAGACCGTCCTGGAAGAGGTGCCCATCAAAATATTCGCACTGAAGACTGAAGAAAATGTAAAAACTGTACGGCAGCGTTTCTCAAACTGTGGGGCGTGCCTCCCTTGGGGGTGCGATAACTCTATAAGGGGACGCGAGCATATTGAAAATTCGAAAACAAAAGGTTATTTAAAAAATTATTAATTTAGTGAAAGTAAACAAACAAAATACTTTCTGATATAATAAAATATAGAATACACTTATAAATGTATCAGTACTGTACAATGCATATTTTAGTATTAATTTAACAATACTTCGTTAAGAACAAGTTTGATAATTATTAGTGACCCAATGGGCTTGTATTAACACTTATCTTGATAATTTGTACGGTTTATAAATAATTCCTTAACTACCGATTAAAAGTTACGCGATTCGCTCCCCACCGTTTACCACGTAGACGAGCGTATTTTGATGTTTTTTTTGAAGGGGAGAAAAGCAATAAAAAAGTAAATCCTCTGAAATAAAGAAATTCTTCGGAAAGTTTCTTTTATAGCATCCCAAAGCCGTCGGAATAATTTTATGGATAGCACTGCATATAAAAGATCCTACTTCGGAAAGAGGTATATATAAGTCCCGAAAATTAATGCTTTGGCTGAGTGAGACGTTTTTATACGTCGGTGGCACATAAGAAGTTGCAGTCGAATTGTAGTTTTAGTGTCAACGTATAGTATTATTCAATTCAATACATTGCTATTTTATGGAGGGGGCGCGATGAAAAAGATATTGAATAGTGGGTCGCGTATATTCAAAGTTTGAGAGGCACTGCTGTGCGGCAGATTTCTTCGAGAATGAGGATGGAACGCTGGAAACGATTTCCAGAGCTTCTTACAGAACAATTATTGAAAACTTTTTGAGGCCGATGGTGGAGTGGAATCCTAGTTCGTGGTTTCAACAATATGGTGCAACTGCCCACACTGCTAGGCAAACTATGGACCTGCTGAGTGAAATGTTTGGTGATTTTTTAAAAAAAAATCAGATTTCTCTTATCCACCTCGTTTGCCAGATTTAACTGCGTCCGACTTTTTTATGGAGATATTTAAAAAACAAAGTGTATGTTAATAAACCACAGGTTATTAGACAGCTGAAACAAAATGAAATACTGAGCCTTCAACCAGAAACATTACTTGGTGCAATGGAATACACGTTGAAAAGAACCAATCTTTGTTTCGAGAAAAATGATGGACATTTGTCTGATGTCATATTTCTTACAACATTTCCATTATATATATTTAATGTATAAAATAAATTAATCACAAAATAAATGATTATTACAAGAGTCATCCGTGCTTAACATTAGTAGGTCTTATTTGGCCCTGTAGAATTATTAAATCCACGAGTAATAGATTTAATTAATAGCACCCATTGATGTAAAAGTACATTACTCACTTAGTATAGCGGACAAAATATATACTACTCTTCAATTTAATTTGATCAAAAAATAATAATAATGCAAGATATATGATATAGACAGAGCTTTAAGTGAATGATTGTTTGATGCATTTTTTAAAATTGATTTTGCATATTTGAAAAAGATATAAATTGCCAACATGTTTTAGTAATTTAGCTAAAGACAATTGTTGATGCAATAGTAAAACAGTGGAAGGATTACATTCTGAATACAGAAATAATCTCATATTAATCTTTTAAGATACGTTCTCAAACAAAAAATAAAATAAAACTCATCTTATCCATCAATTCTAGAAGAGTTTTCTGTACACCTCATGCTATTTCATTAAAACTTTTCGTAGAATATGCGATTAACAATTTTAATTGCTTTTCCAGATCTTTGTAAATTAGAAAACAACTTTAATCCTTTACAGGAGGAAGTTGACTTTTATACTTTTTGTGTCTTGCATTATGTCTTAAATGTTTTAAGGGGGATTTTTCACAAACAAAGCGTTCGTAAAATGAAGGAATCATGAGACACTAGATGAATTATCTGAGTATAGCTGCCTAAAGGAAAAGAGAGAAAAAGTTATCTTTGGCTTAATTTTTATCACTCTTTATGCACAGAGAAACATTTTCGCATCCACATTTCATTTCGAATTGATCATTTTTGGTAAGATTCAAATATAAACTTCAGATTAGAAGGCCTTGAAATAGCGCAGTTTAATATTTTTTGAAGTAAATTAATTATTGTGAAGAAAAATTAACATATTCTTAAATAATGATGAAAGATACTTTTGAAATGTTCTTTTTATTGCCAAGTATTTTAGGTTAGTGAAGAAATGGTAGAAATCGGGTAAAACACCCAAATATACAAGTATATACTCTTTGATACTACTTGGAGAGACAGAAGTAGAATGGACTAATCAAATCTCTATCTCTCTTTCTATCTCTCAAAACAAAATGTTTGCCTCGAATTTATACCTGAAGTATCTTTAAACTTTATAACAGATTCGCATCAATAATTTCATTCGTTATTTTCAGACGGTGTTTGAGAGACAATGCAAAAAAATTCACTTGTTACTTTCTCCTTACGTCCACATTATTTAAAGTGAAATTAATTGGAACGATGCATCTAGTATACCTAAAATGAATAACAGTCTTAAGAAAACAATGAAAAGTTTCTATTAACCTTTTAATGGGCACAAAGCTAAAATACACTGTTCTTTGATAAAATACTTAATAAATGTAATGTTCTCATCCTCTATAAACGTTATTCAGTCACAAAAAAATATCTGATCAGGGTTTTTTTCCTGGGTGAGTGCTAGACGTTGTAGCCACTGCGCACTTACGACAATTAACTTACTTTTAAGGCCACAAATAATGAATCATATTATAATAAACTTTTTTAAGAAAAATTTACATTTATGCTAATAACTATTTCAATAACAATTAAATACAAAGTAGAAGTATAATAAAATAATAATAGAATAAATATGCAGCATAGAATACTTACTTAGAATATGCATAGAATACTTAGAATATACACTGAAATTGGTATATATCCACATTTTGTATTTTATTTAATTTTAACATAAAAAATTAGAAATAAAGTACTATTTTTGAGGATTAAATTAGTTATTTCACAAATCTGTTGAGCTATTTACTGTGGAACTTTATTATATGCAAACGTTTTCTCCGAGCATAAAAGCTGCAATGAAAGAATTTCGAACCCGAGAATCTTGTACCACTTATTTCAAACGAAGTTTGTTTATATTTCCGGCCCCCGACATTCTCACATGATTCTAAGTGATTTCTCTCGAGTGGAGAAAAAGCGAAAATTTCTAGGTTATTTTTTTCTGTTCTATGTGGGCTGTGGATAGAGCCTCTACCCCCCATATAAAAACTTTCCAAAAACCTAAATAAAATCTCTTTTTTTTAATTGCGCATTTGCTTAATTCATTCAGATGAGAGAAAAGCATACTTAAAACTAGTCGAATTTCTTTTCACAGAGCAGATTTTTTTTTTATAGTAATCAAAATACAATTTGTAGACTTACACTGAGAAAAACTTTTTAAATACCCGTCAGAGGACATGAAATACATAAAAAGGAATCGTGCTGCCATCTGTATTGATTTTTATGTGTTTGAGCTTCAATTAACGCATGTGGATCGAAGAAATTTCCACCACCCACTTAGAGAAAAAAAAAATTTTAGAATGTGGTTAGACCTATTAGCCACAGACGGCTAAAGGGTTAATGTGTTCTTTTATTAATAAAAAATACTTAAAAAGATAAAAACAAAAAAATGGGAAACGAAATTCATTCTGATGTCCTTAATTTCATTATATAATGCGGTATTCTTAATATTTCAATGCATTAACATCATATGCAAATAATTCTTTAAATGTTAGTATAATCTTTGGAATTATTTAAATTTTTAATTGCTTTCTTACATTTGCATAAATCATGGTTACAACTTTTAAACAAGACTTTCTTAAATTTAAATTTGTAATTAAATGTAAAAATATATTCTATAACAGAGATATTTTTTTTTATTTAAACATCATTAAGGAAGGTAACACGTTTGTATTCCAGCAATTCAAATTTTTTTTCTTTAAGAAATATTAGGGCAAGTATTTTTGTAGGAAAAATTTTAATATATTATCCAAATATGTAAAACTAACATGAATGATTTTTCTATTCAATGAAACATAATTGTAAGATATTTTGGTTTTCAAGCTAAATTCCATATTAAAGGCGGTTACTCTAAGCATAAAAAAATAACAGTGAGAAAAATGCGTGTAATCTAAACGTGAACACCTTTGGGGGCTTATCTTCTTGGAACAAACATAGAATATATGACCATGATGTGCTAGAAGGATAATTATTTTCTCCTCTTAGATAAACATTGGTGAAGGACTCTAGAGAGAAGTCCTAGCAATTATTCTTTATTTCTAGCACTCTTCTCTTCGTCATTTCACCTCAATTTTCTTTCCTTGATATATTTTTAGAATTATGCATAAATCATACAGTTACGCAATATCTTCTGATTAATTTTTGGTCCAGTTTGTTCAAATAACATTGTCTAATCGAAACCCGTATCTACTGAAACGTATTCGTTTTCGTGGAAGAAAAATGAAAATTAATCATTCAAAAATATTTTGATTTCAATTAAATAATTTGATTTGATATTTAAGATCTTTCTTTTCAATGTTGTTGTTTTATATAGACACAATCGCTCTCATTACATTTTATAAATAAGATATTTTTTCTTCAATTTAGTTTATTTTATGTGTGTCTTGTGTTACTTTAAGGCTTCATAATTAATCAATATTCATTTCGGACACAGTGCGTGTTTCTATTTTTTACTAAAACTCAGTAGCAATGATTTAGGGGGAGGGGACCAAAAGAGCTTTAACCTTTGTGGCAAAAAATTAAATGGTTGCTCTATTCTTCGCAACTAAAATAGAAGATACTTTTTATAAACCTTATTTTCTTCTCTGTTCAAAATAATCTGTTCTTTCATTTATTTCAAGCTTCAAAACTTATTGAGTGGAGATATGCGCCAAATGCCATTCATTATTTTTCAAATTCATATGACGAAGTTAATCAATTCATGCAGGCAAAGATGGTCAGTTTGGGGAGTTTGTAATGTTATTATCGTTTTTCTTAATATAAAATTGAAATATACATTTTATTCGTAATTATTGAAATTTAAAGCAGAATATAATTGTAGAGACATACCCATAAAATTAATTTAAAACTAAAGTTTTCGCAAAAATCTCGAAATAAATTCGACTGCACTAAAGGAAAGATGCTTTATACGGCGTAGATTTTTCTGTATACTTCTCAGTTTTTGCTCAAATAGTGAGCGCTACCTTTATTTCAGGCCGTTTAGGATATTTTGAATACAACATTGAAACTAATTGATTGTCTCTGGTATCAGTAAATAAAGGAGAAGGATTGTCGTTGGTAAAATGCTTAGAGTGTTTTTGATCGTTTTATTACTTTGTTGGAGTGAAACCTACAAAAAATTTAGAAACAACGTCATGAAAATGTGTATTTTACACAGAACTCTGTGGCATGCGTTATTTGTTGTCAGTTTCATTGCGTGGGCTTTCCAGTGTCTTATTTTTAACCTAAATCTTAACTTATACTGATACGAGTCACAAGTAATTTGTTTTTCAAATGTGTGTGTGTGTTTTTTTAAAAGTGGTATTGCTATTGTTTACCATTAGTATAATCTTAATGCAAATTCTGTGAGAAAAGAAGGAAGCATTCAAGTAGTTAAATGCTGTTTGATCTTTTGTCAGCCAAGAGCAGAATATGGATGAAATAAGTGACTCAGAACAATTTGATTTTACCACCATTATTTCTACGATTAGTACAGAAGAGTCTGTTTCACTAAATATGAAAGTAGAAGTTGTACTTGAAAGCGTACCTTCTGTAAGTAGCTACAATCATCTTCAATTAGAACATCTGTTTCATGGTAACTAAAAAGTGCTAAAATATATGTCAAGGATGTTCCTTTTAAAACCAGCCTAAGCAAATATCTCGGAACAAACGAAAGAAATTTAGCAAGTACATGGTTCTCACAGTATAAATGGCTTAAAAACAGAAGTGTAGGAGACAAAATATTTCCTTTTCTTTGTTCAGTGTTTCGTAGTACAGGTTATTATAGTAAGAAATTTGTTTCAGATGACTTAAAAAGTTAAGAAAATGAAGACTTCAATGCTTTAAATAACATAAAAATGTACTTCAAAACATCAACAAGAAGATCCATGGGAGAAAACTGCATTTTCTAAGGTATCGACCATACGCTAGGTCTACAAAAAAAAATCATGATTACCTTAAGATTCTCTTTCAATTTTCACTTAACGCTTTTTCTCGGTGTGAGTGAGTTTCTTGGATTAGCGCCACACTATTAGCTAAATCGAGGGCTTTTTACAACGAACCCCTCGTAATTTTGGGCCATGGACGAGGATGATGCCTGAACTGACATCCCTTTCTCTTAACTTCAACATCACACCAACGAGAGGACGTTTGAGCCTTGACGCATATCACCCCCTTACACGGCGGGTCTTCAGCGGGAGTAACATCAAACTAATGACACGCCGACCACGAATTCGTTGCTTTGACCACTAGACTACCCACGGCCACGCTTTTCCCTTGAAAGGTAATGCTTACCACTAAGGGAACATAGAGAAAAAAGTATTTTAAGAATAACAGAGTCATTTATGTAAAACATTTGTAACTTAGATCAACCGATAATCCGATTTTGAGAAAAAAAAGTATTTTACAGAGAGAAATGCTTTGAATATGTCCATGACACACGAAATGAACTTCTCTAAGTGATAGCAGACATAACCAAGAACAAAATACTTAAAATCTCTGTTACTTCCATTAAATATGTTCCCAACATACACATAAACGCTACATTTTTTTTCTAATACACATGAAATTTCCAAACTTGTTCAACTTCTCAATTTTTACCTTTAACTCTCCCCCATACCTAAATTAAGCAACTTCAAGCTATGAATGCAACTACCAACGCACCTGACTTTTTTAGATTAGAGGTGAGCAAATAGAGGTCCTCAAAGAGTCTTATTGTGGCACGCCAAGACAGAAAATCCGCTTGGAACCGAGATTTCTTTCCCGTAAGCTTTCAAATTCTAAATTTGTCTTTCACTATTATGAAAACAGAATACATAAAACTGGTCCTAATTGATGCGAATTATAATGATATTACCCGCGATCATTTAAACAGTGAGACTCAAAAAACATTAAACATTAAAGCAAATAATTAAATTCCAAAGCCTAAGAATATTAATCCAACAATCAATCATGCTGATATCTTAAGAAACAATCATTATTACATTTTCTCAATGTCTTGAATAAGCAGATCACATGCATTTATATATTAAGGAAAGAACTGATGCCACATGAGAAGCAAACTTTATACAAAGCTTCAGGTAAATAAGTTGCGGCAAGTTCAATAGCGGTATGATTAAATAGCATTACGATCTGCTTATACTTTGCCTAGCGGGAATTTCAGGTGAGATAGAAAATTAAGGTAAAAGCAGTCTGAAGGTTTATTTCCAACACTACTAAGAGATCATCTGCAGTATTTGGAAGATAAAATCACAAGATTTCAGGATTTTGAAGAAATTGCGCCTTAAGTCAATTTGTTCACTTATCCCATTATTGCCGACATTCATACTGCAGTTGAGGAGCTAGAGCTCGAACATATTGACTTGAAGTCAGATAACAATGTGAAAAAATGTTTATTACAAATCTTTGTAAAATGAAAAACATCTTTGTTTGAAGAAATTTAAATAGTATATAAATTGAATAAAACTGGCACTATTTTATTTGATTTATAATTATTATTTTCTTATAATGAATGCAATAATTTTAAACACGCATGACTCTCCAATATCTTCCACTCGCCATTTTGGGTAGCAAGGTAAAACAAGTTACCCACCTCTGCCTTAGTTGAAAAAAATACCTTCTGTAAACATCTACAGACATAAAAGATTTTTTTTTCCTCCATGTGTACCTAAGTTTTCAGACACGAATCATGTAATACAGTATAAATGTTCGTCATCCGAACTGGACTATAATATTCAAATCACTGAAAAATATTGAAGAATTTTTTTATACATTCACATAACAGAACTTTAAAAAAAGAACCTCTTTTGAAATAAATGTACTCTTTCACACTAAAGCTTTAAATATTACATAATATGAACTACATGATTTTAAAACAGTTTTATAACAAATGTTTTGACCTTGAGAATTATCTCAGAGAAATTATTTATGGCTTTATATCCTATAACACACTCCTTGAGTTATATAATTGAGTGATTTACATATCACTCAATTTACAATCATTAACAATAAGTTAAGCAAATTTTCAAAATGTTTTTTTCTTTAACAATAAAGAATAAATATGATTTTTATTACCCTTATCACGGTTTCGGATCACAGTAATTTTTTGTAGAAATTCATTTAGGACATATCATTGAGATTCTTCTTTAACAAATACGCAATTTAGAAAAAAGACTTACAGAAAAATTGTTTCTATGTGCCTTGTATACTCATGTCAAAATTTTTGACTTTTAAATGTACTTTTTTGTCAGAAAAATCAAATGAACTGAGAATAAAAAATTAATTAGTTGATAATTCACTTATTTTTTACGTGAAGAGGTTACAGCTATCCCCCCCATTACGTATTTCTTATATTTCTTTAGGAAGTATCAATATTTAAGGTTAAATTTTGTCCAAGAAGCACGTAAAATTTTTTTTCGGAAATGTATTCTCAGAGAAACCTACTTACAACGAAAGAAATACAAATAGTAATTAAAAAAAGGAATAGACGTTTAATTTTTTTCTTTCTTTTTCAATGACTAGAGGGTAAAGAAAGCTTAAGAAGATGTTAAATATTTGACGAGAAAACTATAATATTACTTGAAGCCGAAAAATACATGCAATGCATGACTTAGCTACATTTTTTGACTCTGAAATAGGTTTTGACCATTTATATTTTACTTCGGATTATAATTGAAAATATATCGTTATTTTTTCTATTATTATTATTATTCGAATGATGTGGAAATGTTAACGTTGTTATGCAATTTAAGTTTTGAGAGGAAAAAATAATAGATCAGATTTCTGTCATGAATATTTTTCTTTCTGAAGGAAAAGTGACAAAGTGTTTTAAACATGTAAAATTTGTCTTAAAATACAGAATTGTTGGCATATTTTAGCAAATTTAATCAAGACTTTAATAAAGGGCTGAAAGCAAAAATGGATAAAAGATGAAAGAATATAAGCACTGCACCTCTACTTACCTTAACAAAAGACTTCAACTAAAGGTGTCACCTCCTTTAAAAGTTTGTTGCTACTGTTACTATTCTATTTCAAAGAAGTATTATTTTTACAGCTTATATTTCCATGAAATTTTTAGTTCAAGGAAATATAAGCATTGAAATATTATGTACTTTAAAATGTTTTGTTAGTATAAACTCTAGCGTATATTTCTTTTCAATATACAACAAACATTTTAAGATAAGTTTTATAATGTAGTTAAAGCAAAAGGCCCAATTTGAAAAACCCACTGCGATTGGCTTACAAAATAAATTATTCAATTTTCTAACATCTTTTTGAACTAAAATCACATACTTCTAGATGGAGTGAATGCAATGCAAATTAAACTTTGAACAAAACTGAAAACCAGATTGATGAAGAATTATGTTTTCGTTGACTGAAATGTAGCACTTTGAAATATTGTTCTTCAAAAAAAAATAATAAAGTTTCTGAATTTTTATAAAAAAATACACATATTATGGGACAATAAATGTATTCTTTGTGTTTATAAATGTCAATTGGTCTGTAAAATGTTTACAGACCATGTTTTTGGTAGTACAAAATATTTATCATTTAAAATTTGCTTTAAAATCTCTTAAGCAATTGGTGTAACATTTTGGTGTATTCTTCAAACCTTATTAACTCATTAATCGTATTTTTAAAAAGAAATTTCTTTTACACTAAAATATATTAAATATTACACAGTATTTACTTCTAAAGATTAAATTTCATATCTCTTAAAATATGTAATAAGTGTACATTAACAACTATTCTTCTAAAAACGTGTAAAAATATGAAAACGTATCGAGTATAACATTATGTAACTTCTTACACCTAAAATTAAATTGCTTTTAAGGCAACACAATACGATTCAATGGACAAAAATTGCTCAAAAATGGAAATTAAATGTTTATAGCTTAAACTGTTTTTCATACAATTTTCTATAATCTCACAAAATTTGCATGCTTCAAATAATAAAAATTCAGAGTTAGGATAACTTTAATGTTCGTTTTTAATCCCCCATCATAATGGCAAATAAAAACTTTAAACGGATTTATCTCAGAAAGGAAAAATAAATCATTTATTGTACACTGCTGGTCAACGTAAATGCAACACCCTGAAGGAAGCATGCAATTAGCATGAAATTTACAACATGCATTAGCGGAGGTAAGATATGCAAATGATTCGAATTTTAGCGCAGACAAAAATCACGCGCACATGGAGCGCCACCTCAAAGTGCTAATTAAGGCTTGGAGATTTCGACGATTTCAAGTTCAACGATTGTGTTTTTCTACTAGGTTTTTCAAAAAACAATCAGTTACGTCTCGTAGAAAACAGCGATCAGCTTTTGATCAAGTATATGAGTTCGACAGAATGAGGATAGTGGCCTACCAAGATTGTGGATTATCTTTCAGGGAAATTCGTAGTCGTGTTGGACGAAACCAAACAACTGTAATGCGGATATGTGACCGTTGGATGAAGAAAGGTACGACGGACCGACGTGATCAATCGCATCCACCTCAGTGCACCACTTCACGTGAGGATAGGCAAATTGTGCGTAGGGAAGTGACGGATCGCTCAGTCACACCACGAACTGTAGCACAGCACATTGAGTCTGTAACGCCTCATTCAGTGAGTGGGCGTACCATTCGTCACCGTTTACAGCAGAGTGGTCTGTCCGCAAGTCATCCATTGCTTGGTCTAACCTTGACGTAGAACCACAGACGTCTCCGCCGCCAATGGTGTGATGAAAGAAGGATGTGGGTGGCAGAATGGAATGAAGTTGTCTTTACTGACGAGTCACATATCTGTCTGAAACACCACGATGGTCGGATTCAAGTCTGGAGACACCGTGGAGAGAGGATGCTGAACAGCTGCGTTATGCACCGCCACACTGGTCCTGCACCAGTTATTATGGTATGAGACGGTATTGGATATCACTCTTGTACTCCTCTAGTACGCATTGCCAGTACTTTAAACAGCCAGCGCTACATCTCCAAGGTATAGGAGCCAGTTGTCCTTCCTTACCTTCAGGGCATGGCCACAGCCATATTTCAACTGGATAATGCGCTACCACACGTGTCACGCATTGTCCAAAGGTTCTTTGTCAATCACCCGATTGAATTGTTTCCCTGGCTGCCTCGCACCAGATCTTTAACCAATAGAAAACATGTGGCCCATGGTTGCTCAACGATTGAACCAGATAACACCCCCAGCTGCCACTCCAGATCAACTTTGGCAACATGTGGAAGCTGCTTTTGGTCTGTTGTACCCCCCAAGAACACATCCAAAGTCTCTTTGAATCAATGCAAAGGCTTGTGGCAGCGGTGATCTCCAACAATGGCGGCTATTTGGCTACTGATTCTGGCAGGAACCACACTTCACAGAAGTCTAAAAATTTAATGATTTGATACGTGGTCAACATGTTATCTACAAAACAAATTTTGTTGTGCTACCCTTGTCTTTCTTGATGTTTCATTTGCAGTGGACAGCAGTGTAATTTAAAGTGCTAAGGATTTTTTCCTACTATGCCAAATGATTTGATATTTTTGGAACTATTGATATTAGCTGTTACAGAAGTTGTTATGTATTATTGAATCAGAGCAATATTTATTTCCTTAAAAATATCTATATTTAGGATTTCTAAGGAAATTTCAATAACTGTGCATGCAACATTTTACAAATATCAATCATGTTAGAAGAAACCCCGTACCAAATTTTGTTATACAATGTTTCGCATACTTGTAAATCAAATTTCATGTGCGCACCTCAATTATTGTAGGAGGAGTAGCATTTTAAAATTCTCTTATAAATTTTTAAATTTTGCCGTAAAAAATTAAAAGATTTGCTTTTTGTAGTATTTAGAGCCAAAAAAACAGTTTTTACGTAATAAATATTCATAAATTACAAAAAAAATTAAATAATTGTAGAAATCATTATAAATCAAAGATTTTGTTATAAATCGTACAATGTCCCTTAACCATTGATTTTTAGAAAATTGACTAAAATTATATAAAATACTAATGAGGTTTGTAATTAAATTGAAAAGATTAATTCATTAAAATCGTTTTGATTCTATCGCCAACAATAAACTTTCTTAAAACGGGGATTGCTTTACTTAAATTTAAGTAACTTAATGGTGTTAGTGCATAACAAATTTAAATCTAACATGACTTTCCTGGCAACATGCAGCAAAAGGAGAAGGATGATCAAATATTTTCCTAAATCTCATAAAACTTTAAGGCTGTCGTCTGCGGATTTATTTCGTAAATATGTAAATAGTTAGAAGGAATCCAATGAGAAATTAATGATGTCAACGAAGATGGAGAGATTAAATTCATGCATAGAGTAATGCATTTATATCATCTCACGTTGTTGAGCTTCTTCCTTTAAATTATAGTGGCATAAGTTTAAGATAATCTGGATTTTATAGAGATAATTAATAGTTACGGGGCCACAATGGTACAAAATATATTAAGAATTCATTCGAGTTTTGTACTAATCTTACGCGATAATTGAAATGTTCTTTACCTTTTTCCACGATTTATCGAATAGTGTGAATTTGCTTTTAAAACATGAACAGGTGGAAGGCTTTTGTTGCTTTCTTAAACTTTTTCAATGAAAGTTATTTCTTAAAAACCTTTCTTGAATATCCTTTTTTAATCCTGAAATGCATTCACTTAACTTGAATTTTTAATCACCCAGTTTGTTTTTGTTTCATTGACGAACCAGCTACGCTTATTTCTTTTTTTACTTTTTTATTCAACCACACAACATATATATGCTATTTACAAGCGCAGCAAACTTTGATTAATTTTTATTGTGAGCTTCGAGAATTAGAATCATATATTAACGCTCACGTCTGAGTATTAAAGAGAAATTTTCTCGTCTGTCTCGTTCCTCAGAAAGTTCTCATCTGCCGGCACAGCGCGGCAATGAAGAATATTTGCATTTGTGCGCATGACGTTGGAGCGCATGCGCCAACATCTCGCTTGGCCTTGCCATGTTCACATGCAAGAACTTACAAATATCATAATTAAATACAGTGATTACAACAATTTAAATGTAATAATAAAGTTAAATCAACAATTTTACACAAATGAAATATAATATAGCAATACATATACACATAATTTACTTAGTATCAATTGGGAGAACAGCTATTTTACTAAGAGATCTTTTAAATTCTCCTGATTGCGTTTTAACCTTGACAACTCTCACTTTTCCATCTCACCCATCATTCACTAAGATTCAACCTAAAGGCCAAGTATTTATAGGTAAGAAATCCTCTTTGATTAAAACAATTTGGCCAATTATTAGATCATTTTTTTTCAGTTATCCATTTCGATCTAGCTTGCAGTGCATTCAAATAATCAGATTTCCAATTTTTCCATGTGCGTTGCACAGCCTTGGTAATATTTTCCCATCGACTGAGACGATTTTCATTTACATCAATTAAATCTGGCTCAGGTATTGATGTTATAGATCTCCCTATCAAAAAGTGACCAGAGGTCAAAACATCGAAGTTATCTGTGTCGCTATTGTGGGGTGTCAGTGGACGTGTATTTAATATTCCCTCTACCTTAATCATTATAGTTTCAAATTCGTCAAACTTAAAGTGAAGATTTCCTATCGCTCTTTTAAGATGGTGCTTCACAGAGTTTACACCTGCCTCCCCACAAGTCCTCCAAAGTGAGGGGACTTGGGAGGTATAAATTTCCAATCAATATTTTCTGACACGAAATATTTAGCTAAATTTTCATCCGGAAAATTAATTAATTTATGAAATTTCTTTAATATTGAGTTTGCTCCCAAGGAATTAGAAGCGTTATCTGTGTAAAATTTGGAGCATTTACCCCGTCTACTAGTAAAACGTTTAAGTGTTGCTATCAAAGCATCGGAAGTGAGATCCGATAATAACTCGAGTTGGATGGCTTTCGTAGAAAAACATATGCAAAAGCAAATGTACACTTTATTTAGAGTTTTCTTTCTCTGACTTTTATCTTTGACTAAAAAGGGACCGCATAAATCAAGTCCAGCAATAGTAAATGTGCTCGAAATGTTTACTCTTTCACAGGGTAAATTACCCATAACTTGTGAAGAGAAAATGGGTCTGCTTTTAAAGCATGCTACACATTAATGAAGGGTTTTACCAGCGATGCTACGACCACTCAAAGGCCAAAATTTTTTTTCTACAGCATTTAACAATCTCTTTGGGCCAACGTTAAAGAGTCTTGTATGCAAGCTGTTAAAATAAAGTTTACTTAATGTTGAACCTTTTGGTAAAATCGCTTGATGCTTATGAAGATATGACACAGAAGCATTTTCTAATCTTCCACCTACGCGAAATCATCCTTCTCCAATTAAAAAATGAAAATAAATTAGAAATACTACTTGGAATTTCTTTTTTATCAAACAAGGATCTTTGAACATGCTTAACCCTCTAACTGGATACCTTCCTCCTGAAAAAGTTATTCCCAAAACATTTTACTCTTATATTGCTATTCCCTTTTAAAATGCAACAGACTTCAATTCTTTCCCCTTTTAAAACTTGGGTGGTCGAAAGGGGAGAACTTTATGACTTGGTTCGGCGTCTTTAATCAGTAAGAACCAGGATAGCAATCGTTTACAGCTAGCTGTTGTTGCCTTGGGCAATCTTGTATCAAAACCGTAGATCTACTCTGTAATTCTCCCCATAGATTCAGTCACAGTAAAATTAAATTAAAATGCAGGGTAAAAAAACATGAAATAAATGGCGTGTTAAAAGTTGAAAAATAGTTATATTTTCTTCAAACAAAATTCATTTTTCTGTCATTTTTTTAAAATTAAAAAAAAAAATATTTTGGTATTGCGATTTGAACTAGAAAAAAGCATCCTGTATTCATTTTTGAATATGAGAGTAAAGAAAACACACTCACTTTCCTGTTTTTAAAAAAGTTATGAGGTAAAAAGAGTATAAAGGCCCTATCTTTTTTTTTTTTAAACAATAAGGCAATTAATGGTGCATATATTTATGAAATAAAACAGATCTTTCTCTATTCAATTATATTTTTAATTTAGAATAACATAAAAAAATGATTTCAATATACTTTTAATTTATTTAAATTTAAATCATATAAATGATATTTTTATGTTAACTGAATATTTTTCGGAAAAAATCTAAATTTTCATTCCTAGTGCTCTCCTTTTCGAACTCCTTGTATTAAATAAAAAATATCTTTTCTACATCGACATTTGTGATGGACATAACACACATTCAGTCAATAATTTTTAATTTTAATGGGGGATATACTTCTTCAAATGCGCATGACAGTACTTCTAACCATTTTCTACTCAAGTTAAATTTCTTATCTTTCTGTTTCTTTTATTACAAGGAAAATGTCACACATCGATAACTACATTTTCACACAATTCAGTCATTACAAATTCTATTGTGAGAAAAGTTCTCAATAATTAATCTTGTCTTTCAAAAAAGTACACTTAAAACAATTTTGTTCAGTGAAGTTAACCGACAGTTCCACAATGTATTCATACCAAATTTTAAAAACAAATTTAACACTTGAAATGTATCATGTATTAAATTTTTACGTATACACAAATATTTCCTGCTGTAGGGAAAATATAGTATGAGATGTGGTGTGCGGTTGTGAAAGACAGTTTTCGTACGTGTAGACTATTTTTGAAAGTTTAAATATCACTGAAGCTTTTCATATAACTGCAAATGAGCCTTATTTTAATGTGTGCTGTATCAAAGTAAAACACTTTACAATATTAAACAGCCTATGGGTTTATACTCAATATCAAACTATTCGCAAAATGGCTTACAACTTCTATTCAAATTGTAAAGAAACTGAAATATAAATAGATCTTACTGCAGTCAAAAATATTCATAAAATGTAAGTATCCTGTTGCTCTACTTATTTCTGTACATTTTAAAAACTGTAGCTGAATGAATTTTTATATTTATAAACGAGGCATAACAGCTCACACAGTCGTAAAAATGCCCTTATCATTTTTAAAATATACTACTATAAAACGTATATGGATTGTAAGATCAGTTGTAAAATCCTAAAAGCTTTTAGAGGAGCTAAAAACATGTAATTTTTGATTGATAAAATGTTTAATATAATACACAAATATACATGTTAGTAAGCAAATGCATTTGAAAAATCAAACTTCCTTCTGAAATAAACGTAATTGAAAGAAAAATGTTTAATTGCAAATGAGTGGAAATACATGTTTATCTAAGGGATATCCCCAAAGTGAGGTAATCCTCAAACTTAAGACTCAAACTCAGTGGCACAACAACCCATGAGGGCCAGGAACTACTGTGCCCATCATAATACACGTGACCATTGGACGCTGAGGTGCATGAACAGATGTCCCGATTTGGTGGTCTGTCTGAAGAGAGACCTTCAGCGTTTAAGACCCGAAGCAAGCTTGGTACTCATTTATCGACCCAATGTAGCGGGGATGAAAGGCAGAGTCGACCTTGCGCTGCCCGTTAATAGAACCCCAGACCTGTGGTGTGGAAGCACTATACACTACAACTCAACCCTTTTCGGTGAAAAATAAAATTTAATGTTAGAATCTTATATAAATCCCTAATGAATGAGGGAGTCCAAACTTTTTTTTCATGTAAACTGTTTAGACGGAAATGGTTAATTATGAACATTTCACAAGTTGCATAAATTAAAATTAACCGTTATAGTTAACATAAATTTTTAAGGGTACAAAAGGTGTATTTCGGCTGCACGAATTAATTTTAAAAGGAATACGGTTACGAAAAAGTAGTACAAATCTATCTAAAGTAGGGTTGGTTACCTTAGATATTGTCAAACACAACAATGTATTGGAAGCCAATTCCACAATTCGTTGTTATAAAAATGTATAGAAAATTACAAGATTTAGTTTTGCATTTGTAATTTATATATATATATATAATTTTTCCTGGGAGCTTTAAAAGCTAGAACGGCATCCATCAAAACCGCGGTTCTCTCTCTGTTTTTCCAGATCGCCCCTGACTAAGCCGGTTCTGCCATAGTAAGTGAAAATGCCGGATTTTGTTTGTCAAGATCATTTTATAGCAGACTGCATTTTTCATGTATTTTAAATGGTCCTTTTATATTTTCTACATCAATATCTTAATGTCTGAATTTAAAATTACATAAATTTCTTGACATTCGCATCATTGACCATGATAATTTTTATTAGTATATGAATGTGTCATCAAACGATTACATGACTAATATTAACGCATTATTTTAACTATTTAATTAATATCAAGTATAACATAACGCACACAATTTTTCTAAACTTTAAAATAAATATTTCGAAAACTACTTCAGATATACTTAAAATTTTTTATTCCTACGCTTTAGCTTCTCAGTTTTGCTTCTCTATGTAAGAATTTATTGTAATTGTATATTCATCAATTTTTTTAGTATATTTTTGCTCTTAGCATGCGGTTTTCAACCGAATTGTATGAAATCTTCGAAATATACTAAATGAATGATTGAATATTAGCGTCGCACTGTTCAGCTACACGAGAGCTTTTGGCGACGGACCACGTAATTTTGAACCATGGTCAAGTGACGTGGACGACACCTGAGCTGGCACCCCCTCTCCTAACTACGCCACCACACCAACGGGAGGACGTTTCAGCTCTCGACAGATTTAACGTGCATCGCTGCCCTACACGGCGGGTCTTTAGTGGTACTGGGCTCGAACTCGTGACAAAGCAAGCCACGTTCCGATACCTATACCACTCGGCTACCGAGGCCGAAATATATTAAAAGATACTAAAGAAGCTATATAATAAAATTTGAAATTTTTATTATACTCAAACAATTGCTAAAACTTATGGTAAATTATTTTTACTGCGCGATGCATTTTTTTCGAAATTTCAAATGGAATTTCTAACATAAAATTTCTAGCTTTATATAAGGTCGAGATTTCAAAACATATCAAGATTTTAATTACTTATTCAGTTAGCCTTTAAAAAAGATAAATGTTGAGGTATTTTGTATAAATAGATATTTTTGAACTATATATAATTCGAATGTTTTTCAATAGCTCGAATTTAAAATTGATTTTTATGTTTATTTATATGCATAAATGTCTACTGTAAATGTTTCCGTATATTTTTGATTACCATTTATTCAAACATTCAAGTTATAAAAAAATATGGGAAAATCTTCATTCATGTTGTCTTTGATGTAAACTGAAGTTCAAGCACTTAAAATTCAAATGTAATTCGGTGTATTTTAACAATATATAACCAGGCACACACACACTGTACTTAAACTTCCCTGAACACTTAGGCTTTGAAATCTAAAAAAAAATTAATAAATTTTAATTAGTTTTTTTTCGTTATTATTTTTATCAAAGTGTAAGAAAATGTTTCAAATGATTTGATGAAGTTTAAATTTATTCATTTTTAGTGGTTGGAAAATTGAAAAGGTTCCAAATTTTAAAGAGTTTGATGGTTTATTAATTTTTTCGGTATCTTATAATAAAATAATCATGTTTCAAAAACTGATAGCTTTGAATAAGAAAAATGAAGCGAAAGAATATACTTAAAAAAGATAATTTGTCTAACTATATAAAATAGCAGATAGCCCTGACACGCCCCAACTTGTTACAGTTCGAAATTAATATGAAACCAAAAGGGAATTGTAACATATTTTACTTATGCGTTGGGACTTTTGGAAACTTTTAAAATACAAACTAGCAAAGAAACTCTTCTTGGGTTGTAAAGAAATTTCTCCCCGATTTTTTACCTTGCCCAGGGTCAAAACACGGGGTTCCCTGCGAGCCCTAAAACTCATTCTGTGTTGCTTCCTCTGTCCCTCATTATCTTTTAAGATGTTAAACCTTAAAAGGGGAATGGATTTCAGAAAAGTGCGGCTAATGCGCTTTTGAAAACGTTACTTGAAGGCAGAAAAATCCCTGCAGTCCATTTTCAAAGCCTCTCTAGTAGGGCGGAAAAATCCGTTTTGTCCAGTTGGAGGGTTAATCAATTTAATTTCTGACTCCTTTCATTCGGCTACAGTTAGAGGTGCAACCTTCTTGGACATATTCCTACAGTTGTAGTTGAATCTGAAAATATAAGACAAAATATTAATAACTTTGAAATAATTATTAGAAAGTTCTAAAAGTTCGTCAAGGATGCTAGAGGAATCGCTATTCAGCAAGACAGTCTCTTCACTTCTGTCAGCTTCAGGCAATTTTTTCATTTCTTGAACTACAGTCTCATTCTCATTTTCTGTGAGGTAGTCTGACTCAGGAACCACTTGCTGAAAGTTTTAAGGCAATTCAGAATCGGTCAAAAATTCTGGTCCTGTCCACCACCTGGAATTTGACACCAGACAGTCAGCGCTCAGTCCACGAGAGAGGAATTCTGCTTGGTTTTCCTTACCAGTACAATGGTACTATAAGTGGGGATCTGTTAGGCTGGTTATTTCGTTGACTCGGTCAGCAACAAATTCTTTCCATCGGGTTTTGTTATCCTTTATCTAAAACAGAATTAATTTGGTATCAGTCCAGTGATATTGTAAACGGGATCTTTTTAAGATTCACGATCTTTTTCACCTTAGATTCCAGGCGAGCAACGACTAGAGCTCCTTGTAATTCTAGTCTGGGCTGGGTTACACAGTTTAACGGTGTTACACTACTTTTTGAAGTCACAAGTTTAACAAAAATTCCATTCCTTGACTTAGTTCTCAAATATATGGCTGCACCATATGCCTTTTTGCTGCATCGCAAAAGCTATGCAACTCAACATCATCTTCCAGCAAAGTAGAATCTAGAACTAGTCGGGGTATTTTTAGATATCGTAAGTGGGGTAGCTCCTCAGGCCATTTTTTCCACTCATTTTCAATATGTGTTGGCAAAGGGTCGTCCCATTGGATTTCTTCTTTCCAGAGATCTTGAAGGAGGCATTTCATTCTAACGGTGAAACGAGAAATTAACCCTAATGGATAAAAAACCTTTCTAACTGCTTGCAGTATGAAGCGTTTCGTATTTTTATCTAAGGAAACAAATTCCAATAGACTTTTAGTATCTGTAGTCAAGTAATCTTCATTAGTGTTCCATGATAGTCCTAGGACCTTTGTTCCATTTACTCCTAAACTTACAGTTTCATGTACAGGATGTACATTAAAATTTTCTTTTTTCCATTGCTCCACTAACTTACCATCATTAGTAATCCATTTTCTGAGATTCATTCCAGCAGCTTCCATAATATTTTTTGCTCTTCGTGAAAATTGAAGAGCTTCTTCAAATTCGTTACCACCGGAAATAAGATCGTCAACGTAGAAACTTCTATCTAAAAGTTCTAGAGTGTCAGGGAATTCATGTTTATATTTCTCAATATGATGCCTAATCGTGGTTGCCAGAAGAAATAGACTTGAACTAACACCAAAATTTACTCGATAAAAACGGTATACTTGTAGTTTAGGCTTTTTATGAATGCATGGTTCGTCATTACTCCAGAGAAATCGAACGGCATCTTTGTGCTCATTAGCAAGATAAATTTGTAAGAAAACTTGTTTAATATCAGAACAAAATTCTATTGCAATCAATCTAGAAAATAATTAATATGTCTAAGAGATTGAGATTTAAAGTAATTCCTGACCATAATCAATCATTTAATGAGAGTTCATTATTTTGATGATTTCCAGCGAAAAATACAATTCTTGTTTTTGATGTTAAGCGACCATCTTTTCTTACGGCCTGATGAGATAAATAATATACAGGTCTTTTTAACTCGTTATCTGTAATTTCGATTTTAACTTCTTCTATAATACCCTGTTCTGTGTAATCGCGAATGATTTCACGGTATTGCTGATAAAATTCTGAATCATGACCAAATCTTTTCCATAAATTTTGTAAACGTTGTTTAGATAGGGAATAATTATCGGACAATTCATTATAGGATTTTATAAAGGGAAGTTGTAGGATAGAACGGCCTTTTTCGAATTCAACAGTTTCTTTAAAAATTTCTATAGCTTGATCCCCTTCATGAAGAACTGGATCATATCGTATCCCCAAAACCTCTAAATCAAAAAATAATTTTAAAGTATCTTGAATAGAGTCATTGTTTACTAAAAAAACACTGTCCTTGTTTATTAAATTGTCTTTCTTTAAGTTTACCTGATGCAATCCACCCAAATTCGCTTTCTTCGAAAAACAACTCTTAATTTACTCTATACGTATTATGTTTTAAAATTTTTAAAAATTATATCAGCGCTAATCAAAGCGTTAACTTCGTTTGCTTCATAAAACGATTTGTCAGCTAAAATTAAAAACTTCGGAATTAACACATTGGAAATATCTAAACTTGAAGAGGGTGTAAATTCAGATATATTTTGTCTACAATCAAGAAATCTACTGGCTCAGCAAAACTGCTATCTTCGTTTGAAAATAATTCTTTTTAATTTTCATTTTATGTTCTGTGATAATCCATTTAAACCGGATACTGGTGTCTTTCTTTTTTTCATTTTTATTCCTAAGCAATTACTCATTCTTTCTGTGAGTACACACATATTGCTCGTGGAATCGAGTATAGCTCTTAATTTTATTTTTTGATTATTTGATCTGCGAACATATATTTCTGCTTTTGAAAACAGAATTTTTTTTTTATTTATTTGATCGGGCCAAGTGTTATTACTCAACACTGATGCCGTATTATTCGGATTAGAATTCTTGTTAACTGTTTCACAACATTCTTTTTCAATTCCTTTATCTAAAGGGTTTTTCATTTTCGATTTATTAGAATTTCGTGTACAAATCAAATAACTGTGTGAATCACCGCATTTGCATCGATGTTTGGAAAGGCAATTAATTTGAATATGGTTGGATTTGAAGCACAAATTACAAAGTTTGTGTTTCTGAATGAATTTTAGTCTTTCGTCAACACTGAACTTTAAAAATGTAGAACATTTATGTATTGGATGTTGTGACTTACACACTATACAATTTTTGTTTTTATTTTCGTTTACTATGAAAGCTTTTGGCTTAGAATTGTTTGCATACATTTTATTTAAGTTCACTTAAAGATTTCTATGAACAGACACAGATAATAAAACGGATTCCCGTTGTTCTAAGAATTCAATAAATGCTTGAAATGTAGGAACGGTTTTGGATTTATGTGATAATTCAAAATTTCTTCTCTTTCAAAAATTCTTTATCAAGTTTCTCTACTAGAATATTAATAAGTAAAACATTGGATAATTTATTTTGCTCATTTTTAAGTAATTTTAATGATCGTAAATTTTTTTGAACGCAATCAATCATATTTCTAATTTCTCTGGAATTTGCATTTTGCATTTTTTCAAGCTTCAAAATATTTTGAATATGAATATTGATTATTATTTGTTCATTTTCATATCTATTGTCTAAAAATTCCCATAAGGAATCAAAATTACTGCATAAATAATTAACTTAATGAGTTAAAAAAGATCTGAGGTAGTATAGCTTCTGAGATTCACTCAGTAGTATGTAATTTCTGATCAGATCGTCAAATTGGATTTTAAATAAACTAAATTCTTCGTATTTTCCCGAGAAATCGGGTAAAACTAAAGGATGTGTTATAGTTTTCTTTATTTTGAAATTATCATTTGTTTTCATTACTGCTCCAGAACTTGATTTCTTAGAGGAATTAAGAATATAGTTTCAATTCTTACCTCTAATGACTCAAGGCGGACTTCAAGAAGATGGAGATCTTCGTCGATGGTAGCTAATTATGCATTTTTCACATTCGGAATGGCATAATGGTTGTTGCGGAGTTCCTCCACATTTTTTACAGTGCAATCAAATTTCTTAGCTTTACTTCTATTTCAACCGAATCGGTTTCTCCGTTGGCACTTTTAATGAACGTTTCAATTCTGCTAATTTTACCTTACAAGGTACGTTTTAATCTGTTTTACATATCCATAGTCTACTGATTGCCTCTTGCACGAGCGGAACCAGAATGTTTATTTTTAGTTTGTTTTGTTTCATTAACGGACCAGCTACGCTTATTTCTTTTTTACTTTTTTATTTAACCACACAACCTATATATATTATTTACAAGCGCAGCAAACTTTAATTATTTTTTTATTGTGAGCTTCGAGTATTAGAGTCCTATAATAATGTTCACGTCTAAGTATTAAAGAGAAATTTTTGCGTCTAGCTCGTCCCACAGAAAGTTCTCATATGCCGGCACAAAGCGGCAAGGAAGAATATTTGCATTTATGCGCATGACGTTGGCGCGCATGTGCCAACATGCCTATTTAAAGCATTACTATAAAAACCCTGTTTTACAATTTACTTTTAAAACCCAGATTTTTATTATTATGACATCAGTTTCCTAATATAAAAGAGCAAGATTAAAAGGAAGTATTTCATGTTGTGAAATATTACGTGCTTTACGTAAAAATCAGAAATGCGTTCATCTTGTTTATCAAATTAACTTAGGTTAAATACATTTCCTCATTATCATATTGTATGTGAATGTGAATAGACTTAAGAACTTACCAATAATTTTGATTTAATTTGGTAGGTTTTGAATCTTAAAATGATATAAACTAGTTTATAGTACAAAAAATGTTTTATTTTAAACAGAATTTTTACTATAAGTTTCAATTATAAATATTATTATTACAAGTATGCGCCTTTTTTATATAACGAATGAAGCATAGTGCAACTTTTTCATAAAAAAATTTCACTGGTTTACATGTAAATAATCCCAGAATAAAATCTATTATGCATCAGATTTTTTATTTTAAATTAGATTTTAGAAGCAAAAAGGATTTTTTAATTGAATGAACATATCAGAAAAATTTTAATGGAGTCAATATAGCAAATAATTTAAAACACAACGCGAAGAAATGTGTGAGACCAATTTTGTATATTGTTTCAGAATTTTTTTAAATTTTATAATAACGATAGAAAATGAAAAAGAACAATCAAATACATGCTCAGAAATTTTTACTTAATTATATCATTCTTAAATATTTTTCATATGAACAAAATAGTTCTATTTATTGAAGTATGTGTATATTAAAATAGAAAATGTAACGTAATTCACGTGGCTAATTAATCACGTGGCTATCGAACTACCATTATCAATTTTGAAAGCGAATTTTGTTTAATTTGCCTACAAGAATTGAAAAATAAGTTCATTAATGATTTTGAAAGAAATATTTCATTTTTTTCTCTTTTTAGTACAATGTTTAGTTTTAGGCTTGATGAAGTGTATCAGCTGAATTCTCTATTTGTAATTATACTTTATAAAAGCAGAAAATATCATGTTCTTTAATCTTCTTATATAACGCGTTTATCCTCTAAAGACAATTATACAAATAGCAAATAAAGGGAAAAGGGATGATCTGGGATGACGAAAATGGCATAAATGGAGAGAGATTGCTTGGATTTTCGGCTCAGATTGTTCATATTTATCAAAGACAACTCAATGAAAGACAACAAAGATTACGAAGTCATCTGGTAATAATATATGTCGTATTTGTCTAAAGAAGTTAAAAGGTTCTTAAAATGGAAAAACAGTCACATAAATGTTTTTAAAACGAGTTAATCTTCAAACATGGAAAAAGGAATTATATTCGAATTTTCCTTAATCATTTCTTATAGAAAGGATATAGAAAATTGGTTGCTGATTAATCACTTAAAAATTATTCTATTTGAAAAGTACTTGTAATGAAATTTGCTTTTCCTTGGGATGTCATACTGAATAAACAATTTAAGTATTGCGTGGTTCTCCTCTTTTTATTTTCATTTGGCATCTTTTATTAAATAAAGTTAATGTGAATGCATCCATTTTAATTTATGATTTTATTATTTAAATTTTCTAAACTAAATATAAGGTGAGTATAGTAGAAGAAGCTCAATAGGCTTGGGTACTTGGAAAGCACACATTCTAATTTAAACTGGAAGAAGAAAGAGAGGTTTAGAAATTTTATTTTAACAATATTTTCCTTGAGGTAAGAAAATGATGTCTGAACACAAATTACACTACTTAAAATTAAAAAATATATATTTGCAAATGTTTGAGAGGCCATTAGATAGTTTATATAAAAGAGAAAACTAGTTTAAAGGATGTATTCCTGGATTTTTGTTTTCTTTTTGAGTTATTTTTCACTTAATCAAACTATGTAAAATAAAAATAAGTCCCTTAAGGTATCCAAATACGTTCGAAACCGTAACTTTAAAAACAGCATAAATAAATAATTATCATGATATTTATAGTCAATTAAATTAAAATACATGTATATAAAATTATTTTAAGGATATTTTGAGAAAAACAAATTATTTAAATACAATATTTTGGCAAAAAATTAACTTAGAATGACCTTTTTTCAAAATGTTCTCCTTTTATAAAAATACTTCTCAAATAATAAAATATTTTGCTTAGATACAGTAAATACTTCTCCAGAGAGTCTGGACTATTTTTTTGCAAAATTCACATTATTTTCAGAGTTACAACCATTTGAAATAATTATCGGCGTTTTTTTCTTAAAATTTCTCCCCTCTGTTGTCGTACAACATGGATAAACCCACTTTTAAGTTATATATTTCAAAAATTCTAGTTGAGCCTCTGTACAAAAGTCTGAGCTATATACAGGCAAAATATTATTATAATAGAAACATTTTTTACAAAAAGAGAATGTTTTGAATATTTCTCCTGTGTTCATTTTTTGTGAAAATATTGTACTTAAATATTTTTTTATTTTAATAATATTCTTAAATCAATTTTATATAAATTTTCTAATCTAAGTGACACAAAGTATCATAAATATTATCTATTTACACGCTTTTGCAAAATCACGGTTCCGAACGTAGTCGGATACTTTAAAACTTATCTAGTACTTAGTATCCTAAACTTTTTATCATTTTTAATGAGATATGTAGAAATGAGTATGTCGAGATGTTGTGCAAACTAATTAGAATTTAAAAACCATATTTTTCCTTTTACTCAGGTTTATACTACTTTTAATATTTTTATAAAAGAGCTCTGATATTACAGATGTTATTAAACTGTTTTTAAACATAACAATATTTTTCATTAACCATTCTAGCAACATTTTATTTTGTTTGTGAATTTTGTTAAAATATTTGCACTCTGTTTTAATCTGTTATTCAATTTCTTTTACTTATCTCATGCTAAAAAGTAGAACTTGCAACAGATTAGAAAAATTTCTTCATGCATTACTTGTAAACAAAATAGTTTGCACGTTACAAATTTAATGTTTATTATGAATGGCAACTAATTTTAAAGGCTTGAAAATGGTTGAAAAGGATTTGTTTTATAAATGTTGGAATACTTTTTCGAATAAACGAAGCTTTAAATATAATAGACGCAACATTTATAGAAAATTAATTAGTTTACAAATCAAATTGCAGTAGATTCAGAAAAATTTTGAAAGTTTTGCCAAATTTCGGGAAGCTTATAAAATTCCTTTAGAAAGGGTCGACTGTTGATGACAACGACGGAACACCCTACTGCTTAAAGCGAAAATGCCACGTATGAATCCTTTCAACTTCGAAAAAAAGGTAGGACTCATGCCAGGTGAGCACCATAGTAATATATTTTTACATTGTGTGTGATATGACAACAAACCCTATCATAGAATACATTAAAGAGATTGTCTTGCAAAAAATGTAGACGTTTGTATCACATTGTCGAAAAGCAGACGCTGCTGTAAAAATCAGCAATAGAAATCTGCATTGACAGTCTCTGCTTGAGTCCAGCATGAGTAAGAATGACACCCTCATAAATGAATGCCACAATTAGCAAAAACTTCTCATCCAACAGGGCTTTTTTAAATTTTCTGTGGACGTAGTGAACCTAATTTTATTAGAACCTTTATTCATTCATAGGAACCTAATGAACTTCAATTGATTTTATTGGAATCTAATAAACATTCATTTTATTAGAACTTTAATTGAGGCTGGTGTTTACCTCTAATCCAGCGGACAGAGGCAGAATCCAGCAGGATGAAATTTTCCTCGTATTAAAACATTTCTTCACTATATGCCTCATCGTTTGATGATTGTAACCAATCTATATAAAATATCCCCGTACCGTTTATGTA
This sequence comes from Trichonephila clavipes, assembly GCA_019973935.1. Classification (NCBI taxonomy): domain Eukaryota; kingdom Metazoa; phylum Arthropoda; class Arachnida; order Araneae; family Nephilidae; genus Trichonephila; species Trichonephila clavipes. The sequence continues at coordinate 218,113 of BMAU01021362.1, forward strand.
TGGTCTATGGAAAAGAAACCATCCACAGTATAAATCTGATCTTGAATAATTGACGATCGATATGTAAAGGGTGTTTTTTTAGAGGTATAGAACTTTAAATTGCAATAAAACAACGATGTATTATTCGATTGACATAAATTTTTTTTATTGGAAAGATAATCTTGTGACATTACATTTTAAATATGATCAAGCAAGGCGTAGATTCGTCAAATGGGACCAAAACGAGATTGCCGTTGTTCCCGATTTTCATAAGCGAATTTTGTTTAGCGATGAAGTGCACTTCTGGTTTAATGGCTACGTCAACAAACAAAAATGCCGCATTTGGAGTAAAGTTAATCCACAAGTGTATGCCAAAACACCGTTACATCCAGAAAAACTGACTGTTTGGTGCGCTTTATGGGCTGGTGGAGTCATTGGTCCGTACTTCTTCAAAAACGATGAAGGCTACAACGTTACAGTCAATGGTGATCGGTATAGAGCCATGATTACTAACTTTTTCATTCCTGAATTGAACAATCATGATGTCCAGGAGCTGTGGTTCCAACAAGACGGCGCAACATGTCACACACCTAATGCCACAATCGATTTATTGAAAGACACGTTTGGTGACCGCCTAATTTCACGTTTGGGACCTGTGAATTGGCTTCCAAGATCTTGTGATTTAACACCGCTAGACTATTTTCTGTGGGGCTATATAAAGTCATTGGTCTATGCGGATAAGCCACAAACGCTTGACCATTTGAAAGACAACATTCACCGTGTTATTGCCAATATACGGCCACAAATGTTGGAAAAAGTCATCGAAAATTTCACGTCCAGATTGGACTACATCCGAGCCAGCCGTGTCAGTCCTATGCCAGAAATCATATTTAAAATGTAATGCCACAAGATTATCTTTCGAATAAAAAAAAACTCATGTCAATCGAATAATACATCGTTGTTTTATTGCAATTTAAAGTTCTATACCTCTAAAAAAACACCCTTTACAATGCAAATATGAATTCCAACCAGCCTTAAGTGCTTTGAAATATATTTCAACCATCTTTAATTGTAACACATTCTCGTAAAAGGCTTCCTGTAAACCTTGATATAATTCAGATGCATTTTTACTACGAGCCACTTTAATTTTAATCCATGATTGTTGATCTCTTTTTGTAAACATGATCTAGAATAATAGAAATGACAGTGTTCGCTTCAACGTGGCTCAGCTACTCCGTCTAACTGCATCGACTGTTTTCTACGCATCGGCTGTATAGAACTTCCTTACTGCTCATAGGCCGTCTCTTACGAATTTTCTGGACTACATTGCAACTAATTTATTTACAACTCTGGTAATAATAGGTTTTCATAGCATCCAATAATTACGTATTCATGTTTGAAAATCGTAGGCCCTCTATGTATGCTAATGACACCATCTTCTTTTATGGAAGGGATTTTTACCCTAGTAAAGAAATGTTTGATTTTATGACCTAAATAGTACGAAAATAAACAGGATATTCCTACAGCACACAAATTAATACTATGCTGATTCCATAATATATTTTAGAATTATCTGATTAAATTATTTTTATAAATACAATTGAGGGAATATAATACGAAAAACTCTTAATCAAAATTATTAACAGTATCAATAAAATTTCGAATTAGAAATATAAATTATTTGACTAATAGACACATAAATCAGTTATTTAAAATCAAAAAAGAACATTGTATTTGTGTATTTCTCACTATATTCAACGCCTCACACTTTAAATTTAATTTTAAGTATCAGTACATTTTAATATTCAAAAATACATTAAAAATTACTTTTTATATTATACTTAAATTTTAACACACATTTGTGAACTGAAGTTCTCGAATTATGGAAGGAAACTTTTCGGGGACAAAACGATAAAAAAATGTAACTTATTTGTATTATTTCAATGTTAAGTAGTATCAAGTTGAAACGTTTTCTTTAAGCGTAACAAAGCATAATATTTAGTTCGATTTATGGCGCCGCAAATATTAATTATACGAAACAGGACTACTTACCAAAATCTAAAATGGACGGAATTCATCCATCCCAAGATTTTTAAAAACAACTGTAATTAAAATCTCGTTTGGTGGTAATTCGGAAGAGTAACATTCTTCCCCGTTCCGCCCCCGCCCATCCCCCCACCAAATGCTGCAATGACTGTTATCACTAATTGAAAAAAGGGATTGTAAAAAAAGCATTTATAGCGAAGATTTATTCTCTTTTTTCTAAAATTTCTTTATTCTTTTAATTTTTGAGAATAACCAAGACTTTTAAGGGTACATTACAAGTTTTTATAACTATGCTCTTGAATAAAATACTACAGACACTCAAATATTCGTTATAAGAACGTATATTCTATTTATTCAGTTTTTAGGAAAATAACGTATGTTTAAAAAGAAATATTTCAGTAATTTTGTCAAGAAAGTCATAAATTTAATTTCTGAATCATATTTTAGCTTGAAATTTTGGAGTTGTGCGTGTTCCAAATTGATTTCTAAGCATCATTGAAAAAAGCTCCATTTATTTATAAGGATTTTAAACAACATGTCGTTTTTAATTCGCATTTAAATTTGTGGGATATTTCCTTATCACTTTTTTTATTTCATATTTTACAAACTATAGATACATATTGTTTAATATTAAAATTACTATTTTCAACAGCGCAAACATTCAAAAAACCTAGAATTATCTTCGAAGATTGTTTTTTCTTTTTTTTTCTGGATCCGGTTTTTGAGGACATTTAAATTAAACAATAAGTAAACTAAAAGAACTTTTAAGTTATCGTAAAATGTTTGGCGTTTCACTTTTTTCTTATTTATTTCTGAAATATTTTATGTACAATTAAGTGAAAATCAATAATAGTGAAATATATTAATATTGCATGATAATTAAATGATAAAAAATCCTTCTTCAAGTCCTCCGAAATTCTAAACACTTGAAAAAAATAAGAAGTAACATTCACATATTTTGTGAAATTATTTAACTAATAGAGAATTAATAGTTCGAATTTAATAAATAAGTGTCAGCACATGCACTTTTTATAAGTATCAAAGAAATTTAGCGTCCATTGGTGCAACCTCTCGTTTTTTACACAAGCTTTTATTTAACTTGCAGTGTAAAATGTTCGGGTGGAATCTTGCAACTAAATTTTGAAGCTGATATCTTCAACCGATTGAGCTGAAATTTTGTGTACACGTTAAGGTTGGATGACAATGCATGTTTTGAACATTTATATTCCTATATCTCTGGTTCGTGAAAAGATACACCCAGTCGCGTATAGTTGCATACGTTTGTTTACCTTCGAGTTTTAATAGTGCAGATATTAATGAAAGTAATTTTTTCGGATGGAATCTTTTAACTCAATTTTGAAGATATTGTCTTCAACCGATTGAGTTGAAATTTTGTATACATGTTTAGTTTAGATGACAATGCATGTTTTGATGATTTATATTCTGATATCGCAATTAGTGAAATATATATTAATTGAAAACCTTTTACTCCTGTTAGCTTTTTATTCTGCCCGGCAGCTTATTGGATAGAGCCGATTCTCTCTCTCTTCGACCTTTCTTATAAACACATCTTATTCTTTCTCTGAAACTGAGACAAAAAATAATAACTTAATTTGAAAGATCATTTATTTCGCTACAATACGGTATAATTTGTTAAAAAAATGATATTTCTATTTTTCATAATTTTTTTCTAAAATGAGTCAAAACCGATGCGTTTTCATGAAAATGATTTCTAAATTGTTCCGTATGTTTTTTTTCGTTTTAATGAGTGGATATTCTGCCCTAAGAAAATTCATGCTCTTTTCTTTTAGAATCAGTCATTCAAAAATTAAAAGGCCAAAAACATTTTTTTTTACTATTTTTCAAAAAATACTCAAATTTGAATAAAACATTTGAAAAATTCGTCATTTCTAAATATAGTCACACGAAAATAGGTTCTCGTTTGTGAAAGAGTAAAGGGTGTTTTTTTGAGAGGCAAAGAGTTTTTTTGAGAGGCTTTAAATTGCAATGAAACAACCATGTATTATTCGATTGACATGAATTTTTTTATTCGAAAGATAATCTTGTGGCATTACATTTTAAATATAATTTCTGGCATATGACTGCCACGGCTGGCTCGGATGTAGTCCAATCTGGACGTCCAATTTTCGATGACTTTTTCCAACATTTGTGGCCGTATATCGGCAATAACACGGCGAATGTTGTCTTCCAAATGGTCAAGCATTTATGGCTTATCCGCATAGACCAATGACGTTACATAGCCCCACAGAAAATAGTCTAGCGGTGTTAAATCACAAGATCTTGGAGGCCAATTCATAGGTACAAAACGTGAAATTAGGCGGTCACCAAACGTGTCTTTCAATAAATCGATTGTGGCATTAGGTGTGTGACATGTTGCGCCGTCTTGTTGGAACCACAGCTCCTGGACATCATGATTGTTCAATTCAGGAATGAAAAAGTTAGTAATCATGGCTCTATACCGATCACCATTGACTGTAACGTTGTAGCCTTCATCGTTTTTGAAGAAGTACGGACCAATGACTCCAGCAGCCCATAAAGCGCACCAAACAGTCAGTTTTTCTGGATGTAACGGTGTTTTGGCATACACTTGTGGATTAACTTTACTCCAAATGCGGCATTTTTGTTTGTTGACGTAGCCATTAAACCAGAAGTGCACTTCATCGCTAAACAAAATTCGCTTATGAAAATCGGGAACAACGGCAATTTCGTTTTGGGCGCATTCGACGAATCTACGCCTTGCTTGATGATCGTTTTGATGAATTGCCAAACCAAACTGAGAATAAATCACTTGACAGCTGTTAAATCGGTCGCCATTTTGGAAAGTAATGCCAACTTAAACTTATATACCTGGGAAAAAAACACTCTTTATTATCCAAATATTGCACAAAAATTTAAAAAATTGGTTTAAAATTTCGGATTTACAAAAAAAATGTGTTTTTCGTTTTTAATATAGTGTTATAGTAAAAGTAAAAAAAAAGAATGGGTTTTAATATTTTAATAAATTTTTCTTCGTCCAATGTTGTTTTGATCTAACAGTGTTTATCCCCCTTCCCATTGTCTTCTTGTTGCTGCCCGAGTGACATATCTATCATATGTATGTAGCCTAGCGGAAAAAATGTTGAGTACCCCTTAGCTGGACTGTTCAAAATTAACCGGCAAACGACCTTTCAACAATGATGCGTTGAATGAGATTAACAGACTGAGAAACCTCTGTCTAGCGATAACTAAAAAGTAAAAAAAAATTAAAAATAAAAAAAAAAACTTTTTTAAAAACAAGCTTTTTTTAAATGCTTTAAAAGGAATGAAATAAACTTTTCTTTTAAACTTTTTCTTTGCTATCAACTTATAAAGTCGTTATACAATTTGTGATATAAAAGCTTGTCGCGAGATTTACCTGTGTACATAAACAAGCAAATTAAATAACTTGATCTGATGGATTTTAATTTTTAAAATTTTCAGACTAAGTAAATACGAGTACTTAAATCTCGCGACAAGCTTTTATATCATTAATTGTATAATGACTTTATAAGTTGATAGCAAAAAAAGTTTTAAAAGAAAAGTTTAATTTATTCCTTTTAAAGCATTTAAATAAAAGCTTGTTTTTAAAAAAGTTTTTTTTACTTTTTATTTATATGTATTAATGTGTGTGATGGCTTACTTTCATAAGTTGCATATTGTACAGAAAAAAATGAAAGGTATCAACTAAATAAAATTCAGCTCTTAAGTAATTCTACATATTATATACATATTGTAATGATACAAATTTTGTAATTTACTAATTTATTTTTGATGTTTAATCATAATTATTCCGTCTGTAGTCATTTAGTTTATATTATTATTAATTAAAATAATTGTTTATTTGTACGTTATTATGAATATTATTTGTATAAACATAATTTTTTATATTAGAATATCAAAAAGGTACTTAAACAATATTTTTAAAAACGGTTTTTCTTTGGTCAAATATATTGCTTCATTTAAATTTTATAATCTATAATACTCATACATCAAGGTATTCGGTAACAAGGGGGTTAATCTTTGTTTTAATTAGGATTATATAATTGAGATAAATGCGCGCGAATATTAGAAATATACCCACTGTTTTTTTTCTCTCTAAAAATTTTAAAAAATTATATAATTAAAAATATAAAAATCATTTTTAATAAGATAACTATTTGCAAAAAAAAGTAAATATAAATGAGCTAAATTATTGCTAGCATGTTGCCTAAAGATAAATCTTTAGTTTGTTTATACAGAGGGAGTGATTATTATTAAAATGACAAATCTTGTTTTACCACTCATTCAGTAATAATTTTAATTTTGTGAAATTTCACAGCATTAAGATCCTAATTATTGTAGTTTTCTATAAGTACCTTAATTATATCATTAATATTTGAAGAGTTAAATAAATCCGGAAAATTATAATTTTAAATAGAGTAAATATGTTTATTTATTAAAAATTCATATAAGTAGTTTACTATTTTAATCAAAAATTTAACATCAAGAAGATGTAAAATTTTGTAATTTACTAAGCGTAGCAATATAATTTTTAGTCAACAGTAATTATATGAAATTTAATAGAATTCTTATGCAATTTAGATGCTAAAAATATGCAGAAATTTAACTTATCTGGTGCGCGTACGTGCATAAATATTCTCTCTCCTCAAAAGTGAAATTGCAACACCAGGAAGAAATGCACCCTCCTAAGTGCAAATTATGGAAGGGAAAAACATATATAAATGTTTGAATTTATGTGCCTAGTAATTAATTTTCATGTTTGTGTTTCCAATATTAAACAATGGGATAAAAGAAGTAGCTCTCTCCGTGTATGGTATAGTGGACTGCAACATCAGAGCTATTGAAGGATAGTATGATAACCTTGGAGACTCAGGACCTCAGATTATACAAAAAAAAAAAACCTTTCTTTTTTAAACAATATTCTTTGAATTAGTATTTTTGTAAATTAATATTCTTACGTAGATCCGGGTTCAAGGACTTTATGCAAAACAGTCACAAAGAAAAATAAAAGTTCTTTAAGAGCGATGTGAATTTATTATTGGAAATTCAATTCTTTAAATACAGGATTCCGCAGCAATATTCACAGAGTAAATATCCGAAAGTCTTCACACCTTCAACAACAATCAAACAAAATTATTAATGTTTAAAATACACGTATGTAAAAGATTATTCACAAGCACAGCCGAGCTAATCAAAACAATGCTCACTAATCGCAGTTTGAATCAAGACTGGTTGCTGCTGGCACTGCTCCATTTATAAACCCGGCGGAAACTTCCAGAAAAGTCCACACGCATCATAGAGGGTAAAATTAGTGAAGAAATGTGTAGAAGATTCCATAGGTTCCCTAACTCGCCAACATGGTCACCAATGACGTCAAAATGATTCCAATTTGACTCTATCGCCAAGATTTCACGATGTTCTCATTTAATTGCCACTATAGCGTAAGGGACGGCGTTTGCTAGTGAATATTACAATTTTAACATACAATAAATATAACATAGAGTAATATAAATGCTTTATACAACCTAATACAAATTATTTTCCCTTTTTACACAAAGTTCGTAACAATATGTAGTATAGCTTTATTAATATAATAATTTTGATTTTTTTTAAATTAATGACAACTTTATTCTAAATAAGTTCGTGCTTTTTTTTCCTAAATGGAGAACCTAGTTATAGCTCAAACAAATTATAAAAATGAATGATTTAGTTCCTTATTTTCATTTTTTAACAATATTTTTTTCCTAAAATTAATTTTATAAAAGTATGTTTCCTCATTTTTTGGTCTATGGTTTACATGAAAGAAATAAAAAATTGATTTGAGACAATAAATTTCATTAAAATGTTTGGTATTAAAATTTGAAAAGGTTATTTTTATTAGAACCATATTTTGTATGTAAAATAGTAACTTCAGGAAAAGAAGTTAAAATAATTATTTTATATGCCAGATTAGTACAATAATAAAAAAATTATTTTTTTTCCAGTTCGAACTTTTTTCAAGGAAGTCCTTTTTCAATGATTGCAGTTCAATTGACAGAAACAAATTAAAATAAATTAAGAAAAATATCTTCATTAACTTGAAAGAAATAGTGGAAAAATTAATCTCAAATATTTTTTTTTTCATATAGGAGGGTAAAAAGTTTGAAAACTAAAAAAGCCTTTTAAAAATTATAAATCTTTTTTTTAATTAAATGTTTAGCTTCAGTTTTAGTTATACAAATTATGTTGTACAAATTCCAAATCTGACAAAAAGAATTGTGCCGAGTAATGTGGAAACATAATGAACGATTTAATTAGTATTTCATTAGGTAGAAAATCTTGTATATTATTTCAAACTACTTTCGAAAACTTACGCTGTGAGATTAATTAGTTTCAAAATCTAAGCTGCTAGAAAACAGATTGTGAAGGAAAGGAAGGTGTAAAATAAAAGTTATTGAAAAGAAAGCGGCAAATCATTTGTCTTAGAAATTTACCCTGTATTTTTCATTGGGATCATTCACAAAATTTTACGTTTCCTACATCCCAAAAAGATAAATTAAGAAACTCGCGAATGTTTCAAGACTCATAAAAATTTGTGCTTTGAAAACTGAAACTATAAGAAATGAGTCGCACTAAAAACTAAAAAAAATGTAGACATTTTTAATGGAATTTTTTCCACTCTCATTTTAACTGTGTCTGGGTCAAAACTTTAAAAAAAATTTTCTCACATTTATGGCACTCAGTTGAGCTGAAATTTTCTATGAGCGATTGCTTTTGGTAACGATATAACAGAATTATAATTAATAAAAATTGATTAAAACTAATTATTTAAAAAATTAAATTTCCCTCATAATTCAAATTGTTTACAACGTGAAATATTTTAATACTGAAAGCAACAAATTAAACTATCCCCTCGTAAAATTAAATTATTAAAACTAAATATTGAAAAAATTCAAATCGACTCAACATTCCATTTCACTCTTATTTTTTTTTTTATTTCTAATGAGCCGTGGATTGATGTTTAACCATTGCAGACCTAGTACATTCCCCGGAAGCAGCACTGCAAAAAACCGGTATTCAGAACGGAGTACAAAATACTCACTTTTGAATACGTCACATACTCAAAATAGCTCCGATGCAAACATACTCAAATTTGAGAAAAGCCCATTCTCATCTTTGGCAACGGCTATGTACTCAAAATTGTAAACATCGCATACTCATTTTTGAACCTGTTACTGGATCAAATTTGAGAATATAACAGCTAGATGAGTGTGTAATGCACTTATTTATGAGTATTTATGGGTCAAATATGAGTTTGTAAGTTATTTATTTTCGATACTGTTGTATCCAATACGAATTTTTAACATAAAAATATACATCAAATCAAATTTAAAGGGATCTAAATATGCGATACTTAAGTTGGTAAATTTCATTTTTTTCCATCTTATATATTATTTAATTTACATTTTATGAAGTTTTTACCACTTAACTTCGAAAATCTAAATTCCTTTTGCATTTATTGTGTTACAAAAAGGTACTTTAGTATCATCGCAAATATTCCAATGTTCAAGATAATTCGCCATGTCTCGTACGCGTTGAATTAGCAACCATGCACTTAATTTTATATGCTGTCGCCAATACAACAAAAATTTTACTTTAAGAAAAAAATACAACTATTATTTGATCAAAAACTTTGTCTTCGAACTTATACATCAGATTTAAATCTTTGAAAATAACAAAAATAGATTCGATGAAATAGTTAAACAAATTTGTAAGCATTTGAACTAGTTCCAGAAGCAATTTGGTTTATTACAAGTTATATTTATGTTTCTAAAAGAATTATATTGTTTCTTTTTAAAATCCTATACAAGCAGAAAATTAACTTTTATTTAAATTCAGTCTTTCAATAATAAGTTATTAGAAATATCTTGGAAACGATAGGATGAATAAGATTTTACACAGTAAAAATTTCAAAACAAAGTAAGAAAGAAATAGTTCTTTACATATTATGTAATGAAGAAAAAGCCTTTTGACTAAAATAACACTCATTAAGCCCAGGTGTGTAAGTTTTTTTTATGAATTGTTTTGTTTAAATAGAAACACATTCATCTAGATGGAAATATAGAAAAATCCATTGCAATATATATTACAAATTAAGCTAGTTTTTTATTCATATCAACTGATTTTATACTCTCCTATCACCAAAGAAAACAAATATTATAGTTTTTAAAATTAAAATACTTAAAAATTTCAGTCCTTAGAAGAATGTAAAAACAACTAAAACAGTAGAACCATAATCCAATATACAGCATTTTATTTTCAATGCCTCTTTTTTTTTCAATGATTCACTGTAAACAAGAAAAATAAAACAAACCAAAATCATATTTTTGAAATATTTATTCTGGAAATTGGACATATACATATTATACATTCAAAAAATAAACAAAAATATAAGTGAGATTTTTGAAACAACATACCTTCATCTATAAGTTATTTTTTATAAACACTATACAATCGATACTATAGTCAACTCCATTGTTTTAATGTAATATATATTGAATTATTTGCTTAATAATAGAAATGAAATTAATGCAAATTAAGAATAAAGCATTCATCATCTAAAAACACGATAACAGGTTTAAAAAGTATGATTTTCTAAATATTACACATGAAGGCATGTATTTTTTTGAAGTTCACATGTATAAAAACTACTGTTCAAAAATACCACACATTGGAACAATATATATATATATATATATCAGTACACTACACAGCGAATATCTTTTAGGCATGGTTTTGAAATTGCTGCAAATAAGATTTTGGTATCCAATAGTTTTCAATCTAAGATGATGGTCTCGCAATAAGAACTCAACATGAAAATAGTTTAAAAGAATGGCTTATTCCTGACAAAAGAGGAATTACATTATGAAGCAAAAATGTAAGTACTTTTTTGTAGAAAACCAATTAGAAAAATATGGGTGCCAGGATTTAAAAAAAAACAGAACACAAGGTATTTAGAAATGCCAGGAAAAACTATGGAAATTGGAATGTGGGGAAAATGGAAAAATAATAACTGCATTTAAAAGCGTAGGGTGCTTGATATCAATTGTTATAATTTCTTAATAGTTCTATTCTGTAATACAAAGTTAGTGTAAAAATGTAGTACAAGGGTCCCCCACCCTTTTATCACAATGACATTAATTTTCTCGTTAATCATTTTGTTCTAAGAAAGTAAGTGCTGTTTTTTTTTCTTCATCTTAACTAATCTCCTAGGACTGGACCTAAGAACAAAATGGGTTCAGTCCTAGGAGATCCCACACCCTTGGCAACAAACCAAAAAAGTGCCAAGCCAGAATGAGATGGCGGCAAGTGAATATAGCGGGACAAGGTGGATCGTAATGAAAATATATGTAAACAATACAAAAATTAATCAAACGTATTTAAGATGAAGAAAAAAAACAGCACTCTTACTTTCTTACTGCTGATCTTTTCCGAGTGGAGGCTACAGCATGACAGCGGATTTTAACAAAAAGCCTTGAAGGCCTCATTGTTAAGAGAATAATCATGGGAGTGCGGCCATAAATATTCTGCGAGGCAATGGTCGAACATACCCATTCAAAATCTCCATCCAAAATAGCACTCTTTCATTCGTATAATCCCATTCGCTCATTACATTTAGAACATTCATAATTCAAAGCAATCAATCCTTCCTTCATACACCATTCAATCAATTTTTTCTTACATTTCGCATTCAACAAAATACAAAATTCAAAGGTATATCCACTCACATACGTGCCATACTTCCAGCCCGGGGCCCAACAACAAAATGACACAATTCGATATGCCCGCTGACAAAATACAAAAATTCCAGAAATAGTTAGGTTTACCATACATAATGTATCAAAGTGAGTTACCAAGATGGTGCAATTATCACCAACCAAAATAATTTGCTCCAAGGGTGTGTGCTCTCCTAGGACTGAACCCATTCTTATATTAAGATTTACTTTTTGTATGATTAACTATAAAAGCATTTTTTTAAAAAACTATGGTGTTTCATGTACGTCAGTCTGAACAGATTTCAGTACTTACGTATTATCAAAACAATCGCCAACTCTATTAATAATTCACTGAATTGACAACTTCTCAATTGGTACTTCGTCTTATTGGTGACATTATATGAAATGAAGCACTTAGATGCCAATTTTCAGTGTGTCATCGGGGTTGCCAACTTGGTGAGTTATTAATAGAGTTGGCAATTGATGCGATCTTTCATAAGTACCCTCCAATTTCCTGTGTTGTACATGCTGAATTGGCAACCAGGTGCTTCGTTTCATATAACGTTGCCAATAGGTTGCAATAATATATAAGTAGGGGAAACCTGTGTACCTAGGGCCATATTTTTTCAATGCACAAAAACAGAGCCCCTGGCCTGTTTAAAAATGTGAAACTAATATGCACTCATCATTATACTAACTATTATCCAATTGTAAATATAAGAACTTAAAATATTAAATTCTGTGAAATAAAAGGTTTTAAAAAAATTTCACAAATGGCCCTAGGTACAATATTATACAATAGATACAACATTGTACGTAGGGCCTTTCCCGGAAAGTTAGGTTTCACTCTGTAATCAATAGAAAACAAACATACACACATGAATTTAATAAAAGAAACAATATCAGCTCTAATACATTGATTTATCATGTAACCATTTAAATTGCAATGTGCCAAATTATTAATGAATTGCACATATTTTGTGACCCAACATTTAATTTTAAAACTGGTTCCAAAAGTGAGCTGCATACATTGTCGTTCTGAAGCATCAACAGATTAGGGTTTAGACAGTTTGAACAGAATATTTCTGTTGCCAGTTTTATACGTTTCTTCTTTATCATAAAGAAACTTATTTGAACGCTCATAGTGCAAGCTTATAGGACAGAAAAAGAATATTGATAGAAATCATAATAGCAGACAGAAATAGAAAGTCGAAGCTGTAAGCAACCTCTCAAAGTCTCCCATATGCATTCCTCTTTATAGACGTCGAACTGAATGCAATCAACATGGACCGTTTCACGAACACGAATGAAGCAATTTAGCCAGAATTGACTCTGGCGACATTACACTTTATACTCCCTCCCTCATTCTTAAAAGCCGAGTTAGTCAACATTTATTTCGTAACTTAGCTAACGAAATGGAGCTGATGTTGCTTTACCGATTGGGGAAACATTTTTAACTAGTTATCTGTCAGTTTACTAAACATTCGCATGTGGACATCATGCATGTCGTGTGTGGCTTATGGGGGCTATGTTTCATTTCTTTTAACTTGTGTGTACTGGTTCAGGTGGTTCAAAAGTGGGGATTTTGTTTCAGAGGGCTAGGAACGTGATGGTTATAAACTCCTGCAGATGCAGAACTAGATCCATTATTGAACGAAAAACATGTGTCAAAGGTAAATAAGATATGTAAATTCTTTGGAAGTGACTCAACAAGCAATTTCGTAACGCCTCATGGCCAGTGGAACAGTGCAAAGGCAAGAGAATTTGGTGTAAAAAAAGGAAAGAGACAAACAAAAAAGATTTTTTCACTTGAAGCAGCTGCTTAAAAAGAAAAAACAATAAGATTTTAGGCAACGCATTCTAACCGGTAATGAAAAGTAAATTCATTACTATGATCAAAAGCGTAAAAATCACGAAGTACACCCAGTCATCAGCATCAACGACAAATGGATTAAAGCGCAGGTTCTGTATCGGAAGGGATCAAATGATATAGTACATTATGAACTGCTAAACCCAAATAAATCTATAAATAATCCGCCAGTGCCGGATTACTCGTTAGGTGAAGTAAGCAACTGCCTATGGGCCCCTCGCTTTTTAGGGACCCACAAGAGCATGCTCAGTTTTCAGTTAGTGCTCCAAAAACAGGCTACAGTGCCCCGAGAGTTCAACTGCCTAGGGGTGTCAATGTAGTTTAATCCAACACCGGCTACTACTGATAATCAATGTGTATAAGACGATCATTAAAGAAGTAAAAGTTGGAATGTGAGCAAATACATGATAAAGTGATTTGCAGTACGATCATCATTGACCACATATCGAAGAGTAAGCTAAAATCCACGTAGAAACACTCAAATAGAGTATCCTACCCAATCCTCCGTACTTTCGAGATGTTACTTGTAAAGATTAAAGGCCGTATCCCACCTGTATTTTTCATGCAATTTTTTCGTCTAATTTTTGGCCGAAGCTGAGGGGGAAGGGTTGCCGTAAACAAAACGACATGCTCTAACGTCAGCCGCGCTCTATCTCCACGAACATCCAAAATTATTTCTTTCATTTCGCTTGCGCTTTTGTTGATGGGTAAAACGTTCCTTCCTCTTCTCAACGGAATACAGACCATGATAAGGAGGCTATACAGGGCCTCATGTAGCATCCTGAAGCACAAAGAAATGGCTGTAAAACTTAAGGTCCATGAACACAAAAAATTTGGGTGACAAATGGTAAGCAGGTGGGCTGGATCTAAGTTCCAGAAATAATTTCGCAAAATTTATAAAATTCATAGCTTTGTATATTCTTTCGCGAAAAAATAAGGGGAAAAATATCTTCGATCAATTGGATGTTACTATCGCAGAAATTAATTCTGATGTATATAATTGAGTTTAAATCCTCACTGAAAGCAGTGTGTTAATTTGTCCTTACACTTAAAAATATTTCTTTGCTCATGGCGTTTATGAATTACAGAAATCTATGCACTAAAATTTTAGCTGTGAAATAGAAACAATAACAATAGATTGTGTATATATATATATATATATATATATATATATATATATATATATATATATATATATATATATATATATATATATATATATCCTACTGTTTTTAATTAATTCTAATCAGAAATTTAAAGCAGAGTTTTATTTGTAAAACGTTTTAAGCGTGTAAAGTTACAATTTAAAAAAAATAAACAAAATAAATATTTTGTCAGTTAAACAAAAATAAACAAAATTATCTTTTATAATTTTATTTAAAAAATTATATTGCTATTTTTCAGAAAATTGGCATTTTCATTAATCCTTAAACTATATATACACTCACTTCCAAAAGTTAAGCACGAAGATGTAAAATGCAAAAAATCAACGAATACTGCTTTGAGTGATACAAAATTTGGCAGTAAAAAAAGTAGCATATATATTTAAACATAAAACAAAATCAATAATTATATACAGGAATGAAAACAATATTAAATCCTTGTAAGTTATCAGATAATGCCGTACTGGAGACTTAAGCAGAATTATGTATAAAGTGAAAATAAACAGCATAAAATGAAAAAAGGACATAAATAGGGTATGTGATCCCCCTCATCTCTATGCAAAGTGTACACCTTCTGACCATGATTTCAATGAGGTGGTCAACCACCGCAGGATTAAGCAATCGCCATTCTTCTTGTAGAGCAGTTTCAAGCTCAATGAGAGTGGCTGTAGGTGAGTAACTTGATGATTCAGCACGGCCGAGAGCATCCCAAATATTTTCAATGCGATTAAAGTCGGTCGAATATGCTAGCCACGCCATACGCGCAATCCCTTCCCTCTCCAGGTAGTCATCGACGATGTCAGCTCTATGGGGACGTGCGTTATCGTCCATTAAAACAAAAGTAGGGCCAACTGCTGAAGCGAACAATCTCACAATGTGTTCTAGGCCTTCATCTCGATACCGGGCAATCGTCAAAAAACCCCGTTTAAAGAAGTGCAGGTCAGTGCGGTATCCTAATGAAATCCCTTCCCACACCATAATGCTTCCGCCTCGGAATGGTGGCCGCGGTAGCCGAGTGGTATAGGTATCGGACTGTGGCTTGCTTTGACACGGGTTCGAGCCCAGTACCACTAAAAACCCGCCGTGTAGGGCAGCGATGCACGTTAAATCTGTCGAGAGCTGAAACGTCCTCCCGTTGGTGTGGTGTGGTAGTTAGGAGAGGGGGTGCCAGCTCAGGTGTCGTCCACGTCACTTGACCATGGTTCAAAATTACGTGGTCCGTCGCCAAAAGCCCTCGTGTAGCTGAACAGTGCGACGTTAATATTCAATCAATCAATCAATCATCCGCCTCGGAATGCGTGATGTTCGGTGATGTTTTGAGGCTCATTGCGTGTTCCTTGTTTACGCCATATCCTTATACGCTTGTCATCTGGCTTTCGATCAAATCTTGACTCATCAGTAAACATGACATTGCCCCAATCAAACACAGTCCAATTGACATGTTCCCGACACCACTTTAATCGTGCCCCTCTTGATTGGACGGATAGAGGAACACAAACTCGAGGTACCTAAGCATACAGTTCATTCATAAGTAATCTTCGGCACAAAGTAGCTGCAGATATAGAATTACCAATGGACGCTGCAACCATAGATGCCACACGAGTGGAGGTCGCTCTGAAATTCCGCTTAGCTACAATAGCAATATATCGATCTTCCGCGGGGGTTGTAAGCTTTGGGTGACCACCTACGGATTTTCGGACAACTGTGCGTTTTGGAATTGTTTCTATAAACGTGAAATTACAGAATGATGAATGCCGAAGAAAAGAGCAACATCTGTGATCGACTGCCCTGCTTCAATGAGCCCCACAGCACGCCAGTGCTCAGAATCTTCCATTCGTTTTCCGGAAGTCATACAAACACGTATGTCTTGAAAACCAACTGTACGAAAGTTTTAAGCACCTTCTATTAACACTTACAATCAACTTCTGTAGCCCCTCATAAAGCTGTCTGCTTATAAGACTGCCCTTTTTGCATGTTTCTTGACATGAAAGCACGATTGGATGTTACCTAACATATGTGCATACTTCCATCTACCTCTGCAGCGAATTGCATCCTCTTCAATTCTGATTGGCTTCCGGAAGTTAGCATTTTCCTCTCCGTGCTTAACTTTTGGAAGTGAGTGTATATATAGTTTAAGGATTTCGGAAAGCATCTTTCTTAACATCTTTAAGATTACATTAATTTACATTGTGCAAAAATTAAAGACGAAGTCGAAAAATTAGCATATCAGCTGAACGAAGAGGCAGAGCGGACAAAAAGACCAATCAGGAGATTAAGTAAGGTGATGTACGGTAGCACATGCGCAGATATGCAGGTAGACGTAATGGGGGAGTGTCTAAGTAGTATAAAGCATGTTGTCGGTGTAAGATCAGTATTTCTGGCAAAGAGATTGCACGCCGTATAGCAGTTAAAATCACACCGAGTTGCTGCCTCAGCGAGGAATGGCGAATAATCAATCTGTTAGACGACATCTGGATGCTTTTATCCGAGGTCGAATCATTGGGAAGTTGGAGGAAGGCCGCAGTGTGACAAGTGTGGCTGCAGAGTTCGGAATTGCTCACACCATTGTTTCACGACTTTGGAGACAATTTCAAACTACAGGAACAGCTATCCGGGGATTCTGTAGTGGTCGTCCACGAGGAACCACACCCGCAGATGACCGGTACATTGTCTTAAAGGCCAGAAGAAACAGGCGGCAGACAGCAGGAGAAATCGCTAGACACAGGTGACTGGACGACCGATATCACGTTTTACCGTGGCCAGAAGACTGCACGGTGGTGGTCTGTTTGCCCGACGTCCTGTTTGGTGTGTACCTTTAACACCTGCCCATCGGAGAAGGCGTTCTCTGTGGTGCCGGGAACACCAGAATTGGAAAGTCAATGAATAGGGACAAGTACTCTTTACAGATGAGAGCAGATTCAGTTTGAGTAGCGATTCTCATCGCATACTTATCTGGAGAGAGCAGGGAAGCCGCAATCATCCCTCGAACATCATTGAAAGGGACAGGTATGGAGGTCGCGGTATTCTCGGTTGGGGAGGCATCATGCTTGGTAGTCGTACAGACCTTCACATCTTCGACGCAGGTTCAGTCAACGGGAACCGTTATTGTAACGATATTCTTCTTCCATATCTGCGTCTTTTAGAGGAGCTATGGGTCTGCAGTTCCTTTTCATGGACGACAATGCACCATGTCATCGCACAGTAGCTGCCGAACAGCTCTTAGAGAGTGAGGATTTTGAACGTATGGATTGGCCGGCACGATCTCCGGATCTCAATCCCATCGAGCATGTATGGGATTTTCTAGGCAGACGCTTGACAGCTCGTACCTTACCACCAGTAACGATTCGGGAGCTTCGATTGGCGCTGCAAGACGAATGGGCAGCAATGCCTCAACAACTCATTGACACCCTCATTCTCAGCATGGGCAGACGCTGTGAAACCTGCCTAGCATTCAGGGGAGATCATATCCCCTACTAAAGACCGGATGTTTCTTGCTGGACACCCATCACAGGGATGTTTCGGCCTTCAGTCGCATTTTGCGCTCCATGCTACTTTTTCAATCAAGCTTCTTTTTATCCCTCTGATTTCTCTTTTAGTAAGGGTTGCTTACATTACACATGTCCTTACGTATTGGGGATCTTACGGTATTAAATGTGTTGATTTGGAAAGCTTTTGTACAAAGTTATATTGAAAAAACCGTCTCGTCCTTAATTTTTGCACACCAGTGTATTCCTTTTCAATTTATAAATCAATTTATGATGCCTTATTATCTTATATATGCCCTCTTAAATTGATTCAGAATCATTAATTTGGTAAAAAGATATTTTTAAGGATTTTAAGCAATTTTCATATGTTTATAACAAAATATTTAAAACATATATTTACAAATGCACGCAATTTGAAGGCATTTTTAGAAAAGTATTCCTTAAATGGAAATATATGTACATTATGTTTAATAACACATTTAATTATACGTTATTGTAAAAGTAAATGAATATTGGTTGTATTAAATATTTATGATTGCATTAGTTTTTGCGAAGTATGCTTTTTCTTAATTCTTGTTAAAGCGTTACTTTATTTTAAAAGAAATATTAATTTTTTCAAGCATTACTCTTAATTTCATAAGATTTCCTTTGAGAAACGTGTTTTCACCTTATTTATGGACAAAAGAATACCCTTTGAATGTTAAAGAAATCATTATCTTCATAACAGTATGTGAATCAGTATGTGTCTTTTCTGGGCGTTTTACATTGTTTATTTTTTTCAAGGTTATTCTAAAATTCATAGGATTTTCATACTTGTAAAGGCATATATAAGAGAAAGATTTTTTTTAACTTAGTTGTGATCGGTATATATATATATATATATATATATATATATATATATATATATATATATATATATATATATATATATATATATATATACATTCTTTTCTTCCCGCAGATCAAACTCTCGTGAACATTTACAAAATATCTTATGAGATTTGAGAACTTTTTCTCTCCCGGACAAAAAAAAAAACGTTCTTTTAAAGCAAGTATTGGGCATATATCTTCCCCTCTACCTGTTGTTTTTCTGCATTTATTTTTCTCAAAAATAAAATATAGCTAAATTAATTTTAAAAAAAAACTTTAAGATTTCGATTTTAAAATATTTTCTTCCCGTAAAAGTGATAGCTGATTTTTCTTCTAAAAATCAGAAACCACTTTTAAAAAAATAAATAGTAATGTCCCCAAAAAGGTTTCAAGGTAAAAAATTAAACAATAATTTCAGGGCAAGATTTAATACGAAATTTTTAAAGATATTTGGTTCATTTTTCTGCTAATACAAAATCCATCAATAAGGCCGAATTATTCATAAAACGCTCTTAAATTTCCAAGTAATGAAAATGGTTTTAGAGCTCAAATTAGTATTTCTGGTAAGTTCTTACTATACATTTAGTAAACATATTTCAAAGTTCCAGTAGAAATATCAATGCGAAGAAATAATTTATTCATCAATAGTTTAATAAACATGCAATGATAAGATTCTAATATTAAATCTGAGAAGGAAAAGAACTTAAATCTAGTATATTCAACTAAAAGCAGTGAGTAATGTGCCATGATTACCATGGAGAACTGAGAGTTTGCTTAAATGTTTGATGTTTAGATAGTGATTTAAATGTTTGAAGATTAAAGTTCATTGCAAGAGCGGTCCTTTAATTGAACTATGATTATATCTCCAACTGTGAATGTAACTAAGTTAAGTAAAAGCATTTTTATTGATCCTCAATGATGTTTAATTCACTCGCATCCATTAAATAGGAATTTAAAGCATGGTTATTATGTACACTTTTCGGAATCTAATAAAGTGCACTTATGCATTCCCGTGATTGGCTCTTATTAATAACTCAATGCTATACAGATATATTCATTACTAAGTAGATTTTGAGTAGTCGAATAACTCTACCGATTGTAGCGATTTAAAAACTTATGAATAATTATAAAAAATATACTTTTACGAAGGCTATACAATTATTTTCTGAATTGCTTAATTCAGAATATTATATTATTATGTTTTCAATTATTTTATTGTTTTGAATATGTTATACCCTCTCTGAAAGTACATTGACGTTAATATTCCTAAATCGTTTTACAAGAAGATCACGAATGAAAGAATGATGAAGTCTTGGAACCAAGAATATCTCATTTCTAATAAGGGGAGCATAACAAAGAAATTTTTTCCCACCATTAATAAGAGACTATCATGTCATCATTTTTACACTAACTACAAATTAACCCAATTTCTCACTGGTCATGGTAATTTCAAAAGCTACCTGAACAAATTTAATTTAGCTCCTTCATCTTTCTGTGACTGTAATATTGGTGGCGAGGAAAATGTAGAATATGTGATCCTTCTGTGTTCCAAGTATGTCAGAGAGAGAAAGATTATAAGACTGGCGTTCAAGAGACAACATTAATTGGCCACCGAATTTTCACCAATTTCTTTCCACCAGAAGTGCTTTCAATAATTTCTGTAAATTTGTTGTAACTGTTTGTAATCCTTCTTAACTTCATTTTTTTAATTGTTTATTTCCCTTGAATGTGTGTTTAATACTTACTTCTGTAAGCCCCGTGTGATACTTTGTGGTGCACGGGGATTTTATAATTGTTTTCAATTTAAAAAAAAATGTAAATATTTATGTTTATATCACACTCTTTTCAAATGCGAGTAAGAATGCGGAAATTATTTACAAATATAATGAAAATGAATTTTGAATGCTTTAATTTACCATTTTCTATACTTTTTTTTTTTTTTTTTTTTTTTTGTATTCGTAAAATATTTCCAATATGATTAAAATTTATGTAACAATTCACATTTTGAAATGAAAGATATTATTATACCATAAGTTATTGTATTATTATTATAAGTTAGGAAACGCATTTGTTATTAAATATTTGCTTCTTCCTAAATAGCATGTTAGTATATAATTTTAAAATTGTTATCATGAGTATAATATGAAATTATTCAGAAAAGTTACAGGAATACAAATCTTAGATAAAAGGACTTATTATTAATTATTTAAAGACTAAATTATCGTAATACAGAATGTGAAATAAAACTAAAATGTATTTCACAATATGCTAATATAGATACATAGTTTTAAAATCAATTTATAGAAAGATATCTAATATTCAATAATTAATGAATGCAGCAAAAGATTCAAACAATATTTCACGGGACAATTCAGTGAATATTTATTTTACAGAATTCATTTACACTTATAATGCATAAAACACATAATTCATTTGGGATAATATTATTTAAATAAATCTAAAAATTGTTCAGCAATATAGGAAAAATTAAAATTGTTGAGCAATGTATGAAATATTAATTAGATTGTATATACAGTGTAACAAATATTTTTGCTTATTAATAATTTCTGAAAATGTATTTATTATTCTTTGTATTTATCCTACTTTCATGTTATATTTCATAAAGTAATTGTTCTAAAGTTAAATTGCAGAAACCAATAGTATGCGAGCTGATCTTACAATTGTCTATGTAAATGCGACCTTTACTAATAAAATTTTATGCACGACACAAATAACATCCCGAAAAGGTCTTCCATCTGGCATATATACGTTTCGAGATAAAGAACATATACTAATGGAAAAATTAATGACTTAAAGCTACACAAAAATAACTTACGAATTTAGTACGACTATGCTTTTGAAATTCAATTAATACTTTTACGTCATAGTACGCATAGCCGATAAAATAATCCGGCAGAGCTTTGTGCTAAAACGCTTGCTAAAAGTTTTGCAACTTGTTGTCCTCCTTTACTTCAGTACTTGCTATGGTCACATTCCCACAAGATAATACACGACCACACGTGACACGTTATATTCGAGGCTGCGACCCAGAAACTGCATTACCATCGCCTGTTCTCCGACCTTTTGCTTATCGAAGACGTCTGATATCTATGTTGGAGAACGACAATTCCAACATAAACACCCGCTAGTAAACATGATCAACTTAGGCAATACGCGGGAACAACACATGGGCTACAATACCCTAAAAAACACTCTATTATTTGATACCAACGCGTCAAGTCGCTGTTATTTCCAGTCATGCAGCAATACGTGATATTGATTAGATCACTTTCTTCACCTTCAGAATGTAATATTATTCACCTTCACCCACAAAATTATAGTTCACCTTTATGTTGTGTGTTACTTCTCTAATAAAATTTGGTTTTGTGTGATGTAGCATGTCCTTATTGATGATGTACTTCAGATAGACAGCTGAATAAAAATAACTAACATGGATCTATAACAAAAATGTACATCTCATAATTTTTTCTAAAAAAACATTCATATTTATCTCATTTAGAATAAACATAATCCCATGTAATATAAGTTATAATGTATGTCATGGAAACTACTACTGTTTTCTGTTGTACATTAACAATGGGGGTGATTAAATAGTTTCATTAAATTCTTAAAATATTAAGTAAGAATCATTTGATGCACACACATCAACACTGGAAATTCTACATTTCTGATGAATATATAAAGTTAAACATTATCCAACACTTTTTTCATATCAATATTTTCTTTTAACTATCAGACAGTTCTAATTTTACATGTCATGCTCGAATTTTTTTTCTGTTGTTTAAAAGTTTTTCTCAGTTAAAAATACCTCTGTAATAAGTGGTTTTGGGCTTGGAAATTTACTGAAGACAGTTTCTTACTTTTAAGAGCAAAAAGAAAAAACTATTATTACTAATGGATGGGTTAATCATATTTAATTTAATAATGAATGGTTAAGGCATTGAACTAAAAAAAAAAGATTCCTTTCTGTGTGCAGACTTTTTGATCTTTTTAAGTTTAGTGATCCTCAAATATTGGATGACATATGTGTATTTAAGATTCATTAATGAAAAAAACTGAATATTTTTTTTAATAAAATGATTTTCCAGAACATATATAATTTAGATCTATATTTATATGGCTCTGTAAACACAATAAAAATCATTTAGCTTTAAGAGCATCTTAACTAATGCAGTGAACATAGACTGTTACAGGTGAAGACAAAAAACTATGATGCCTAAAATTATAATGTCTTGTTCCAATTCCTTATTTAGTTGGTGACTATGCTAAAGCATTTACTTAATGAAAGCTCCCTTGAAGATGATATAACAGATTTACAAATAGTTTTGGTTTGGGGACATTTGCAGAAATAAACAATGTAGATATGTTGAATAGAAAACAAAAATTTGTATTTCCAAGAATAAAATAATTTATATAAAATTTACATGCATTCCAAAATGATTCTAATATTGCAATCTTTAAGATGTATTCAAATTTAAAATAAAAATGCAGCATACAAAGACAGATAATATTCAGTACAAACGTAATATAAAAATGGCAAAAGAAGTAACTATACACATTAAAAATTGAATGAAATTTTTGCCAAAGAATATTTTAAGTTTATTAAAAAAAAACAATGCTTTGTGAAATAAAAGTAATTTTGTCTAAAAAAGCACAAAACACTTCTAGCTTTCTTCCAGATAGTCAGTATATTATAAGGGTCTAAATGTCACTAACAATGATAGAAAACAATCAGTAGCACACACAGGAATTATTCATGGGGGTCGAAAGTTCACCATTCTTGTAGCATGTTTCTTTTGCTTTTGTCGATTTTCGGGAATAAAACACAGCAAAAAACTAATTTTTGAACAAATAATTAACATTAATTAATGAAATTAATCATTAATAACAAATACTTAATTAAATTTTACGTACTATATACTTAGAATTATAATTAATTGGAAAACATATCAAGGGCTTTGGGGATCTGGACCCACAGGATCCCCCCCCTTGTGTGCGCCACTGAAAACAGTTAATATTTTTGAAATTCTAAGAAAAATCATAGTCTAATATATTTAAATTTTTACAAGATATTTGTATGATAGTAAGACCAAGTTCTTATCAATTTAACATATATTTCACACATCAATATGTTAGAATATCATGTGATTGTATGATGTTCAACAACACATAGAATTATTTCATATTGCAGTATTTGATGTAATTGAGGGCAGAAATTATTATTATTTTAATATGATGCAGTCAAAGAAAGTATCTGTTAAATATTGATAATTTCATATTCTGAACTCAATCTAATAATTCAAGTTAAAATTAAATATTTTTTTTTGTACACTTTGAATATATTTCATTGTTTTAAATACCTTCATACAATATAATGCTGTATAATAACTTGTGTATATAAATCTTCAAAAAATTAAATAATGCACAGATTTTTTTTTTTAAAAAAAATTATTTCTGTACTCAGGAAGGATAAACTTCCACATACATATACAAATTATTAGAAAGTATAAATATATCACTCAACTCTGGAAAAATAATACATGTGATATGTAATGAAACATTATAACTATAAGAAGTAACATAATATATTTTGTTTGTTATGCAAAATTGTAAAAATACTAAGAATGAAAATATTTTAATTTCAGAAACATAGCTTAAACAAGAAAATTCCCTAAAAGCACATCAAATTTTTAATAGTTTTAAAGTAACCATAGGTTTGGTATGTTATATCAAAAGTATAAAGAATGCATGATTTTGAAAGATGTGTTGCAGAAATGTTCGTAGAATACATTTTTTATCCTGAATTCAAATAATATGAGGATTCATCATAACTCATATAATTATTTCAAAAATGCAATGTCTATAAAAATTAAAAGATTCAAATTTGAAACAAGAATACCTTCCACAACTAAGCTATTCAATATTTAGTGTAATAGAGCATTGAGAATTTTTAGGCATATAATACATATACAATATATTCATGTTTTGAGAAATTACTTATTACAATGAGATGCAATCATATCAGTTTTTATTTTTCTACTTTAAATGAAGACCTTTCGCACTGAAAAAGGCAAAATTAAACAATGTGGATTCCTACAAGTAAAGAAAAAAAAAACATTTGAAAAAGACGAGACAAAAGTAGAAAGTTTCAAATGTGATAAGTGTTGCATATAATAATTAAGAAAATTCCAACCAATTTAATTATGGTATAGCATTGATTATCCTCTCAGAGAGTATATAATGCACATCCTGAATGAAAACACACTATACTTAAACATACTTTTTTATACAGTTTATTTTAATTACATTCAATAAATAAAAACTAGAACATATACATATGTTTTTCATTGAGTTTATTAAGTATATTAGTTTTTATTGAATTAATATACATTATCTGTCTTTTGCCTTCGTGAAGATTTTTTGTTGTAATATTTTTATAATTTATTGGACTTAAAAGTAAAAAATAAAATATATGAGAAAATAATGTGCACAATTAGAAGTGTCATTTAATGTAATGAATCTGATAAATTAGTTAAAGGATAGGTTTTGAAGTATTCACATCTGCAAAACCTGAAAAATGAGGACAGCATTTTTATATAAACTCTGACAAGTTTTATATTTTGCATACACTTTCTGAAGCTTTAAAATTATAAATACATACCCATACAAATACTCATATTTTGAATTGTTAATTATCAAGGACATATTTTTGCAAAAAAAAAAAAAAAACTTTCATTACATAATTTATCATTCTTGCCGATACTTCCACAAATTTTTCAGAATAAGTCACATATTTTTGTCACAGCAAATTCATCAGTGTTTCATGTAAGAGTTTGACTTATAAATGTTTTTGTTTATTGTTTTTGTATATATATTTATATCATTAACATTTGCTTTTATTAAATCTTTAATTTACTTTAAGTAAATTGCTGAGAATAAACAATTGAATAAAAACAAATAAATACAGAATAGTATTTCTTTAATGTTATTTCTGGAAATCATTTCATTACAAAAAATATGGTAATCAACATCTTTTTAGATATGCATTATACAACATTAACTTTATTTTACTGGTCATATAAAGTAGACAAAGTATTCAAAATACAACTTATATCCTACATTTCATATTAATTTGTAATTCATGAGCTCTCAGAAACAGAAACTCTTAGTCAATAAAATAAAATACTAAACATCCAAAAGGATTCTGAAGTGTGAAAGGAAGAAAGTGAAAGTTCAGAACAAAATATATAAAAAATGGCAAACATCTTTTAAGCACATTTATCTAAAAAGGGTAGTAATAATTTTCTTTCCATTTTATTTTTAGTATTTTAGCTAGCAAATTTTAAGCAAATAAAAAGAAACAATTTTATTTTTATGCTACTAATAAGGTATTCAATCACAAATTTGTAAGCTGTTCTGTTCCTTCCTTTGTCATTCTATTTTGCCAAAAATCTTAATTTGGAGATTATATGGTAAGCAAATTTAAAAGCATTTATACGTCCATTATTATTTTAGTGACCATATGAGATGTAAATAAAAAGGCTTACAGAATGGTGGGAGAGAGAAAGTTTCATTATCATGGTATGGCTTTGAAATATACCATTTTGAGATGCAGCACAATTTTAGAGAGAGAACCCAGTGAAACCCTTACATTAAGCTACTAATTTTATTGGGATTATGATAATTCTACTAGTAGTAGTTAACTGTGTGCCACTGCAAAATTCCGAGACATGTGATTCATTTACCAGGAAGTCAAGTTATGGTTCTTCAAAAGAAGCAGCATGAAGAAGCTACATTCTGATTAGTCTCCTGCTGATTTTTCTAACCTTAGAAATATTTACAAAAACACAACTATTTAAAGTCAGATCTCAGTATTCAAAAAAAAATTTGCACATTGAGATGTTAATTAATGGGATAGACATTTATATAAATTATTTTTTATTATAAATAGTACAACAAAATGTACAAAAAGAATTCAAATTCTGCAATTCAGTAAATTATTCCATGAAGTAAACATAATTTTAGATAGTAAATGAAAATAGGTGAATGCGATAAATTAATAAAATAAACTTTGAAAAACTAATTTAAAATTTGTAGCAATAGATATAAATGCATGCAATTAGTCAGTATTTTTATCACTGCAAAGAATCTTCATTATGTATTATCACTATTTCTGCTTGATTTTTATTAACATTGCACTTTGAAGGTGCACAAAGGCCATTGGTAGAATGCCCAGAAGGATTCAGAGATACAAACTGGTCCCCCACGACTATATTGTAAATATTTTCTTTTTTTAACAAGAGTTTACAGGCAAATTTAAACAGAGCTTATTACTTTCAAAAGAAAATGCAAGATCATATAAAAAATAAAGATAATTTAGCTATATTAAAAGAAAAACACAAAATTTATTGGAAAAAACAATTATGTTTCATATGAGAAGCTTCTCCTTCAATTCCCTGCATAATCATCTCCAACACTTAAACATTTGTAATATCTGTTCTCGAACTTCAGAACTCCCATATTATACTCTTCTATGCTGCTGATACATTAATAGCCTCTAAAAGCTGAATTGGTAATGAAAATGTTGTATCTATTAATGAAAAGTACAACTAATTATAATCTAATACAAAAATCATTTCAATATTTCTAATACTATAAATGAAAAATGTTGGAATAAATGTTACCTATTACTAACCTTGTATAAAGAGATTATTATGTTTTAAAAATCTCACTTTATAAACACAATTACTCTCAGAAATACTAGTCAGTTCCTATTTGATAGTCATTCTAAATTTAGAAAAACAAATTGTACACACTAAAAAATACTATCAACCAATATTTAAATAATAAATAAAACTACAAATAATGAAAACATTTTAAAAATATAAATTAATAAAAAACTTAAAACCAAAGTTGACTACAATAGTAAATATTTCAAAATACCTTTTCAAATTTATCTTACCCAAGAAGAATTTTATTTAAAAAATCCAATCCACAATTCAAAGTCAAACAAATTACAATGTATTAAAAATTGTTTTATTATTTCAGTTACTTTTGATATAAGAAATTGACAAAAAAAGAGCAAAAGAAATATCAGTACATATACTTATTATCTTCATTCATATTTCACAGCGAATGAAATTAAACAATAATCTTTTTAACCTTCTTGGATGCTTTTGGAGAAGTACCTATAAATATATAAAAAAAATACATTAAAATATTGTAGGCAATTAAAACAACATAAAAACACAGTAGTAAAACTACACAATTATGGGTATATAACACTTTACATATGTTATTTTTTCTTATTAATCCCTTTAGGTAAGATTTAATAATGAAGATTTGAACTATTTAATTTTTATTTTAAAAGTATTGTTTCATTTTATAATTGAGCCATTTTTGTTAAAGTGGTTAAGTCAATGTTATATTATATGGAGATATTTACCACTTTCATAGGAATTGTATTTGTAATTTCATTAACTACATAAATTTATAATGAGAAAATTATGAAGATTTTAAAGAATGTTTTTGGGAACTGTAATTAATTTCTAACAAACTGTATATTGTTCATATATATATATATATATATATATTTGGAAGGTCTCTTATTCAATAATTTAATTCCCAGACTTCATATTTCTCTGTGGTCAAACCTTTAAGAAATCAAAGATATTCACAGAAAAATTTCAAAAACTATAACTCAGTGTAAAATGTGATAATTTTTATAGGAGGCATTTCAAATTATTAATTTGCAAGATCCAGAAAATAAAATGATTCTTAAACATTAAATCAAAGTAAACAATCTATACTGTGAGTCAAAATGCAGTTTCAACATATAAAAGAGCTAACATTTGTCTAACAGTTTTCTAATCACAAAAGATCCAAACACTTTCAGCAACAAAGCCAATATTCTGATGATTAAAAAAGGAAACTTCAAAATATATTCCAAAATTTAAATATATCATATTCAAATTTATAAAAAAAAATCATAATAAGAGATTTTGGAACAGTATTTTTCTAATCCGGTGGAGTTATACTTATGAATGAAAACTTCAATGACCAGGTTAAAGTGTAGAATAAGGGGCCCCTTGGCAGAGTCAACTTTTTGGCGACTGGAACAACTTTATTTAGAAATAGGTGTTTCAAGAATTTAAAAAGTGAAATTTACACTTATGTCGGCTATTCGTTATTCTTTTCTAATGATTTTTATACTATTTTAAGAGTATTTTACCTACTTTAAAAAACAAAATCTAGTACTTACATTTTTTTGCAACAATTGCCAACTCTATTGATAACTCACCAATTTGGCGACCCCAGTTTCCTATACATCACACACACTGAATTGGTTAACCTGGTGCTTCGTTTCATATAATGTTGCCAATAGGTTGTGATAATACAAAATCCGTATTCACATAAGCAAATAGTATAGACAAGACATACTGCCATAATGGAAAGACATGTTTTTCTGATTTGTGCAAAAAATTCAAGTTTGACAGATTATATTTATTTGCTTAAGCAAAAAAAAAAATCTGTATAGGATGAATTCTGCATTTTTAAAGTAGAAAGAATAAGTAAATTGTCATATAATGATATAGGATTACTCTGATTTTAAGGATTTCAGTTTAATCAAATTATGAAAATGGAATATTTTGGTACTTATATATTATTGCAGCAATCACCAACATTCAAGATAACTTGCCAAATTGACAACCACAATTTCTGATGTGTCATATGCACTGAATTGGTAATCACATACTTAATTTCATAAAATGTTGACAATAGTTTGCAATAATTTGTATGTACCTACTTTTAATACATTGAGAAACATTTGATGTTCTCAACAGTACTTTCTTATTTATCATCAATCTCACAGATAATTCATTAAATTTTAACAATTAAATATAGTAAAGGTGTAATTCTAACTAAATATAATTGTATCAATATGTGATAAATATGTGAAGTACCTCTATAGAGAGATAAACAAAGAGAGACACTATCTTCCTCAGTTTAAATATTTAATAAATTTTATCTATCAAAAATAAAATATACATAAGCTTAAACATCCCTACAAGGTAAGATCAAATAAATATTTATTCTATCAGGAGATCTTGCCCATCTATAAGAAACACAGTGAAATTTTTCTACATAAACAGAAATTCAAAAGCAATTTCCTAAATATTAAGTATGATTTACTTTTTCAATATATTCATGGTGAACAGATCTCATTGCTGGATAATAGTTAATATGAATAATAATGCTGGATAATAGTTAATATAAATCTAATAACATATTGTAAAGCTAAGATTTATTATTGATAAAAAAAAGCACAGTAACTCATAAAGTTCATCACAGATCTAATAAGCTCCTACATAGCTTTGCAAATGAACACTCATTAGTTCCTTCATCATAAATAAAAAGAGCTTTTATGTTAGAATTTGACATTAAATACAAACATGGCTTTAAACTCATCAGTGAAACCGATATTAAATCGAGGATACATTGTATTTCGAAAAGTGAAGTATTTTGCAACATTTTTTATCCTTCAAAGTATAAAAATTTACCTTCTATTCGTTTCCTTTTTTCTTCATCTATTTCATGCAACAAAGAACTGGAAATATTATCTCTCACATCACTAAGGGCTTTACTCAGTCTTTCGTAGTGCACTTTCATTTCTGACAGACTGTTGGCAGATTGCATTGGATTTCCGTCTTCCACCATTGAAATATTCGAAAAAAATAACTTTCTGATCACTAACTCTCTCAGAAATTGTAAAACAGGTGGTTTCAAATACAAAGCCTAAAATGAAGAAAACATTAGGGAAAAAAATTGTAGGGTTCTTTTGTGACGTTTATAACACGTTGATTGATTCGGTTTTACAAGAAACACAGAATCCTTTAAAAGTGTTCTTTTTGAGTTACAAATATCAAGGAAATTCGTTTTCTTTTTCAAAAGAATACTGGCTGATTACTCACTACTTCATCTAAAACTTTTTTCCTAAAAGCGACAGAGCATCAGAAATAGATCTACAGTTTGTTTACAAAACAAGTGTACTTTCGAAGTTTATTCAGTTCAGTTCAGTTCTGGGCGCAGAATATCTATGGCCGCTTGGCACTAGAAATTTAACTGTATACATCGAATTTTATAACCAGAAAACGTGCTAAGTTCAGCTTATCCAGGACCTCTTTGGCCTCTCCGGACCTGGGTTTCTTGGCGCCGGCCCCAAGCACCTAGTGGATAAACCGGCACTGTTATCTTGCAAATTGAATCACTGTAAAAATCCTGCTGAGAAATTTATTTTACTAATAATCTAAATCTTCAAATATATTTCTTTTTTTTCCATGTCCAATTGCATGTTATATCAATGCTTGGAATGTTTCCTACAATTTCAAGGTGTTTGCTAAGATAAAATGTATATATATATATATCATTAAATTATATTTCCCACGCATTCTGTTTTGCAGATATTGGTAAAGTTATCTTCAAAGGAATCTATCCATTCAATTCAGATCTAATCATTTTGTCCATTCCAAGAGATATGCAAGTGCCCAGGAATCCAAGGTAAAAATCTACTGTATATTGTAATAAGATGGTATGAAAACTCTTTTTAAATAGCTCGGGGACAACTCAGTAATTTTGAAGTGCAAATATATGTTGCATCGAATTAGCCATCTAACAAAAAAAAATTAATAGATTTTAATTTAATACATGAGAACATATAAATCTCAGGCTAGAATTGTAGGTGTAAAAATAAACTGCTGTCTGTAAAAAATACAACACCATGAAGGAATCATCAGAATTAAATGAAAATTTAATGCACCAACGGCTTGTATTAATACAAATAAATAACGAAATTTTTAAAGCAAAAAAAAAATAAAACAAAAAACAATATTAAGTGTCCGAAATGAGTATTAGGTGTAGCCACCACGCGCTGCAAAATGTGCTGGTATGGACAAGTTCTACCGTAAAGCTTACTATAGAGGCACTTATGTCATTGGAATCCTTTCCTTTTTCCGGTTTCAGCAAAATAACATTGTTTTGTATACGCGCTTAAACGGTAGTAATTTTAGTTTTCCTTACATTTCTTTAGCAAATTTTTTAACGTTTTAAAATGAGCAACATGAAAAAGAACAAACTTAAAACTCTTTGTTCCGCAATTTGATTTTTTTAGAGCCTCTACGAATTTTTAAATCACCGTTTAATTCACCGCTGTCCTACGAGTCCATCTACATGGCCGCAATGTGAGGCTACTTTGCAACCGAAAAATTGGTAAGCGAGAGCTAAATCTATGTTATATTTAATAAGCATTTCATTGCAGGTTTGTGATAAAATGATATTAGGCAAATTTTCTTGTGCTTTTTTGAAAAAATCCCATGCATTTTGTTGCAAACATTGCTCGATTCTTATTTATAGTAAACTTAGCAGCAATTTTTAGGTTTTCACAACAATATCACATAGTTTTCGACTAATTTTACATATATTATTTACACAATCACTTATATTTATATTATTAGACATACGTTAATACAAAAAAATAACCTGTTTCTGTAATTATAGACGAATATTTGTTGTATGAACTCGATTGTTTTTGTGTTGCATAGTTGATGTAATTACGTAACATATAGAAATCAAAATTATCTACATACACTAGTTTTGTTACCCTTATTTTAAGTGTACATTGAATCAATTGTGCTAAAAAAACAAATGCAATATGTTGTTGTATGATTTATAATATATCGTTTTATGATTGAGATGATTTACTAATTGAAACCAATTTTAATTGAATTTTTAATTTTTTAAATAAATTCAATTTTAACCAAGCCTTTTTGTGTAAGCTATTTATTTTGCTCTTGTTCATAGTTAATTATTATTATTATAAATTTCAAGAACTAAGCATTGTCAATTACTATAGGAATTAAACTGCTTTGTAAAGAACTCAGAGCATCCTGATTATGTCCCATGAATATTCACCTGCATAGAGAATCCAGGTTTTTCAAGCTTCATGAACTGACATGAAATGTAGAAAAACACCAAAAGCTCACTTGTTTGGTATCCTCAACTTTTATTAATTTACATATTTATTTAATTCAGTCATATTTGTTAAACTGAAGAATATCAATTGCGTGAGTTGTTTTCAAATTATTCTAAGGTTAAATTGCATCATGAATTTTTTCACTGATTAATATTTATTTCTAAATTTTACTTTAAAATTTTTTTTCTTGCAGAAATCTTTTCCATAAATTGAAGAAATTAGAAATAAAGTCCAATGTACATTCATGTCCATAAATTAAGGATAATTCAGAATCCCACAGAAATTGAGCTCGAAAACAAAAATTTCACCTGTAGAATTATCACGCACATCTTGAAGAAGAATATATAAATTTCAGGAAACCCCCAGATGGCGCGGATAGTACGTCACAATGACGAGAGTGTAAGAGAGGGGTATATAAGGAATGGTGGCAAAGGAGTAAAATTATTCACAAGCGCTTTAAAAACCTTTCAGTGCAATAACTGCATAGTTATGGCACAAAGGAAGCATTTGGATGATTTTTTACGTGGTAGAATTATTGGACGAATGGAATGTGGACGTATCCAGCTGGAAGTATCCGAGGAACTTGGAATCGCCTAGAGTGTCATCTCCAAGCTTTGGCAACGATTCCAAGATGATGGTAATGTGAGTAGATGTTACAGCATAGGTCACCCCCGAGTTACAACACCAAATGACGACCGGTATATATATTTGGCAGTTACTGCCAAAAGAAACAGACGGACTACAGCATCAGACCTGTATCGTCAGCTCTCTTCAGCTACCAGTACGACAGTTTCAAGGCAGACCATGTACATACGTTTAGGGCACATTGGTCTATATGCTCGTAGTCTTGTCAGATGTATTCCACTTACCACAACTCACTGTCGCCTGCAATTAACCTGGAGTAGAGAGCATTGTGGACACCACAACAATGGTCTTGTGTGATGTTTTCCGACGAGTCCAGGTATAGTTTGCAGTCTGATTCTCACCGGACATTAATATGGAGAGCGCCAGGTACACGTTACCACCAAGAGAGCACCATTGAACGACACCGTTTTGGTGGTGCATGATAGCTCGTTTGGGGAGGAATTATTCTTGGTTCCAGAACGGACCTGCATGTTCAGAGGGTGTCGATGACAGGCCACATCTTTCGGGATGTCATCTTTCGCCATGGGTGCTGAATTTCTGTTTATGGATGACAACGTCCGTCCTCACCGTGCAAATATTGTAGACGAATGCCTTCAATCGGAGGATATCACCCGTATGGATTGATCAGCATACTCACCGTACTTGAATCCAATAGAACATGTGTGGGATATGCTTGGCCAACGAATTGCAGCCCTTCAACCCCCTCCCACCTGTCTACCGGAACTTCGGAGGGCATTGCTTGATGAGTGGTGTAATATTCCCCAAGATCAGATAGATAATTTGTTACTCAGCATGCCTAAGCGTTGTAAGGCCTGTACTGCATCGTCCGGTAGATATACTCTGTATTAACCATCATACTAACCATGTTATACTGTTTTTTGTAAATAGGTTCTTTTTTGAATTTAGCTCCAGGGAGTAAAAATCGCAATTTTTATTAATTATGTCAAACATAGCATCTTTTTTTGCTATTTACCTTTTATTTCATAAATAGACTTTACAAATAAATCAAATTTGTTTTGCTTCTGTCTCTTTCTTTGTCCGAACTTCATTATCCTTAATTTATGGATATGAGTGTAGTTCGAAGCTGGATACCAAAGACCAATGTTGTTTTGGACAAAAAATTAAAATCGGGTTTTAAAAGTTATTTTTAAATGTGTGTGTGTATTTTTCATGTTAATCATCCAATTTATTTCTGTGTTGTGTATTTTTTTCTGATTTATGTTAAAGACTTTTCACACAAATATGTTGTACTGAAAACCTTTTACAGCCTTTGCAGAAGTTTGAAGATATTTTGTATAAATCTTTATCTAAAACTTAAGATTATGTAATTCATACCTGCATTTTAACTCAGAATCTCTTATTAATGCAATCAGTTCTAGTTCTATTAGTAATGTAACCTGATTTTTATTAAAATGGAATTTTAATTTAGTCATTTTAATAGGATAACTCCTTTATAATATTATGGAAAATTTGCATCCTTTTTAATTTTGAATTCTGGAAACATAAAAAAAAATATATTGTTCTAAGTATCAACTTTACTCTTAGCATTATATGAAATATAAGATAATATGCAAGAGTTCTTGCTTTTTATTTTGATCTTAATTAACTCAAATAATTGAATATTTAATAATTTGAATTAATATGAATGTATATATTTGAATTGTTATTAATTAATTATATAATTGCAACATTATATGTGAATTAAAAAATTTTTAAAATAATTCTTTAGTATTATAGCTACATGAAAATAATCACTGTGTAGTTCAAATAATTACAAATGAACAGTATGTAATTCAAACAAATGGAAATAGAAAATATGTAGCTGAAATAGTAACATTGTTAGTTAACAGTTAACAATTATGTGTTAATCAAATAATTGCAAATGGACACTTTTTATGCATATAAACACATACTATAATATTTAAATTGTTACAATAAACACTGCATGGTTAAAATGGCTACAAATTCTACAATTCAAGTAGTTTTAAATAACAATTGTGTAATTCAAACAATTACAAATAGAAAATATGCAGCTTAAATAGTAAATGAACACTAGTTCAGATAATGGCAAAAAGGTTTTTTTTTTTTTTAAATTTCCAATGGCCAAGGTTATAGTAGGCTACTCACCATAAAAAGCGAGTCCAGTGCTAAGTAGATGTCTTGACTCAACAAACAAGCTTTCTGCAGCTCAAATAAAAAAAATGTACAAATGTCATTTTACTGTTCAAAATGGTTGTCAACATTATATAACCTTAGTGTATTGTATTTATTTTTGTCTACATTATTTTATCCAAGATAACCAAATAGATTTCGTTGAAATGTTGTGATTTTTTTTAATTTTATATTTATATAGAAATCTATTCATATACAAATATAATAACAAAATTAAATCTCGATATTTTATAACGGATTTGTCATTGATAGAGATCAAAGAATTGAAGCAAGCATTATGAAATTAATGACTTTAATTATTTGTGTACTGCTGAGACTCTAACAGTATAAGAGAGTAGGTTCATTGACACTACTTAGTCTGCTGTGCTTCCCACATCCACCTCACAACTTTTCATTTACTTAGCTTTCTTTGCAGCCTTTCTTGGAGGAATTCATCATGACAAAATTATATAAACATTGGAATTATAACAGTATACAGGAATAAACTTAATTTTTTGGAGCCTTCACTAAAATATTTAAAAATTTCTAGCAAAACATATTTTTGAAAAAATTGATAAAAGAATTGGTTTTTATGAATTCCAATAATTTTTCAACATATTCTACAACTTGACAGTAAATATCTTTGTCAGCAGATGTCGAAAATGCTGCAACAGGAGAACAAACTTCTTGTAATCTAAAAAAATGCTAATTTTAAGTTTAACAGACACATGCAAACAAGTGGAATTGGACAATTTCAAAGAACAGCGAGTTTAAATGCCTAGTTACAATAAAGATCAGGAACATATGGAATTATTTTTAAAATGTACAGTTACTCTGAGAATAATTATATAAAAACAGCAAATCTAAATCTTTGAAATCCCTACTATATAAATTTAGGAATAAAGATAAGCCATACTTTTAAATAAGTAAAGTAATAAATATATATCTTTAAAGATATTGTTGCATAAAATATTTATTTAAATTGAAAATTCATCTATTCTAATTCAATTCTAAACAATTGAGACAAATAAAATAATGAATATTATATTAGTCTTGATATACGTCTAGATGTAATACTGAAATGTATTTTCACAACAGTGTACGTAGAAAATTAATATGAAAGATTTTGATTACGAGAATTCCCTCATAGTGAAAGAGTATTTTTTCCTAGACAAGTGTATATATATTATGGTTACATTGTTATCGATCATATTTTCATAATTTAATTCTCATTTTTGAGGTAACTTTGGATTTTTCATTTCAATAAATATACATTATTAATCTTTCATTATTATACAAGTATTTCTTCTTTTATGCGTTGAATAAATTGTTATTCAAAGTGATTCCAACATATTAAAAGTAAAGGCAATAATATTTGTTCAAAAAAGTATCAATGATTCCAAACCATTGAAATCCCTTTTAGTGAAAGAGTATTTTTCCTTAACAAGTGTATATATATATTGTGGTAAAATTGTTATCGATCATAAGTTCATAATTTACTACTCATTTTTGTAGGTAACTTTGAATTTTTTTTTATTTCAATAAATATACATTATTATATAAGTATTTCTTCTTTTATGCCTCGAATAATTTTTTATTTCCTAAGTGATTCCAACATATTAAAAATAAAGATAATGTTGGAATGGATGTGCACATATCGTATCCTTCCTATATTCCTTAATGACGTAATGCCAAGAGAGCGCCACCTAGCTGACAAGGCGATTCGAGGATAACGAGTAAACGAGACTGGAATAGGGCGATTGCAAGAGAGACGACGGCGAGGAGACAAAGACGAGGGCGCAGAAACGAAACGCCTCGTAAAATCCAACGACCTGCTTTAAAAACGACGTTCTGATTACTTTTTACTAACTTTTAGTCCTCCCTTGTAAGTAATTCCATTTAATATATATATAAATGTATATTTAACTCAATCTGGCCGTTGTCATTCTCTATATTAATAATATTTGTTTTATAATGTAGTAATGATTCCAAACCATTGAAAAAATATATGCAAATTAAGAAAATTCATCTTTTGATTTTCAACTTTTAAAAAATTTTCATTTATAATTTATAATTATTATACAATATCAAGGGAAAATATTATTAGAAAAGATGTAATCATTTTTAGAAATTCATTTTAATTATCCTTTGTTTTAAATGTATTTTGTACTTATTGAATAACTTATAAATTTTAAAAATAATCGTACATATAAAAGTATGATTTATCAATACTGTACTGATCCAAAATACAATTCAGACTTGTAGAAAACACTTAAATCCTGAGTTAGTTAACATGAAAAATTTTGATTAATTATTAGGATTTATCCTTTGATGAAAATAAATTTTATTTTTGCAACACAATGAATTGCACACACACACATATAAAACAGAAAAATTTTATTTACATTTTTAATTCATACGATATATGAAGTTGAAACATTGTTCAAAGAGTTCCATACTATCTACACATATAATATTATGAATTATGATAAAAAAAACCCCGGAAATCCTAATAATAATTCTGAAATAGATTTTGAAGAACAACAAAAATGAAATTTTATATGAAAATTTTTTAGAAAATAACAATTAAATCATGCTATTTTTTCTATTATTATCAGAAAAATTTCCATAATAGAATGAATTTAGAGCAGTGTTTCTCAAACTGTGGGGCGCACCCCCCTGGGAGGGGATCGATAACCCTGGGAGGAGGGCGCGAGCATGTTGAAAATAAAAAAATTGAAAATTAATTTTTTGGAAAGAAGTAAAACATAATGCTTTCTGACATAATAAAAAATACACATTTACACAGATGTAATTTATATATATCATCTGGAGATCATCAAAACAAAAAGATTCCACTTCAAACACTCATTATCTATCTTTGATCCTATAACCAAATAAAAAAAGAATTTTTGTTTGATGTACTGTAACCCACGATGAGAGATTTTTTATTACGTTTCTCTTTACCCCCATCATAATACTTTTAATTATCATATATTTGAACTTAAAACTTATTGGTATGTTTCACACCGTCTATCTTTCTTTTAGGGAAGTTGTAAATAATATTTTTCCGATGCTTTTTTTCCATGTGAATGAGTTTTATGACATATGGATAAGCATACTGAGCACTTTAAAGGATTATTTGGCCAAGATGTACTTTTATGAGTATTCTGAAACATATAATGCATAATGAAAAACGTTTTACACAATTATTTTTTTAGAACTGACATTGATATTTTTATATTGAATACACTTTTAACATGGGATTGGTCGCATGAGGCACACAGTCAACCCAGGCTTATGAAACGGTTAATTCTAGGAAAGCTAATTATTCTTTAACAGTAACATTGACAGTATCCTCCAATTAGACAGCCTTAATGGGAACTGTTGGCGCATGCGCGCCAACGTCATGCGAACAATTGCAAATATGCTTCCTTGCCGCGCTGTTCCGGCAGATGAGAACTTTCTGTGGAACGAGATAGACGAGAAAATTTCTCTTTAATACTCAGACGTGAGCGTTAATATAGGAATCTAATACTCGAAGCTCAGAATTAAAAATAATTAAAATTTGCTGCGCTTGTAAATAGTATACATATGTTGTGTGGTTGAATAAAAAAGTAAAAAAAAAAAAGAAATAAGCGCCGCTGGGTCCGTCGATGAAACAAAAACAAATCAAAAATAAACTTCTGGTTCCACTGGTTCCAGGAGCGATCAGTGGACTATGGATATGCAAAACAGATTAAAAAATACCTTGGAAGGTAAAATTAGCAGAATTGAAACGTTCATTAAAAGTGCCAACGAAGAAACCGATTCGGTTGAAATAAAAGTAAAGCTAAGAAATTTGATAGCACTGCAAAAAAAAAAAAATGTGGAGGAACTGCGCAACAACTATTACGCCATTCCGAATGTGAAAAATACATAATTCGCTGCCATCGACGAAGATATCCATCTTCTTGAAGTCCGCTTTGAGTCATTAGAGGAAAGAATTGAAACTATTCTTAATTCCTCTAAGAAATCAAGTTCTGAGGCAGTAATGAAAACAAATGATAATTTCGAAATAAAAACTAAAATACCTCCTTTAGTTTTACCGGAGTTCTCGGAAAAATACGAAGAATTTAGTTCATTTAAAATCCAATTTGATGATCTGATCACAAATTACATACTACTGAGTGAATCTTAGAAGCTATACTACCTCAGATCTAGTTTAACTCATGAAGTTAATTACTTATGCAGTAATTTTGATTCTTTTTATGAATTTTTAGAAAATAGATACGAAAATGAACGATTAATAATCAATATTCATATTCAAAATATTTTGATGCTTGAAAAAATACCAAATAAAAATTCCACAGAAATTAGAAAGAAGATTGATTGCGTTCAAAAAAATTTACGAGCATTAAAAGTACTTAAATATTTGCAAAATAAACTATCCGATGTTTTAATTATTAATATTCTAGTTGAGAAACTTAAAAAAGAATCGAGATGAAATTTTGAATTATCACATAAATCCAAAAATGTTCCTACATTTAAAGAATTTATTGAATTCTTAGAACAACGGGAATCAATTTTATTATCGTTGTCTGTTGATAGAAATCTTTAAGTGAACCCAAATGAATTGTATGAAAAAAATTCTAAGCTAAAAGCTTTCATAGTAAACGAAAATAAAAACAAATATTGTACTATATGTAAAAGTCACAACAATCAATATATAAATATCCTGCATTTTTAATGTTCAGTTTTGACGAAAGACTAAAATTCATTCACAAACACAAACTTTGTAATTTGTGCTTAAAATCCAACCATATTCATATTAATTGGGTTTCCAAATATCGATGAAAATGCGATGATTCACACAGTTATTTGATTTGTACTCGAAATTCTAATAAATCGAAAATAAAAAACCCTTTAGATAACGGAATTGAAAAGGAATGTTGTGAAACAGTTAACAAGAATTCTAATCCGAATAATCCAGCATCAGTGTTGAGTAATAACACATGACCCAATCAAATAAATAAAAAAAAATGTTCTGTTTTCAACAGCAGAAATATATGTTCACAGAGCAAATAATCAAACAATAAAATTGAGACCTATACTCGATTCCGCGAGCAATATTTGTGTACTTACAGAAAGAATGAGTAATTGCTTAGGAATTTAAATGGAAAAAAATAAAGACATAAGTATCTGGTTTAAATGGATTATCACAGCACATAAAATGAAAATTAAAAACAAATTTTTCAAACGAAGATAGCAATTTTGCTGAACCAGTAGATTTCTTGATTGTAAACAAAATATATCTGAATTTATACCCTCTTCAAGTTTAGATATTTCCCATGTGGCAATTCCAAATTTTTTAACATTAGCTGACAGACCGTTTTATGAAGCAAACGAAATTCACGCTTTGTTTTTCAAAAAAAGCGAATTTGGGCGGATTACGTGTGGTAAACTTGAAGAAAGACAAATTAATAAACAATGACTCTATTCAAGATACTTTAAAATTATTTTTTGATTTAGAGAGTTTGGGGATAAGAGATGATCCAGTTCTTCATGAAAGGGATCAGGCTATAAATTTTTTTAAAGAAACTGTTGAATTCGAAAAAGGCCTTTATATCGTACAACTTCCCTTTAGAAAATCAATCCTATAATTAATTGCCCGATAACTATCCCCTAGTTAAACAACGTTTCCAAAATTTATGGAGAAGATTTTTGTGTGTGTGGTCATGATTCGGAATTATATCAGTAATACCGTGAAATCATTCGCGATTACACAGAACTGGGTATTATAGAAAAAGTTAAAACCTAAATTACAGATAACGAGTTAAAAAGACCCGCATATTATTTACCCCATCAGGCCGTAAGATAAGACGGTCGCTTAACATCAAAAACAAGAATTGTATTTGACGCTGGAAGTGATCAAAAAAATGAACACTCATTGAATGATTGTTTATGGCCAGAAATTAATCTTAATCCCAATCTCTTATGCATATTAATTAATTCTAGATTGAGTGCAATAGCCTTGTGTTCTGATAATAAACAAGTTTTCTTACAAATTTGTCTTGCTAACGAACACAGCGACTCCGTTCGATTTCTCTGGAGTGATATCCAACCGTGTGTTCATAAAAAGCCTAAACTACAGGTATACCGTTTTAATCGAGTAAATTTTGGTGTTTGTTCAAGTTCATTTCTTCTGGCAGCCACGATTAGGCATCATATTGAAAAATATAAACATGAAT
The DNA here is from genome assembly GCA_019973935.1 of Trichonephila clavipes. Taxonomy (NCBI): domain Eukaryota; kingdom Metazoa; phylum Arthropoda; class Arachnida; order Araneae; family Nephilidae; genus Trichonephila; species Trichonephila clavipes. Next base: position 260,396 of record BMAU01021362.1, read on the forward strand.
TACCTCACACTGTAGAATTTTTACATAGAACTTTCTACGTTGACGATCTTATTTCCGGTGGTAACGAGAATTTGAAGAAGCACTTCAAACTTCACAAAGAGCAAAAAATATTATTGAAGCTGCTGAATGGATCTCAGAAAATGGATTACTAATGATGGTAAGTTAGTGGAGCAATGGAAAAAAGAAAATTTTAATGTACATCCTGTACATGAAACTGTAAGTTTAGGAGCAAATGAAACAAAGGTACTAGGACTATCATGGAACACTAATGAAGATTACTTGACTACAGATACTAAAAGTCTATTGGAATTGGTTTCCTTAGATAAAAATACGAAACGCTTCATACTGCAAGCAAATGGAAAGATTTTTGATCCATTAGGGTTACTTTCTCCTTCACCGTTAGAATGAAATTCCTCCTTCAATATCTCTGGAAAGAAGAAATCTAATGGGTCGAACCTTTGCCAACACATATTGAAAAGGAGTGGAAAAATTGGTGTGAGGAGCTACCCCACTTACGATACCTAAAAATACCCCGACTAGTTCTAGATTCTACTTTGCTAGATAATGATGTAGAGTTGCCCAGCTTTTGAGACGCAGCAAAAAGACATATGGCGCAGAACTTATTTGAGAACTTAGTCAAGGAATGGAATTTTTGTTCAACTTGTGACTTCAAAAAGCCGTGTAACATCATTAAACTGTGTAACCCTGCCCAGACTAGAATTACTTGGAGCTCTAGTCGCTGCTCCCCTGGCATCTAAGGTGAAAAACATCGTAAATTTTAAAAAAATCTTGTTTACAATATCACTGAACTGATTCCAAAATAGTTCTGTTTTGGATAAAGGGTAAAAAAACCGGATGGAAACAATTCGTTGCTAACCGATTCAACGAAATAACCAGCCTAACAGATCCCCACTAATGGTACCATTGTGCTGGTAAGGAAAACACTGCAGACTTCCTCTCTCTTGGATTGAGCTCTGACTGTTTGGTGTCAAATTCCAGGTGATGGACAGATGCAGAATTTTTGTCCGATTCTGAATTTCCTAAAAATTTTCAGCAAGTGGTTCCTGAGTTAGAATACCTCACAGGACATGAGGAAGAGACTGTAGTTCTAGAAAGGAAAAAATTGCCTGAAGCTGAGAGAAGTGAAGAGATTGTCTTGCAGAATAGCGATTCCTCTAACATCATTGACGAACTTGTAGAACATACTAATAATTATTTCAAAGTTATTAATATTTTGTCTTATATTTTCAGATGCAACTACAACTGTAGGAATATTTCCAAGAAGGTTGGACCTCTAACTGTAGCTGAATTCAAAGAGTTAGAAATTAAATTGATTAAGCATGTTCAAAGATCCTTGTTTGATAAAAAGAAATTTGAAGTAGTATTTCTAATTTATTTCCATTTCTAGATAGGGAAGGAATAGTTCGCGTAGGGGGAAGATTAAAAAATGCTTCTGTGCCATATCTTCATAAGCATCCCGCGATTTTACCAAAAGGTTCAATATTAAGTAAACTTTATTTTAACGGCTTGCATACAAGAATCTTTCACATTGGCCCACAGGGATTGTTAAATGCTGTAGCACAAAAATTTTGACCTTTGAGCGGTCGTAGCATCACTCGTAAAACCGTTCATCAATGTGTGACATGCTTCAAAAGCAGACACATTCTCTCTTCACAAATTATGGGTAATTTGCCCAGTGAAAGAGTAAATATATCGAGCCCATTTACTATTTCTCGACTTGATTTATGCGGTCCGTTTTTAGTCAAATATAAAAGTCTGAGAAATAAAACTCTAAATAAAGTGTATATTTGCGTTTTCATATGTTTTACTACGAAAGCCATCCATCTCGAATTATTATCGGATTTCACTTCCGACGCTTTGATAGCAACGCTTAAACGTTTTACTAGTAGACGGGGTAAATGCTCCAAAATTTACACAGATAACGTTAATAATTTCATGGGAGCAATCTCCATATTAATGAAAGTTCATAAATTAATTAATTTTCCGGATGAAAATTTAGCTAAATATTTCGTGTCAGAAAATATTGATTGGAAATTTATACCTCCCAAGTCCACTCACTTTGGAAGACTTTGAGAGACAGGTGTAAAATCTGTGAACCACCATCTTAGAAGAACGATAGGAAATCTTCACTTTACCTTTAAAGAATTTGAAACTATTATGATTCAAGTAGAGGGAATATTAAATTCGCGACCACTGACTCTTCTCAGTAGCGACGCAGATAACTTCGATGTTTTGATCCATGGTCACTTTTTGATACGGAGACATATAATCTCATTACCTGAGCCAAATTTAATAGATGCAAATGAAAATCGTCTCAGACGATGGGAAAAGATTACGAATGTTGAGCAACGCACATGGAAAAATGGAAATCTGATTATTTGAACACACTGCAAGCTAGATCGAAATGAATAATTAAAAAAATGATCTAATGATTGTTCAAATGCTTTTAATCAAAGAGGATTTCTTACCTATAAATACTTGGCCTTTAGGTCGAATATTAGAAGAATATCAGGCGTCAGATGGAAAAGTGAGAGTTGTCAAGTTTAAAACTCAATCAGTAGAATTTAAAAGAGCTATTAGTAAAAAAGCTGTTCTCCCAGCTGATACTAAGTAAATTGGGTCTATATGTATAGCTATATAAAGTTTCATTTGTGTAAAACCATTGATTTAACTTTATTATTACATTTAAATTGTTGTAATCACTGTATTTAATTATTTGCTAAATTTATATATATTGTGCTAATTATGATATTTGTAAGTTCTTGCAGGTGAACATTTCAAGGTCGGGCGGGATGTTGGCACGTACGCGCCAACGTAATGCGCACAAATGCAAACATGCTTCCTTGCCAAGCTATGCTGGCAGATTAGAACTTTCTACGGAACGAGACAGACGAGAAAATTTCTCTTTAATACTCAGACGTAATCATTAATATAGGACTCTAATACTCGAAGCTCACAATAAAAAAATAATTTAAATATGCTGCGCTTCTAAATAGCATATATATGTTGTGTGGTTGAATAAAAAAGTAAAAAAAGAAATAAGCGTGGCTGGTCTGTCGATGAAACAAAAACAAACTAAAAATAAACAGGAAGTAAAATGAGTTTGTCACAAATATGCCGCTTTTTTGAGAGTGTCAAACGTTTTTTTGCAATCAAGTGACCAGTTTTGATTGAGTTCCCTGCACGACCACTTTCGTTCAAAAATATTTTCTATGAACATGGTGCACTTAGCCCCATGAACAATTTTGTGGTTTTGATTGCTGTGTTGTACGACTTATTATAGTTTATAAATATAAATGAGCAGAATATAAGAAAATGGGTGTATGTGATCTCTATTGTAGGAAGTCGAAACTGATCAAGCAATTGAAGAACCTGCTGAAATAATGCATATTAATGAAGATAGCGAAAGTAAATATGAGAAAAGCGTTAAACATGAAACGTTTGAATTGAATTGAAATTTTCAAATGCTGCCTGAAGAACACTATGAAGCCATAAATATAGCACTTTGTTTTGTCAAAAAGCCACAATTAAGAAAAAGTTCAAAATACTTTTTGTAAATCTTCAAACGAAACCAAAACTACAATAACGTGAACAAAATACGACAGTTTTGCTGAAAAATAACGTTCCTGTATTGTTAGCGAAAAGTGTCTGTGATTTATGATCTTTATTAAGGTCACGCACATTTGGAACATTTACTTCAGTTTTATTGGATTGTTTCTTAACTTATCAAAGAAAAATAGAAAAGTCCTTGAAAGTAGTTAAGTATGTTTTCTCTTAATTAAATTATTTACTGTAATTATGTTTTTTTATCGTGTATAGTATAAATAATTATAAAATTAATTACAGTTTAAACACAAACTAAAAGTAAGCTTTTGTAGTGAATCAAACTAAAATGTAAAAAAAAATAAAAATATATATCATTTAAAAGTAACATATACAAAATTAAAACTTATCTTGTTAATTTGTACGGTTTAAAATTATGATCGCATTGTTGCTTTAGCGCCAAAAAGTGCTTTATTTTTGCATTTAATACATTATTATTTGGGGGAGAAGGCGCGATAAAAATTATGATAAAAAATTGGGTCACCAGTAGTGAAAGTTTGAGAATCACTGATTAAGGACCATAAACTTTACTGCGAAAGAATTTTTACCAAGCACGAACAATGAAGACAATTTCCGAAATATTTGTAACTGCTTTTCGTTTGTAATCCAAGAAAGGAACAAAAAATTCACGTATTCGTTAATACTATTATTATAATAAATCTTAGATGATAACGTAAATAATAAATAATAAAGAAAATCCAATATGGCACATGCAATCTAATACTATTTACATTTCACTTGTTAAACATTCCATTAGTCACCGCAAGCGATTATATCAACCTTGCTCTAAATGAGTTTAAAATTTAACAAGGTATTTTAGAAAAGATACTGAAATAAAAAATATAAAATCCTAAATCTGAAATCTACAGATGATCTTCTATCCCATACAGTTAAAAAAAATTTCAAAACCCTGCATTACTACTTTGAAAAACTCAGTTGAATTTCGATGTTTTTCCATAGATAACATTATTCGGAAAATCCGGTGGGTTTCACTAGATGTTGTTGTTTACAGAGTAGAATTGGTCCATACGACGTGGCACGTAGTCAAACAGATTTGGAATGCCTGATTTTGGAAGTGAATTCCATATTGCTTGCATGCGCAGCGAACGTTCGTCTTTTGAAGCTGCAGGACGCGGTTCACGAGCGAGACACCAAAATCCCACACGTGCTCAATACACGTCATATCCGGCGAATAAGCAAGCTAAGGAAGAAGTTGCATGTGCTGGGCTGAACAGAAGTCTCGGACAGTCATTGCAACATCTGGGTGTGCATTATCCTGCTGAAAGATAGCTCCAGGGATGTCTTAAAGGACGAGAACGACATCCGGCTGTAGCACTTAACCGACATACTTGTTGCTATTGAAAAAACCCTCAATTCGTAACAAATTGAATCTCAATCATACAAAATCACACCCCAAACCATAACTCTAGGTGTTAGGCTACTATGTCGTTCGATAACGCACTCTAGAAGGCAGTGTTCACCAGCGTTGCGTCTAATACGAATGCGGCCATCATGGTCCCACAAATTAAAGCGTGATTCATCTGAAAAGACAACTTGGTGCCAATCAGCTTACCATTATCTCGGCTAATGAGCCCAGTGTAGACACAGCCTTCTATGGTTTGCCGTGAGGGGGATCCTGTGTAAAGGCACCCTTGCACGATATCCACTGTGCAGTATACATCGACGAATTGACGAAGCCGACACGCCATGCGGAGCATGTGTCGATCGTCACGCGCTAATGTCATCTTCCGTCGTCCAATGCCAGTTTTTTTAGTTGGTCGGTGTTCGTCGTTCCACTGCTTTTTCACTCGCATCACTGTGGAGCTGTTCCGCTGCACACGAGCTCCTATTGCGTGAATGGAAAATCCTCCTTCTCGAAAGCCGATAATCCTCCCCCGTTCAAACTCCGTAAGTTATTGGAATTTCTCCTTATTTTATCGTGGAGGCATCTTTACTTCTCACTAAACGTTCGCCGCTAACAAATAATCATTAGCTATTATCAACGTCCTGCTACAGCCCTCTATTTATTCGCTTTCAGCATCAGTTCAGAGGGCACTGCGCACGCCACGCATGCGCGGTGGATCTGAAACTTTACTATTTAATGTAACATCTTATAATCGATATTTTCTGCAAAGTTTATTTAATTCTGGTGATTCCTTCATGATGTTGCATTTTTTACAAACAACAGTGTAAAATACTTCTGAAATTATTCTACACTGGTGTGCAAAAATTAAGGACGAGACGGTTTTTTCAATATAACTTTGTACAAAAGCTTTCCAAATCAACACATTTAATACCGTAAGATCCCCAATACGTAAGGACATGTGTAATGTAAGCAACACTTACTAAAAGAGAAATCAGAGGGATAAAAGAAGCTTGATTGAAAAAGTAGCATGGAGCGCAATGCGACTGAAGGCCAAAACATCCCTGTGATGGGTGTCCAGCAAGAAACATCCGGTCTTTAGTAGGGGATATGATCTCCCCTGACTGCTAGGCTGGTTTCACAGCGTATGCCCATGCTGAGAATGAGGGTGTCAATGAGTTGTTGAGGCATTGCTGCCCATTCGTCTTGCAGCGCCAATCGGAGCTCCCGAATCGTTACTGGTGGTGAGGTACGAGCTGTCAAGCGTCTGCTTAGAAAATCCCATACATGCTCGATGGGATTGAGATCCGGAGATCGTGCCGGCCAATCCATACGTTCAATATCCTCACTCTCTAAGAGCTGTTCGGCAGCTACTGTGCGATGACATGGTGCATTGTCGTCCATGAAAAGGAACTGCAGACCCATAGCGCCTCTAAAAAGACGCACATATGGAAGAAGAATCTCGTTACAATAACGGGTCCCGTTGACTGAACCTGCGTCGAAGATTTTAAAGTCTGTACAACTACCAAGCGTGATGCCTCCCCAAACGAGAACACCGCGACCTCCATACCTGTCCCTTTCAATGATGTTCGAGGGAGGATTGCGGCTTCCCCGCTCTCTCCAGATGAGTATGCGATGAGAATCGCTACTCAAACTGAATCTGCTCTCATCTGTAAAGAGTACTCGTCCCCATTCATTGTCTCTCCAATTCCGGTGTTCCCAGCACCACAGAGAACGCCTTCTCCGATGGGCAGGCGTTAAAGGTACACACCGTACAGGGCGTCGTGTAAACAGACCACCACCGTGCAGTCTTCTGGCCACGGTAAAACGCGATATCGGTCGTCCAGTCGTCTGTGTCGTGTGTCTAGCGATTTCTCCCGCTGTCTGCCGCCTGTTTCTTCTGGCCTGTAAGACAATGTACCGGGTTTGCGGGTGTGGTTCCTCGTGGACGACCACTACAGAACCCTCGGATAGCTGTTCCTGTAGTTTGAAATTGTCTCCAAAGTCGTGAAACGATACTGTGAGCTCTTCCGAACTCTGCAGCCACACTTGTCACACTGCGGCCTTCCTCCAACTTCCCAATGATTCGACCTCGGATAAAAGCATCCAGATGTCGTCTAACAGATTGATTATTCGCCATTTCTCTCTGAGGCAGCAACTCGGTGTGATTTTAACTGCTATACGGCGTACCATCTCTTTACCAGAAATACTGATCTTACACCGACAACATGCTTTATACTACTCAGACACTCCCCCATTACGTCTACCTGCATATCTGCGCATGTGCTACCGTACATCACCTTACTTAATCTCCTGATTGGTCTTTCTGTCCGCTCTGCCTCTTCGTTCAGTTGATATGCTAATTTTTCGACTTCGTTCTTAATTTTTGCACACCAGTGTATAAGCAAAAGTTGTTTTGCAATAAAAATTTATTCTACATTATAAGTTATAAGGGGCTTTTTGAAGCATCCACAGCCTTTAAGAAAATGAAATTCTTGGAATTTATTACTTATCATTTCATTAAATTAATACACGGAAAGAAGAAACAGATAAAAGTTTATTTCGGAAACTTAATTTCATAAATGCATATTAGTAAATAAGAAAGATTTGTGCAAAGTAGTGTGCATAGACCTCTCTTATCTGGAGGGCGTACATTTAAAAAACGGGTGGACGAAAGTATAATGGGTAATAACTGTGGGAAAAATTAAAAATATGTTGGTCTAAGGAGGAGGAGTTTGTCCCCTCTCTTGCGTACGCAACTGTAAGTGAAATACATTAATTTCGGAATTAACACAATACGCTTATTATTTTCCCTAAAAATATAAAATATTATAATATAAAATTTCAACCTATTGCTTACTTTTTTTATTAATTGTCCTAGGACTACTAATATGTATGGGTGAAACGTTTCAATTTGATGTGTATGATTTGTATAAGATGTATAATCTAATTTTCTTGCTTTATCCGAGAGTTTATTTGCCAATCTAATTTTAAAAAAACTGAATGTTTAATATCCATTCTCATTTTTCTGCTCGAAAAGGTTTACTGTAAAAGATTTTAGAAGGGTTTTGCTGTTTATTGAATTCAATAATTTATCTAAATTGTGTGAATTTTGGTTAACGTTTTAAAGTTAGTTACCCAGTTATATGCATTTTCTTCATAATTTGTTGTACAGAATAATTAGAAAATATTTTTGCATTCAAGTTAAGATTTTTCAATTTATTTTTTTCTATTAATATAAAAACTAGTGCCACATAATTAGCTATTTTTGATAGATTTAATAATTTTGAATCAAATGACAAGAATATCCTCTAAACCTTTCTTGAATTCCTTGCAGCCAGTGATGATTATAATTATTCGAACAATGGTAACCCGGAAACTCAAATCTTTACCTATCATATTCTCTTAGCCTTCCAATTTTAATTGCTAAATGAAATACTTTTATACTTATTTATAAAATACATTGATAGCCTTTATAAGCAAAACGATAAATAAGAGCATTTGAACATGATCGATAAAAGAAAAAAAAACACCGTTATTTGAAATTAGGTTCTTCATAAGAGATATTTGTAGATCGAGACTATTACAAGTAATGCCTTATAGTATGTGTATATGTATGGAAAACAATTTTTTTTTACTAAATCTGATAGCAATTCTAATACGAAGATTGTATGTTCAGTATTTGTGCTACAATATGAAATAATTATAATTTTTACAACGAACAACGTAACTCGTATCGAATAAAACATGCACCAAACATTTTGATAAAATTAACGTAACAAAAAGACATCAATTTATTCAGCTTATTGATCCCCTCCTTTTTTTTATGCAGACGATAGATTTAAGAAAGCTGTGATAATGAATGAAATTTAATCATTTTTTTTCGCAATGTTATTGAAAATTTCTAGATACTCTACATAAAAGCGTGACAACGAAGTAACAAGAGAAATGATACAAAAAAATATTAACTTTCTTTTAAATCTCGGCTTCTTAAACTGCGTCCATATCCATTTTAATTCTCTATGTTTGATGTGTTTCCACTTTTTTTAATTCCATTATTTTTTAATTTTATCAATTCCTTTTCTTCCTCATTTCATTTACTACGATTACACTCTTTTTGTGTGATTAATTTTTCTCAGATTTTAATTTCTAAGCTTTTTCATTAACATTTCAGTTAATTTTTATTTTTCCGGAAAGTGTTTTATCGTGTTTCAACTTAAATTTTTTTTAAGGGGAAAAACTGTAAGCCTTTATTTGAATACTTACTGAAATGTTAAAAAAAAAAATTAGTTCTCAAACTTTTATTTAAGTTTATCAAATTAGATCTGTTGTTTTTATTTCGACAATACATCAGTGTATTTTAATGAAAAAAGTTATTGCAAATGAAGTCTTCGTTTTTTTTACTTTTGGGATTTTTGCAATAAAATTCATGTTTAATTCAATAAACATTTCACTGTTATGTACTGAAATCATAAATCTGTAAATCAGTAAATAAGTATCTTCTTTATAAATTAAAATTTCATTTTAAGTGCGATACAAAATGCAAAGCTTTTGTGATAAATTATTTGTTCTATTAACTACAAGAACAAAAATTTCTAGTATCATATTTTCTGTAAAATTCAAAAACATACTATTGGTAATCTAAAAAAATATTGTTGGAAATACATGAACATCATGTAGAACATATAATCCCGTTTATTGATGTAATGCTTGTACAGAGGACAATTTGAATATGAAATAGAAAAGTAGAAGAATTTTAATAATATTTAAGTCGAATTAAGTTAGTTAAGGGGCATGCGGACCTCGTTTTTCCAACTAAGTCATATATGGTTTTTTCCCGGTCCCTTAGCCCAGATGGGGCATGCCCATGTATTTTGTAAATGAGAGAGTCTACTGTGATTAAAGTACATAACTGAGAATGTTGTTCTAGTTAATTGAGTAAAATTTATTGTGGCTGCTGAAAGTTCAAATGAAGGAATAATAAAAATTAAACTTTAGTTAAATAATGAAAATTAAAGTTTAAGCTGAATATTGGAAATTAATGGTTAGAATAAACATTCGAAGTTAAAATTTAAATAAGGCAAGGAATGGTAGAAGTAGAAAAATAAAATTTAGGCACGTAATTTCTTAAGGGCTGCTAAGACCCTCGAATAAATCACGTTTTGCTTCTTGGAGGGGCTTGTGGCGGGCTCACGCGTCTTTTCTTTAACATGTACTTTAGGTTCTTTGAGGCCAGAATTAATGGCAACTCTTTTCCAACCAAATTCAAGAAGTGAAGTGAGAGAGAAAGATGCAAATTAAGAACCTTTTAAACATCAGAAGTTAGAGTAAGCGAAGAATAGTAATTATACGTGATAGAGATCCATTAATCAAGGTGCATACCATTGCACACAAGTTATCGTATCTAAAACTAGTATGATCGTTTACTGATACTACAACAAGGTATGACTGATTATTTAATATTAGGGTCAGCGATTGCATTAGAATTGAGTGTAAGCGATTCAGTTATTGATAGTGGTCCGAGTTAGGTTAAGTCGTTATTATAAATATATTGTGTGTGGTGTGTTTTGCCGTCGTAGATTCCCTCACATAAATTACAATAATCTAATTTGTTAAAGTTTTAATTTGAATATCTCAATAAAGTCATATTAAGATAATGTTTCCTTCTAGTTCTTTCGTTAATCATACGCCTCTAGCTCACGCTGATACTCTTAGAGATAATCACCCCTAGGTGGGATTATCACATGCTAAATATGGTAATTTCTATAAAAAATTTAGCTCTAAATGTTTATATTCCTTAATATTTGTGTTATTGTAATATTTAAATGACATTTTAAACTCTTTAACCAAAGATGTTTCACGTCCAAATGCTTGTCACAACAATGTTTTTAAGATGAGAGAAGTAATTTAGTTCAGTGTTTCTCAAAGTGTGGGGCGCGCCCCCCTGGAGGGGCGCGAGCGTATCAAAAATTTAAAGATTTTTTTTTAAAAAAATAACCGGAAAGCGAAGTAAAACAAAATGCTTTCTTCCATAATAAAAAAAAATACACACAACACTGACATAATTTATGTTTATTATCTGGCTTTTTTCCGTCATCAAATAGCTATCTTTGATCCCAAAACCAAATTAAAGAAAAAAAAACATTTTGTTTTATTTGCTGTATTTCCTCAATGAGAGATTTTTTTATTACGTTTTAACATAAAATATTACTCGTTAAAAAAAAAAACGAAACCCAGACCCTGAGAAAAATTCTAAGAAGATAAACAATTAACCACTGTAATTATTATTGAAATACTGTACATTAGTTGTAGAAAAAGAAAAGGAAGTCATGATTCACTTTTCAGCCAGGCTGCATAGTACGTTTGCTAATCATCTGATTGACCTTCAATCTTATGGTATGGTTATTATCAATATTAGTTCCCTCCCATCTTTTATGCGTTTGCTTTTCGCTTAGGGAAATTGTAAATAATTGAGTTTTGCGATATTTGGAAAAGAATTGATTGGTTTAACATTTCTGTAGGATATTTGAAAAGAGTCTGATTTGCGTTCTTTATTATGGTCTTGTACTTTTGAATCATTTTAGTTCAGTTTTATTGGATTTATTCTCAAATCATCAAAGAATTGAAGAGTCATTGAAAGAAGGTAAGTATACTTTCTATAAATTAAAATATTCACAAGAATTCCGATTTGTATCGTGTACAGTAAAAATAATTCTAAACAAAGGATTGGGGTGACTGAGTCCCCCCGCACTACCATTAATGTTAGTATCGAGTACGCGCCTGCTCCCGGGTTAAAACATTTTGAAGTCTTCTCGCTTTAAATGTTAAAAAGTAACACAATCATTCTTCATCGGAATTTTATATTCTTTTTCATAATTTAACATTAATTCTAAATGCTAATTGTGTGAGGTCTAAAATTACAGTTCTTTTAAACAGTTATTTACAATTATAGCATTTATCTAAAAAAAATCATTTTACATTTTTGTATACAATGTCGTGCACACAGTTTTACTTCCCTTACAGTTCAGCTATTATATCAAGAATAATGTTTTATTATAAATGAACTCGTGCGAAGAGTCGGTGTTTCAGCCAGTATACGTTTGATGTATCAGTACTGAAGAAGGTATTTTATAAATAATTTCTTATTACTGAATTTGGCCGCGGTAGCCGAGTGGTATAGGTATCGGATCGTGGCTTGCCTTGTCACGAGTTCGAGCCCAGTACCACTAAAGACCCGCCGTGTAGGGCAGCGATGCACGTTAAATCTGTTGAGAGTTTTCCCGTTGGTGTAGTAGTTAGGAGAGAGGGGTGCCAGCTCATGTGTCATCCACGTCACTTGACCATGGTTCAAAATTACGTGGTCCGTCGTCAAAACCCTCGTGCAGCTGAACAGTGCGACGTTAATATTCAATCAATCAATCTTATTACTAAATTAAGAACAAGTTTAATAATTATTAGGACTTCCACGGGCTTGTCTTGTAGAGGAAAGTTTTTGAAAGGAAGGTTTAATATCAGAAATTGACACTTAAAGAGTTAATTTTCTATATTTAGCTGAGATCTATATTTTGTCTTCAAGGCATCCACTGCAGAAAATCCGGTTTGAAAAAGGTAGGATGTTGAAAATGGTAATAGTATACGAAGTGCTTTTGTTTTCAGTACAGATAATTCCTCATCCACCTCTACCCCAAATTCAAAGAGCGATTTATTACAAATTGCCTTTTAATTTTTCACTGGATGTAAAATATATGAAGATTTCTTCTTCGGAAGTTGAGAGCCCTTCTGGAGTATCTTGAAATAGACCCCTAATCCACTCGTAACTTGCTACCAAGTTGTCCTTATCAAGAAAATACTTTTTTTAAACTCTGTCAACATGGCTAAATGATTTTACATGGTTTTAAAAACAACTTTCACATGTTGTTCTTCAGATTTGTAAGTTTTAACACATAACGAGCTGGGGGTTTTTTCCCCATCATTTACTTCAGTAGTGGTAAATCCAAAATTAAGTACTTTTGAGAAGATCGCCTTGATTTAATTTTCGGAACCATGCTCGTTCGTCTGTGTACTTGTTGATTCTTTATTATGGTCGAATGTTTGCTTACGACTTAAAAATGTATGTATGATATTGTTTTAATCTACTGCCGTAAATACTTAATTACCGTGAATTACAATTAACGTGGAAATTAAAAAAAATGTACATTCAAGCTAGATTCGGTAGCTATAGGAGTATCGAGTCGACCAAAACTGACTGGAATTGTTTGTACGAGGAAAAGCATTTTTACATGTTTTGCGGAGACGTCCGATAGGTTGCCCAGACTCACGCAAACGTACCCTATAACGCCAGATGTGATGGATATGATAGAGAGCGACATTGACTAGACTATTTTTCTAATGACATTTGTACTTTGAGAAATGAATGCTGAAGGAAATAAATCTTTAATTAAATACATCATTTTGCGATCTGTTCCAATTTAAAAATTAGAGAAAGAAAAATAACATAATTCTAAGTAATATATATATATTTTAAGTAATTTTCTTAAAATATATATATTACTTAAAAGTTACATATACACAAAATTTAATATACTTATCGTATTAATTTGTACGGTTTATAATTAAGATCGTATTGTAACTTTAGCGTCTCTCTCTCAAAGTGCATTTTTATTGCAGTAAATACATTATTTTTGTACAGGGGGGGGGCGAGACAAAAATTATGATTGAAAATTGGGTCGCCAGTATTGAAAGTTTGAGAAACACTGCTTTTAATGTATGAGTGGTGCACAGAGTATTTTATGACTAATTAATTAATACTAAATTAAGAACAAGTTTAATAATTATTAGCTACTTCCATGGGCTTGTCTTACAGAGCAAATTTTTTGAAAGGAGTTTTAAGATAAGAAATTGACCCTCTGAGTTCATTTTCTATATTTAGCTGATATCTATATTTTGTCTTCTAAGCAACCACCGCATTTTGTAATATGTTCCAATTTAAAAATCAGAGAAAGGAAAAATAACTTAGTAATTATCCTATTACTTAACTTTTTTTTTGCTTAAAAGTAACAAATACAAAATTTAATACTTATGTCATGAATTTGAACGGTTTATAATAAATATTGTTGCTTTATCGTAAAAGTGCATTATTATTGCATTTAGTAAATTATTATGTATAAGGGGGGCGCGATAAAAATTGTGATTGAAAAGGGGGGCGCCAGTATTGAAAGTTTGAGAAGCACTGATTTAGTTGATTAAGACTGTTCTCGCTGTATGTACGATAGCGTGAACTTGACGCGGAGCGCATTTTCAGACAGAATAAAAATCCTCAATTTTCTTTAAAACGTGTACAATGTAACTCATGCATTTGTTTATTATTATATAGAGTTTTTGAAATTTCAAAATATTTCATAAATAATTAATTTTTCCTTATAACATGTGAAGGGATAGCTCATTTAGCATTACGGTATAGGGAAAAAAATGCAAAACACATTTTATAAAAGAAAAAAATGCGTCAACTCGTATAAAAATGACTTGTATGACAAAATAAGCGGTTCTCTACAGGATAGTGCAGCCATAATATATTATTCATGTCTGATTACTTTTATACCTGAAATAATATTCCGAATTCGGCCCCTATTCTTCAACATTAGATGAAGATAGCCTTAAGAACTAACTTTTTCAGTTGTAGACTGCATTATAGATAGAATTATTTCCTATATCACGTAACATTACTCAAACACGATATGAATTTTTCACAAAAATTTCTTTCAAGTGCTTCCTAATTTAGTTTATTATTATTACATTGAACATTAGTATTTAATATCACAAATTCTGATCATAGATGGGGATTCAATTCCAGTATCATTTCAATTCCGCATGCATCATCAAGTATGAATGCATATTTCTATCCCACGTAATTTAAAATAATATATATATAATACTGTATTATATATCCCTTTAAGACCCGAATTATTTGTATCTTAAAATATTAAATTCTTCTGGTTACTAATACTATATGGACCCCAATGACATTGGGAATAATAATAAAAAAATTCCCGCGCCTCTCCTGAAACGTAGACGGGACTCGTGCTGGATGGGCGTTATCTGTGAAACAGGTTATCTATGAAATTTTACGTGTTACACATTTTTAGCTCTAAGTTGATATAAGAAACAATCTTCATTCAACTAAAATTGTTACAAATAAGGAAATTATTGATGTATAATTAACTCTTTTATTAATTCATTATTTATTTACTGTAAAGATCTTTTGTTTTGTTTTTGACAAGTATAAATAACCATTGCCTTTTTCACAACATGTTTTCAAATTGCCTTCGTAGTTTACAAATCTGCACTTGCTAGGCCTTGAAATGCCATCGACACATCAAAAATGGCTATACATGTCAAGTCTTTTATCCAGGAATGCCCAGGATAAAAGCCACGACATGTATAGCAGGTGGATTATAACGCTTCGATCTTTTTGCGAGTGGAATTACAACCCTGTTATATTCATCATCATTTAAAACAATTTAGTTAGTAGGTGGAGAGGCTGATAACGCTTCAAGTATCTCTAACTTAAATTTTAAGCGATCCATTTTGATTTTTAGAGGAAATTTATTTGATATTGCACCTTGTTTGCACAGAAACCAAGAATTTGCAACAGCTATATCAATGGAATGAATGTGTTCAAGAAACTTTTATGGTAAAGAATTATCCAAAATTTTCTTTCCATTTTAAATATTCCCATGTGTCTTCTTCGCTCTCATCTGAACTCGATTCTCCATCCAGTATACCTGATTATTTGCTTTGTTCGCAGCATTGTCATCATACGAGAGATCACTAAGTTCTGATCTAAGTTCAAACTGATTTATTCATCAATTGAAAAATTTCGTTTATGAGAATTCTTCTCCTTTTAGACGCCTGAAAAACTTTTTGGTTAAAAGTTAGCACAATATTCCATGAAAAATAGTAAAATGTATGTCAGAAAATTTTATTAATTAAAAATATATATATATTGATGCGACGCTATTTTAACTTCTTTAATTTCTAAATTGTGAACCCATTCAGTTTCCTAATTTCACATCGCATCATGACCATAGTTAAAATAAACAAGAATCTATAATTTAACTGTAAAATAAACAAGAATCACAAATTTAACAGAACGAACATTTAACGTTTAAGATAAATTTATTTAAAGCTCACGTGTAGAGGATTTTTACTTCTACTACAAGATCAAAAATAATTAAACTTAGCTTGAGATGGTGAGGGTGCAGGAGGGATGGACATGGTTGACGCCCGGTCCGGGTGGAATTTCGGCGTCTTTAGTTTGAAGGTTCTTCTGTAACTATGGGAGAGGCTGTCTCTCGAAATTCGGGAGCGTGCCCTTTTTATTCAGAACCTCATCACCCAAAAATCCTAGAGCTGGGCTATTTGCCTTGTCCAGTATAATTTCTCTGATCGGCCCCGAGACCAGCGCAGTGTTACACCATCTCAAAATGTATGGGTTTACTGAACTTTTTAATGCGGGAACTTTATTTTTGACACACCCCACCAAAAGGAATTTCACCACATCCGGTCAAGGGGGGGACTCGTATAAATGTTCCAAGCCGTTTCAAGGAGATTTCTAAAACAGGAACAAATCTGGCCTCCCATCAATATTTAAACTACACTATACTAACTCCCACCAGAGAGACCAGATCTTTTTTTGACGGGGGGGGGGGAGATATGGATGCAGATATCTGTGAAGAGGATACAAATGCCATACTCCTCAATAAACGTATGAAAAAGAAAACGAATTATAAAAAAGAGAGTGAGAAAGACAAAAAAGGGACTCATTCTTTGCGACCGTCAAGAAAATTTGGTATCAATTATGGAACTATATATTTCATATTTATGTAGGCTTTCATCAAAATTATTGAAACAGAAGAAAATTTGCATGTTAAGTACTTACTTTTACAGCTGCAGTGACTCAAGTAACGCCCAACCCGCACGATCGTGCGGGTAACGAAACCCGAGTCCTAACGAGTCCGAGTTGAGAATTTAAACATTAATACAAAAATTTGTATTCAAGCAATTGGAAATATATTGATAATTACCTTTTTACGACAGATAAAAAGAAGACGTGTTTTCATTGTATTTGAAAACAAAGCTAGATTTGCCAGCTGAAAGTAAAAAAAGGACCCCAACCATCGTCTGTTGATAAAAAGTAACACTTTACACTTTCTCCAAACCTGCTCAATCGTTAGATTTGCTATTTTCTTACATAGGGCTATTCCAGAAGCAAAAATGTAAAAGAATATCCAACCCGCACGATCGTGCGGGTTGGGCCATAAAAGAATATGTTTCTGAAAATCCTTAACTGGCAATTCAAATTTATCTTCAATTTTAATTTTTTTTAACATAGAAGACAACATTATGTTAAGTACATAAAATGTACGTAAGAAACAACCATCTGAGAGAGAGAGAGAGAGAGAGAAAGAGAGAAATAGTTTAAAAATCTCTCTCTATATATAAAAATTATAGTTATTAGAAAGTATGTGAATTACACCAATGGATTACATTATTACATTCCTAACAGAGGACAAAGTAACGTGAGGTTAAACAATTTTTATAAATCCAAATTTCCCTATTTGTGGAAGAATTTTTACTTAATATCACTTTTAATAACTAGGGGTAGAAATAAAATAGAACTATGAAAACTCAAAATCAGTAGAAATTTTATCGTTTACCAAAATAACGTAATTGGTAATGTTTTCGAGAAGGATCATACCACATAAACTTTAAAATCCTAATAATTCAAATTAAAATGTGTTAAATGCAAAATTTCATTGTAATTTACTTCAAAAAATAATAATTTTGGTAATGGAGTCTTACATTAATGAAATTGAAAATATATTAAAAGTACATATGAGATGGTCACAAATCTTAATGTTTTATAAATTTAAAGTGAGAAATAGTAATATTGTTACGTAGATCCGGGTTCGTGGATTTTAAGCAAAACATCACAAAGAAATAAACAGTTCTTTAAGAGTGATGCGAATTTTATAAGATATTTATGAGCGATGCGAATTATTTAAACTTAGCTTTCCGGGAAAAAAGGTAAGCCAATCATTTTACTATTAAATGAACTTACAAATCTAATCATGGAGCCACCAGTGAGGAATGTTTATTCATTGTTGATGTATGCGTCATAAATCAAGTTTAATTTAGTAGATCATTTCCTGGAAAGTAGAATGTTTATTATTTTTACTAGAATCGAAAACGATAATGATCTTATATAATTGAAACTAGATGTATTCTGAAAATGAAATTCGTCTGAAAGAATTCTTAATCTTTTGATGTGTTTATTATTCTATTATTTGAGTCAAGAAATGTATGTCAATTAATTCGAAAAATATTATTATTATTATTTATGAATTCGAAATGCAAGAAATCTGAATTAGTAAATTCGAAGATTTTGCTTATTAGTCTGAGTGACTGTATATTTATAGTAACTAATTCTGAAAAGCTGTGTTTGAGTTGTATAGTAGCATTCAGTTATTATTTAAAAGATGGCTCCTACTAAAGGAAAACTAAAATAGCATTAGTGTTCCAAACTCAGATAAAAGAAATCAAAAGATATTCTGAAAATGTTGATAATGTAATAGAATCTGATAATATTCAAAGAGTTTTTGTCTTAAGATGTAATATATTAAAATGTCTAGAAAGGTTAGAAGACAATTATTATGAGTTTTCTGTTTTGGAAGAATTTGTGGAATATGAAAACTTTACTAATTCTAAAGATTTGGCTGATTTGGCATCAGAAAAAATTGAGTCATATTTGGCTAGTTTTAATAGCAAACTACAATTCGAAGAAGATAAATCGAAAGTGAAGGCTTATTCTAAAATAAATCTTCCTAAATAAGGATCTTCCTCAATTTACAGGTGATTTCAACTCTTGGTTGAGTTTTAAATCTATATTCTCTAGTTCGATTGATTCTAATGAATCTTTAACGATATTCAAAAATTGCAATATTTACAAAATGCCGTCACTTCAGATGCTTCTAGATTAATAAAAGTATTCGCAATAACTCATGAGAATTATAAACAAGCATGGGAAACACTGTTGAATCGGTATGATAATCAGAGAGAATTGGCATTTTCCCAATGCAAAAAGTTCTTCTCTCTAAAAAATGTTAAACCTACTTCAGAATCAATTTGGGCCATGATAGAAGTTTGTAATGAAGTACTCAGAAATTTTAAAACATTAGGATTAGAATGCAATCAATTGGCAGAACTTCTATTAGTATTTTCTCTTCAAGATAAGTTGGAAGATTCTATCAAAGTCAAACGGGAATTAACCCTTGAAGGTAAAAATTTTCCTTCATTAAATAAATTTCTTTCATTTCTTGAAAAGCAAGTCAGAAGTCTTCAAGGCAGTGTTTCTCAAACTGTGGAGCGTGCCCCCTGGGGGTGCGGTATTCCTACGAGGGGGCCTCGAGCATATTGAAAATAAAATGTTTAAAAAATAATTTTTGGGAATGAAGAAAAACAAAATGCTTTCTGACTTAATAAAAAATGCACATTTACATTGATATAATTTATATATATCATCTGGTGATCATCAAAAATAAAGCATTCCACTTCACACGTTCATTAGTTATCTTTGATCCTATAACCAAATAAAAAGAGACATTTTGTTTGCTTTACTGTAACACACGATGAGAGATTTTTTTATTACTTTTTTTTAACCCGTAAAATACTACTTTTGATTATCATATATTTGACCTTCAAACTTACTGGTATGTTTCACTCCGTCTGTTTTTCTTTTAGGAAAGTTCTGAATAATATTTTTCTGTTGCTTTTTTTCTATGTGAATGAGTTATATGATATATGGATAAGCATATTGAGTACTTTGAAGGATTGTTTGGCCAACATACAATGCATAACGGAAAACTTTTTATGCAATTCTTTTTTAGAACTAATATCCATATGTTTTATTGAATATACTTTTAACACGGGATCGGTCTCGCGATGCGCAGTCATCTGATGTTCACGAAATCGTTAATTCTGGGAAAACTGTTTATTTGTTACCAACGACCTTGACAGAGTATCCTCCTATAATGAGAACTAAAATGAGTTTATTACATTTCGCCCTCTTTTTTGGGGGAGTTGCAAAGGTATTTTTTACAATCAAGTTACCAGTTTTGATCGAGTTCCCTGCGCGACCACTTTTGTTCCAAAATATTTTTCATGAACATGCTTTATGTCCTTTGTTAAAGTCACGCAGATTTGGAACATTTTCATTAGTCTTATTGGATTTTTTCTCAAAAAAAATCAAAGAAAAATTGAAAAGTCCTTGAAAGTAGGTAAGTATATTTTCTCTTAATTAAATTATTCACTTGAATTGTGATTTTTATCATGTATATTAAAAATAATTATAAAATAAATTATAGTTTAAAAACAAACTAAAAAAACACGCTTTTATAGTGAATCGAACTAAAAAGTAAAAAAAAAACAAAAAATACATATTACTTAAAAGTTACATATACAAAATTTAATACTTATCTTGTTAATTTGTACGGTTCATAATTATGATCATATTGTAGCTTTAACAACTCACCTCCCCCCAAAGTGAATTATTATTGTATTCAATACATTATTATTCTGGGGAGGAGGCACGATAAAAAGTATGATTGAAAATTGGGTCGCCAGTAGATAAAGTTTGAGAACCACTGCTTCAAGGTATCAAAATTACACCACTCAACGAAAAATCAAATAAAGTATCTCACAAGCCTTATTCACTTAAAACTACTGTAGAGTCAGATGACTCTTGTAAACTTTGTTTTTCCTCTCATTCATTACATAAATGTGAAAAGTTTTTAAAGATGAATATAAGTAATCGCTAAAACTTTGTTAAAAAGTCAAAGTTATGCTTTAATTGTCTGTGAAGGAATCAAATGTTTCGTCATGCAAATTTAAAACTTCTTGTCGTGCTTGCAAGCAAAGGCATCACACCATATTTCACCAGTTCCAAAGTAGTCCTAGAGAAATCCCTGTTAGTAATTCAAATCAAAATCTAGCTGCTACTAGTAACCAGAATGTAGTTCAGCCATTGGCTACATCTCAGGAACAGTTTTGCCTTGCAGGGCAAATGAATTATTCCAATTCAATTTTGCTCTCTACAGCCATTGTTAGAGTTAAGAATAGTCAAGGACAATATGTAAACTGTCGAGCCTTGATTGATGGCGGGTCTCAGACCTCTCTAATTACAGAATCATGCTCAAAAAATTTATACCTTCCATTTTATGATTCAGAAATTACTATATATATATATATATATATATTTTTGGTTTAGATAACAAAGTTGCTGCCTATACTACTAAACGAGTAGAACTTCAACTTTCTCCTCATTTTAGTCAGGATATCTTTGCCGTAAATGCTTTAGTAGTAAAGGAATTCACTTGTAATTTGCCTAACTTTATAGTTTCAAAATTCGATTAGCCTCACATTAATGGACTACAGTTGGCTGATCCTTCGTTTTATATTAGTCGACCTGTTGATATGATTCTAGGAGCTGATATATTTTTTGATTTAATTCAGCATGGAAAAATATCTAGGACTCAAAATCAACCATCTGCTCAAAACTCCAAGTTAGGCTTGTTGCTTTCTGGAAAAGTTTCCTCAGCCTGTAAGAGCAAAAAGAAGGTCATATCTTTAATCAATTGCCATGCATTGCTCGACTTACAAATGAAATAGCCAAATTCTGGGAAGTTGAGTCAATTCCAGATGCTAGTAACCTCTCAGAAGAAGATCAAAAAGTCGAAAAATTCTACCTTGACCACACAAGGAGGAATCGTGATGGTAGATATGTTGTATAAGTCTTCCTTTCAAAAACGACAACGAATTGGGTGATTCTAAAGTCCAAGCCAAGAGACGATTCTTCTCGTTGGAGAAGCGCCTTCAGGACAATCCAGAGTTAAGAGATAAATATGTAAAATTCATGCAAGATTATGAATATCCAGGTTTTATGCAACTTGTCCCGAATTCAGAACTTTCGAAACCATCTTCTAAGTGTTTTTATTTACCACATTTTGGAGTTGTTAGGGAACAGAGCGAGACTACAAAGTTACGGGTAGTCTTTAATGCTTCTGCCAAAACTGTTTCGAACCTATACTTAAATGACATTCTTCATACAAGCCCCAAGTTACAAAATGAACTATTTAATATTCTATTAAAATTCAGATGTCACAGGATTGCTTTAACAGGCGATATAGAAAATATGTTTAGGCAAATTCTAGTTAATGAAGATGATGTAGAATTTCAACGAGTATTCTGGAGGGAGAGACCTGAAGAACCGTTAAAAGAGTATCGATTACTCACTGTAAGATATGGAACAGCTTGTGTACCATATCTGTCCATTAGTACAATTCAGTAGCTAGCTGAAGAAAGAATCAAGAAATTTCCAGAGGCATCTAAAGTTGATCTAGAGGACTTCTATGTAGATGATCTTATAACAGGAACAAATTAGAAAGAAGACGTTAAGAAATTAATAAGTCAAGTAATCGAACTCATGAAGAAAGGAGTTTTCCCGATTCGAAAAGGGGCGTCCAATGAACCATCTGTGCTGGAATCATTACCACCAGAATTACGAAGTTCTTCGGTATCTCTGCACATAGAAGAGGATCATTTGATGAAAATCTTGGGAATCATATGGAATTCCAAGGAAGACACGTTCAGAATCAACATAAGTCCACCAAATGAAGTTATTCCAACCAAACGGCAACTCTTATCCACCATCGCTCAGATTTATGATCCTTTGGAGTTCCTGTCATCAACTACAATTCAGTTGAAGATTCTGATGCAAGCTATCTGGAAAGAAAAATCTCTTGGGATGATCCTGTCACAGACTGCATTTCCGAATCATGGACGCAATTCAAGAATCAAATGTAGCACCAAGCAGAGATTCATATTCCAAGATACCTTTCAAAAGATGCTACAACAAAGTGAGTTCTTATAAGTTTTTGTGATGCTTGCCAGCGTGCATACGCTGCTGTTTTCTACTTAAGAACTGAGCTGTTTACCGGAAAAGTCCATGTTTCTCAATGATAACATCTAAGACAAGTGTAGCTCCTGTAAAATCGATAATCTTGCCCAGACTTAAACTTTTGGCAGCTCTGCTTCTTTCTGAACTCTACGTTGTTGTGTTAGAATCTCTGAGAAAAGTAATTCAAATCGATAAGTCATTTCTTTTCTCATACTCCCAAATTGTTTTGGATTGATTAAAGTCATCTCCCAGCAGATGGAAAATCTTTGTTGCCAATCGTATCTTAAGAATTCAAAAAATGACTTCTGAAGCATCCTGGCATCATGTGAAGAGTCAAGAAAATCCTGCCGATTGTGCTTCACGAGGTATTGCAGCTTCCAAGTTAAAAGTTCATAAACTGTGGTGGTCTGGGCCACAGTGGCTAAGTCAGGATTCTTTACACTTTCCATCAATTAATTTGTCGACTTCCTGTGAAAAAGACGAGAAATGTGAGGAGAAATCATCCACCGTTCTTACTAATGTCTCAACATCAAGTCAAGGCAGCTATTTATTGGAAATCATAGCTAAGTATTCATCAATCTCACGGTTAATTCGAGTCATAGCTTGGTGTAACAGATCCATCAAAAATTGCAGATCATTTAGAGTTACTGGTGTTCTAACATCAAAAGAGATAGATGATGCTACCAAGATTGTTTTTCAAATTGTACAAGAATTACAGTTTCATTCCGAAATTCAACTCTTAAAGAAGAAACATCCTATTCCCAACAGCAGCAAGCTTCTGCCTCTAGGTATTTTTCTGGACACCGATGGAATAATCAAAGTTGGGGGAAGATTGAAAAATTCGAGACTGAGTCCAATTCAAAAACTCCAAATTCTCCTTCCTAAGAGCCATCACCTCACTAATCTGGTCATTCAGTATTTTCATCATATCAAGTTGAACAGTGGACCTGCAACCTCTTACGCCAGGACATTTCTTGATTGGTGCTCCAATGGCTTCTTTTCCAGAAGAGGTCCCTTCACAACCAGCGTGCTTAAAGGAGCGATGGAATTTAATTCAACATCTCCGAAGTCAGTTCTGGAAGAGATCGCACCTGGAGTACCTAAATCAATTGCAACAAAGAACCAAGTAGAATAAACCAAGACGAAACCTGAAAGTCAACGATATGGTCCTTGTGAAGGAGGACAATCTCCCACCTCTGCAATGGAACCGAGGCAGAGATGTTCAAGTATTTCCAGGAGACGATGGTGCTGTTCAAGTCGTGGATGTCAAGACCCAACGAGGACAATTAAGGCGTCCTATTACCAAGTGTTGTCTACTGCCAACGGAAGACTGAACTGATAGTCCAGGTGGGGGAGTATGTTTACAACTACCGTCAACAGAGGGCACCACGACAAAGACTTTAAAGATATGTACCTGCTTCCTTTGTGTATTTCTGTATCGCCATTTTATTATTGAGTCTGTTCTGAAATCGTAAAAGATGGTTAATTTTTTTTGGTGTGAATTCAAGTCGAATAAATCTCAAGAAAATCCCCAAAAGGAGTAATCTATTGTTTTTCATTTTCAGAATTAATGTTGGTGAGTTTATTTAAACTTAGCTTTCCGGGAAAAAAGGTAAACCAATCATTTTACTATTAAATGACCTTGCAAATCTAAACAAATCCTTTAAAAACAGGATTCAGCAGCAATATTCAAAGAGTAAATCTCCGAAGGTCTTGACACCTTCAAAAGCACCCAAACACAATTGTCAGTGTTTAAAAATGCACGTATGTAAAAGATTATTCACATGCACAGCCGAGCTAATCGCTAGTCAAAACAATTATCCCTCTTCGCTGATTAAAATCAGACTGACTGGTTGCGGCTGGCACTCCTATTTATAAGCGTGGCAGAAACTTGCAGAAATAAAACCGCTCGTGTCATCGAGTGTGACGTTAGTGGAGAGATCCCCTACTTTCTAGAAAAATCGTGAGGGTTCCAAACTCGCCAACATGGTCGCTAATGGCGCCAAAATTGTCGCCAAAATCGCCACCTTGGTCTCCTAAAATGATGCCAACTTGGCGCTATACCACCAAGATTTCGCCAAATTCTCATTGAATCGCGATTACAACGAAAGGGTTAATTGCTTGTGAATAGTATAATTTTAACATGAAATAAATATAACATAGAGTAATACAAATGCATTAAACACCCAAATAGAAATTATTTACATTATTTACACAAAATTCGTAACAATATATAAGCAAAGCATAAAATCAAAATTCTGTGTACCAGCATGATAAAACACATTTCAGCACAAAATTATGTAACATGTATCACATCTTATTTTTTTACATGTTTTAAAAATATAAAGAAAATTAGTACGGCAATCATTATCAAAACTTTTTGTATAATTTTTAATAATTATAGATTTTACCTATTTGTTGTGATAAAGGACTGTCAGTTCGTTCTAAGTAATTTGGATTTAAATTTCTATAAGTTGATAAATAAAATAACATTGTTCCAGCATGCTACACCGATTATTTGAAAGTAAAAATAATTTTTTAATCAAAAAAAATATTAATCATATTTTGATATATTTTATTTCGATTACTAAAAATCAGCTCTGTTATTGAGAGCTCTATTATTATAAAACAACTTAACAAGTCTAAATAAGACTTAAATATGAAAGAATTATAAATTACAGATAAATCACTATTTTAACAAAACATTATTAAATCGTCAATTAATCTGTGTGTTGGACAGGAATTACAACCAATATTATCATTATTGATGCGAGGCCATTGTGAATTATATTTTCAATCTAAATAAACCCAAGTTTAAATTTACTTAGTCGCATCATGGTCAATGTTAAGAGGACACAGTACGATTGAATTGACCAAAATCGGTCAAAAAATCAAATTGAATTTTTTAAGCCTAAATTATTTTTTATATAATTTTCTATAACCTCACAAATTTTGAAAGCTCTAAACTTAAAAAGCGCAGAATTATGAAAGTTTTTACGTGCGTTTTTATTCACATTCCTCTAAGGCAAATTAAATCTTTAAACTCACTTATGTCAGAAAGATAAAATAACTAGTTTGTCTTCATTTAAAATGCTAAGGCTTTTTTTCTAGTGTGCCTAATGCTTTGAATTTTTTTTTTACTCATTGCCAATAGTGCATGTAATAAATACCAATCACGTTATCGCAAAATCCGTACCAACTTTTGTTACACATTGTTTGACGTACGTGTAAATCAAATTTCATGCGCGTACTTAAATTTTTTGTAGGAGGAGTAGCATTTTAAAACTTCTTCACAAATTTTAAGTTTTTTCCTAAAAATATTATGCGGCTAGCTTTTTATGAAATTTTGAGCAAAAAATCTGTTTTACATAGTATACGCATATAGGAGGCAACCAAAAATTTTTTTATTAAAATCCTTAAATTTAAAATTTTTTGCGTAAATCGCACGCGCGCGTACCGTGTCCCCTTAAATCAACAAAATTCAACTACATTAAATACTCAAAGATTAGACGGTCATTATCTTACGTTATAATTAAATTTATTATTGCACAGTTAAAAAATTACACTTACAATAAAAGAAAACTTAGATTTAAAAAGGGAGGAGGACTGGAGGGAAGCATGGCTGGCCGTTGTCATGGGGGTAGCTACTTCACAATTGCTTTCGCACTTCTACATGGTAATTCGTGTAATTTTTGGATGATATCAATCTCTCGAAATTGGCGCGCGTCTCTTTGAATGAGTGAACCGGATCACCTGCAGATTCTGGGGTGGGACTTGCTACTGTCTTCCAAGCTGAGTCTCTGATTGGATATATCCATTCGCGCAGAGTTACATTTTATAAAAATATCGACGCCAACAGAGGAGTGAGAATCTTTGACAGACCCTTTCTGAAAGAATATAACGACATCCGGTCAAGGGGCATATATAGAATATACCAATAAAAGGGGCCGTCCAGCCTCTTATCATTATCATGGAAGTGAGAATAACTATTTACTAGACCAGTGGTGCCCAATGCGTGGCACACCTTGAATAATTTTGCGGCTCTCGAGATTCAATACAACTATATAAACTTCGAATATTTTGTACATATTTTTGTTTTTAATATAGTGCTTTATAACAAATAAAAATCTCACAACTGCTTTTGTTTTATCACGTTGCATCTGTTTGAATTCAATAAATGTTTTTAATGCTCCAAATATAATATAAAGATATATATTTTTATATGCGGCCCGAGGAATTATAATGTTCTTCCTAAGTGGCCCACAAAGTAATTTAGGTTGGCCACCCAAACGCTTGTAGGACTTAGCGAAATTCTGTAACTTCTTGATATTGTAAACCATTGCATACTAAATAATTTTCTTGTAAAACTAATCCAATAATTGTTCAACATTGTTCAATACTATAGACGCTTCACCCCCATAGTATAGCAATTTCGTTCCGTGTCATATAAATTCGGGTTGAAAGAATCACTTAGATCAGAGCTTCTCAAACTTTCAATACTCGCGACCCAATATTCAGTCATCATTTTCATCGCCCCCCCATACAATAATATTGTATTGAATTCAATAATACGATACTTTTATACTAAAGCTATAGTGTGTGTTGTGTGTACGATTTAAACTTCTTATGAGCCACCGACGTATATAAACATCTCTCCCAGCCAAAGCATTAATCTTCTGGATGTATATATACGTCTTTATGAGGTACGATCTTTTCTGTACACTATCCATAAAATTATTCCGAAGGCTTTGGAATACAATGGAAGGACCTTGAGAGTGTTTGAAAAGGATTTACTTATTTTACTTATTTCTCAAGATTATGCTTATTTATTCCTTTTCATCACCCCCCTCCCTCTACTTGCAAAACCGTGACATTGGGGACCGAACGGCGTAACTTTTAATTGGCAGTTAAGGAATTAATTATAAACCGTACAAATCATTAGATAAGTGTTAATACAAGCCCATGGGATCACTAGTAATTCTCAAATTTGTTCTTAACTTAGTATTGGTTAATTAATAATAAAATACAATGGATAGTACAGGTACTTTAATAAGTGTATTATATCAGAGTAAATGTGTATTTTTTATATTTTATCATGTCGGCAAGTATTTTGTTTCCTTATTTTCAGTAAATTAATAATGTTTTGAATAATCTTTAGTTTTCAACTTTTCAATATGCTCGCGCCCCCCCCCTTGTACAGTTATCACGCCCCTCAAGGGGGGCGATCCCCACAGTTTGAGAAACGCTGACTTAGATTATACAAATACATTTACCTTTCAGAGCCCACAGCGAAAGAGTGAGAGTTATTACACCTCACTACAAAGCCATAAGAGGGTTAATTGGCAAGTCGTAAGTTCGAGTCTCAGTCAAGTGACGAGGACGACACCTGATCTGGCAAAACCTTCTAACTACTACAACTCACTAATGGGAGGACTTTGACCTTAACAGACTAAACATGCATGAGTTCGGAGGGTCTTCAATGCCACTAGGATTCGAACCCACGACACGACAGCCACAACAGCCCAAAGCAAATCACTTATTACATTTAAAATAATTAATCAGAGCACTACATGACAGCAGGTTTTTTTTGGTTGTTGAATAATAAAAGTTTTTCTTTTCATAGGAAAAGCATAACAATTTATTAATTTATTTTCCTTTAGGCACTTGGTCGTTTTGGCAAATGAGCAGCTCAATCAAAGTTAACGTATGCATAAACATATGCAGATACAAAACAAAGATGTAAAATAAATATTTAATACAGAAAAGTTAAAATATTTTTCCCCTTTCTCTTCAAAACCAATATTTAAATTAAAAATGTTTTGTTATTCATTTTGCATCAAATAAAAGAAGCAGTTACTCTTTTTTTAAATATTTATTCGCTGTCAGAACCTCCATAATTAGTTTCCCACGACATACTATTTCAGTGTTAGTTGTGCTATTTCACAGCTTAAAGATTCACTTGTTTCTTCTCTATTATTTTCGTTGTTTAAAAAGTCTCCTTCATGGGCTGTCAACAATCAATTATTGTTACATCTTCGAAATTATTTTACTTCAAAATATAGAACAGTTAAAAATAATTGTACAATTTTTTTCTTTAATTCCTCTGAGCGCTTGGTTAATGGATCATTATTTGTAAAATGTTCTCAATTTTTTGTAAATTATGATCCTTCGTTTAAAATTTCTATGTGAGTAGTTTTACTTAAACTCTCTCTCTTACTAAAGAACCAGAAGAAATTGTAGCTCTTATTATATTTTCATTTCTTTTTATTTTTCAAACTGTTGCCTCGTTTAATTTTAAATCTTTTGCAATGACTATTACTTTCTCACTAGATTTTAAATTATCCAGAATTTTAATTTTTTTCTCCAAAGGATGTGCATCTTCTGCTCTTCTTAT
Source organism: Trichonephila clavipes (assembly GCA_019973935.1). NCBI lineage: Eukaryota > Metazoa > Arthropoda > Arachnida > Araneae > Nephilidae > Trichonephila > Trichonephila clavipes. The sequence continues at coordinate 289,790 of BMAU01021362.1, forward strand.
GGAAGAGGTCATTATGATTAAAAGATAGATAACGTTTTGCCCTTAAACCTAATTTATGTGTGTGCGCACGCATTATATATATATTTTTAAAAAATCATTTAACACTCTTGATTTAAAATACAACTTCGCTAATAGTATTGTTACGTAAATCAGAGTTTGTGGATTTTATGCTTTCAATTCTAAAAGAACAAAGTCGTTCCTTAAAAGCTATGGAATTTACTGTGGAAAACAATCCTTAAAAAATACAGGGTATAGCCGTAAAATTCGCACAATATCCCAGAAAGTCTTCACACACCTTCTACAGCGCTCGAACACAATTATCAGTGTCTAAAAATACAAGTACATAATGATAAAGATTGTCCGTGAACAAATGACCGCTAGGGAGCTTTTCAACAGCTGAAGAAATACTCTGACTCACAAACACAGTTTCTACGTAATCTACGGAAAGTTCTGCGGGCATCTGGGTTTCTAGAAACCCTTAATCTCGTATCTGATAGTCTGCTAGATGAAAAGGCTTTTGTTGAATTTTCATGCTAGAGGTGTTCTTCATGGCTATTGTACAGTGTACGGCGGGCCAGTGGGTGGGGCTTCAAGGCTTTGAACTTGACTTCTGGAAGAATTTTTGGAGAAGGGAGTTCGGCGAAGAGAGAGTCTTCCTATTGGTTGCTGGGAAGTGAGGGTAATGGCTCAAAATGACTGCCCGGGGCCTCGAGGGAAATGGGTTAGTTTTACAATGCTTATGAATATTTCTGTTAAATCAGAGGTGTGTTCATAAATGCACATTTCTCCACACAATATCATTTGGAAACATGAATTGTATATTCCTGATGTTATATACGAAATGTTTTGATTCTGCAGTATATCTGGCAAGCTAAGTTTTTAATGGCTCTGGTGGCTCTCCAAATTTAGGCATTTTAATTTTTCCAGTGGTACAAAACATTCATTTTGTTTCGCTCTTAAATTTCAGATTATTGTAATTAAGATACACTTTAGTCATTGTGCTAGTGAAAACATGCTGGCTCAACCTAAAATCTTCCACTGGGTTGTACAGGAATGCAAGGTGACAGTTATTGTGGATTCCTCACCAAAAATTCATGTTTGACGCTTATGTGCTGTTTTTGGTTAAGATCTCTGAGCCATCCGCAACCTACTATGTTCCTTTTTTTGAGAACAGAGCAGATCTGATGTCGCAAAGCATGAATGCTGTGCTCGCAAATGTGAGTCCTCAAGTCTGGTTGCATGCTGCTCTGCTGTGCACGCAGCATATGTTTGTGCCATTTTTTATCTCTTTTTCTCGTTTGCTGATGCCCGTTCTTCGTCAGTTTGATGTGCAATTACACTCGTTGCCATACTTTTGCCTTGCGAGTGTGATAACCTAAGTTTGATTTCCAGCAAAGCATTAATTTTATGTAGTGAAGTCAATTGACTGTACTTAAAAGGAAAGAAAAATTAAAACAAAAACATATTAAGTTTCAAAACATTAGAAAAAAGGAAAAAAAGGAACTAAAAGAAAAGAAAAGAAAAGAAATAAAAATGTTATTGAAATATTTAACTTTAAGCGTACATCTATTGACACAGCTCCATTTCAAAGCAATGAAAGGCTGAAGATTTTTTCAGTCAAATACGAGAATAAAATTAGAATATAAACACAGATTACGCTGCAGAAATCTACGACGAAGTGGTGATAATGATGGGATTATTTTGCAGTTCACAATTTGATTAGCATTAGCAATTGCTATCAACAAATTTAAGGGCCTATCTTTAAAACAGAGTGGCCTCTATTTCTAGACACACATTGCTTCTCACATGGACAAGTACCGTAAAATACAGCGTATAATAGGTACCTATACTTTCAAGCTGCAATTTTTTTAGGTATATTTGCTGTATAACGTGCAACCTACTTTTACGTAGAAACCTGGAATGTTCGCGAATTATGTTCTATATTTTGAAGTCCTTTATTCGAGGTATTATTCGAAGTTTTTGAAAAAAAATAATTCACGTAGTACAATCCTTCAAGTTCATAAGGAATGCCGTTTCTTTTAAATAAGCAGTATTTCGATTTAATGCCGTAGTCTAATTTCTTTTTTTATATATATAATGCTCATCTCTTATTTTAAAAAAATTTGTTTTTAAAGCTATCATTTTTATACATGGCTTATAACATGCACCCGTAAATTTGAATCATATTTTTGTGTTAAAAGTGCACGTTATACGCCGGATTTTACTGTATTTGCTTTCTGGGTGCTTACATATTAACATCACCTCAGTCAAATTGCCACCATGCAAATCACATCATTTTCCATCCAAATCTGATTTTTTTCATAAAAACATTTAGAATCTTTGTTGTTTAGATATTAAGATGTGATACGCGTGGCACTAATTTTACTAAGTTGATGCTAATACAAAAGTACCATTGTGCGTTCCAGAGCAGTGGTCATCAAATGGTGATCTATGAGAATTTTTGGATGGTCTGTAGAAAAATTAAGACATTATTTATACTTTTATCAAGATCCAGTTTAAAAAAGATGAGAAAAACAACACATATTATGTGGAACATGGAGATTTTACTTTATTAAAACTTTTAGTTGCCACTTATATAACGAAATTCCTAAGTTTAGCGATTCTTGAGCTACTTTTTTTTTTTAGATTTACCGTCGAAATTTGAAAGACATCTTTGGTAATCATACAAAATTGGTGGCAAAAAACTTCAGTCTGTTGATTGTCGGTTTGCTATTGCTTTTCATGAAGTTAATTTTCAGGGCTTGGGAAATGTAAATATAGCTATAGTGGTTCACCATATTGTGGCGAATCCTATTAGTAGTTCATAAAATTATGAAGTTATACATTAAGTGGTTCATGAAATGCTGAAAGTTGGCAACTGCTGTTCAACAGTAGGCGCACCACACAATTTGTACCTACACGGAGAATGAAGCAACACAAAATGTCTACCCATATAAGCATTGTAAAATTAACCCTTTGATCTCAAAAAGATCCATTTTGAATTTATTTTCAAACTTGGCACCTCCCTTATGGAGACAATGTCAATAATTTAAGATTCATAAGATATGAACAAAAAAACCATAACTTAGAATACTATCTTAAGAAATTACGAATGAAATCTGTTTAGAAAGCTTTGTTTATGTATATTTACACATATTTTTTTACAAACAAAAATCCTACCTCAAGTTCAAGTGGGTAAAGATATTAGAAATGTGTGTTTCGCTTTTTTTCCTTTTTAAACAAACTGAGGTGTGCAGGAATGTGTGGCTGAGTACAGCTACCTATAACAAACTAAAATGCTAAAAAGCTGTAAAAAATAAAGTTCGACATTTTGATAAAATCACCAAGAACAGTTCCAAACAAAAGTATTACAACTATGTCAACCCCGATTTTGCATGTGTCGTACATGGTAAATTGGCGCTATTGCGCTTTCTTTCATGTAATGTTGCCAATACGATTTCGATAATATGTAAATATCGAAACGAATACAAAATATGCATTAGAAAATCTAAATTTTCTCATTTGTGTTTCACAATAGCATCAAATAAAATTTTGAAATCACACAAAATAGATCATTTACGAGTTTGATGTTATTGCCCCAACTTTTAGAAATTTCAACAACTACTTAGTGGAAAAATTCACAGTCAAGAGCAAAAACATATTATTGTGTACAAACAGGCATCGATTGTTTTTCCCTTATTGAATGCATATTGCACCATTTGATGATGTCTTTTGATTTTAGGTAAATGGTCGACTAAAAAAAGTACGAAAAATAAAAATTATATATTAGTTTAATTTAAGATCACTTGAGAAAGATAAAATAGGTAGAAGATTTCAATCTGTATGCTACTCAGTTGTAGAGAGATTTTAAAATCACGCCAAACAGATTTATAGCATACAGAATTAAAATTAGTATTTTATATATAAAATTTATTCAAAAAATATATCTCGAGCTTAAAGTAAACTGAAAAATGAAATACAATACTAATGTTAATTAGCATAAAAAGAACTGAACTATCTTTATCAATGGGAAAGTATAATTCGAAAAAATAATTACAATCTTACGACCACTTGCTTCCTCAACTCGTATTTTAGCCATTTATCTGTTTTAATTGTTCGCTGATGCCTATTCCAATTTGACGTGGAATTACACTTCGCACTACTTTTGCGTGGTGAATATGATGACCTAAGTTCGATTTTCTGCAATGCAATTTTATATACTGAAACCGATTGACTGCACTTTATGAGGTTAGTACAAAATCATATGAAATTGCAAAACAGCAGAGTGGGCCTTTTATCCAAATTACTTTGGGGCCCTTTTTCAATTATGAACACCATGTTAGAGTGGGACTGTAGTAACACTTGTTGGGGCCCTGCATCATTAATATGGCTGATACAGCGATAACTACGTTCCTGACGAAAGTAAACCATAATAGTTTAAAGTATTTTGTTAAAAAATTACTAATGGAATTTGTTTACCGATTCAGCGCGTACAATACATGCGAAAGTGGGATTGCCCATTTGGTGACTTAAATAAAACGTTGCCGATTGTTGTGATAATACGGAAGTATCAAATGAAATTTTTAAAAAAATGTCTAAAACAGAGAAAAAAACTATTCTCCTATTAAAAATACCATCGATTAATTTCGCTAAATTAATGTCATCAAGTGGGAAAAAATATTGTGTTAGGATCTATCTGCACAGAAAGGGTTTTCACAAACATTAAATACATACCACGGCTTTTGGCGACGCCTTTTGATTTAAGGTAAATGGTAGACGGAAAAAATCGTAGGTGCCAAAAAAATAAATAAACATAAAAATTATATAATGAATTAATTTAATTTCGGATTACTGCAGAAAGATAAAACAGGCGGAAAATTTCAATCTGTACTTGGAGATCAAACGGCCAGTCATGTTATCGTCAAAACTGTAGGAAATTTTAAATATTAGTCAGAAAAATAAGTAGCGTACAGAAGTCAAATATAATTTTCATCTATGCTTTCTGAAGAGAAATAAATTTAGCTTAAAATTACAGAAAGAAACACGATGTAAAATGTACGCAAAATTGTAAACATCCCCCGATAATGCTATCCGATTGTTGCCATAACTACAAAACAAAATTTAAATTGTTAAAAGAATAATTTTTTAAAAATTGATTTGTTAGAAAAATAAACCTTTTTGCGTATAAAAAAAACAAAAAAAGCCCCGCTTAAATACGGCAATCAACAAACATAACTATATTAAAAATATGTGTTAATCCTGAAAAAACAGTATGTAAAGCAAAACTATTCGCATTCAGAGAGAAACATGACATCAAATGACATCCTAATACCAAAAAATCACTTAAAAATGAAATTTTAAAAAATTTAGAGAGAATTACGAAGTAATAAGTGCATAAAACTCTTTCGGATTCATATGTAACGTTATGCCGAAATTTCAGACGTAGTGGTCAAGTACTTTCGGAGATTAGCGTCTTTGAACAAAATCACATTACATTTTTATTTATATACATTACTTTTATGTAAACGATTTGCAAAATATTAGACTTGGAATTCACGCTAAGGTATAATTTGTTTTAATTTGTAAAATAAAGAAACTATCAAAATTCATGTTTGATTTTAAGAAAGAGAATAATAATGCTCCAAATTTTTTTTCTAAACTTATTTACCGCAGTTTTTTTCATACGGTATTTTTTTGAATCACTACATTGGAAAAATTATGGGAAATACATAAAAAAATACTCAAATTTGGGAAATTTAATCCATTAGAGTTAATCATTTTATTAAAGATATTCAACTGTAAAATTAATTATATACATACATTATTCACTTAAAATAAATAGTCAAATCTCAGAAGAGTTATGAAACATATTGCTGAACTACTTAACAGTTTCTTTTTTTCTCTCATATTATGTCAAAAAATAAAAATATTTTTATAAACAATTTTAAGATGAAATCAATTATATAAACTCAAATCAGAAGTCAGAAATGTTATAAATATTGAATTTAAAGAATTATGCTAATTTTTGTTTTCATTGAAAAAACATATTTTTCCTTAAAGTTAGCTTTTTTTCCGAAGAAATAAGGAAACTCAAAATAACACTTTACAAAAATATGTATTAGATTTAAAAAGACAATATTGTACTTACCGCTAATTATTGTCCTAAAATTATGTTTTTGTGTGGTAAATGTTAAAACAGGGAAACAAGCATAGTTCAGTATCGGAATCGGGACAAAAATATCGTTTCTTCCCCGTTTTCCAAAATCGTTTCTTTTCGAACAAGACACAAAACATTGCCTTGTTGGTCTCAATTTTTTATCGGTGGGAAGAATCACTTCTAAATTTTTTTCTTTCAATCGTAAGGGACTGGGCAAAATTACTAGTCATTTTTTCCCCTCATTTACCACCCATGTCTTTCAATAAGGTGATTTATAATACTAAGCCTGAAATTCTCAAGTGAGATAATTTTCCTCCCAGTCCCTGATATAAAACGAAAGCATTTCCCAATGATGTATCTGAAAGACGGAAAAATATTTTTTTTTGTATTAGTTCTTGCCTCTCTTTTCTTTCTGTTCTTTTTTGTTATTGGGTAATTTGTGAGACACTGATCCATTTGATCTACAGCACAAGAGAATTCCGATAGCAAACTTCATTACTTCCAGTGTCATTTACAGAAATTTTAGTCTCCCTACCGGAGTCAATATCACAATTTTTTTCTGTTATAAGCCTCCCATAACCACTCATTTTTCTTCTATTTTAAGTTCCAAATTTAAACAAAATAGCGTTCGTAGTTTGCGGTACACTGATTTAATATAACAAGAAAATTTCCACCTTATTTAGTCTAAAAAAATGCAGTAAAAACTAACCTTGAGACCGGTTTAGACATTTTCCTATAACTCTAACTTTACTCGAATATTAGAGACATATGTTAGAAACATTGCACACTAAACGAGCAAAAAATATAGGCAAATCAGAGGATTAGGGTAGAAAAAAGAGTTGCCCGAGCCGCGCTCGGGCAAATCAGGAAAGTGTCATTTCAAGTGTCCCAGTGACGCTTGGGCAAAACTAGGTAAATGGTTAAGGTATCCAATTACGTTCTGAACCATGATTTTGAAAATGCGTATAAATGAATAAATTTTTTGATATTTAGTGTCTCCAGAATTGTAATAAGCATATGAAATTGTGCAACAATAAAAAATATTTAAATGAAATTTGCTGGCAAAAACATTGAAGAAAGAAGGGCATATTTTCAAACTCATTTTATGGAAAATGCTTCTATATTAATAATATTTTGCTTATTTTTCTATAAGATTTCTCTACAGAGCCTGAACTGGGATTTTTGAAAAAATCACATTTTCAGAGTTAAGATAAATTGAAGTAACAATCGATGATTTTTTTTTTTGTTGTTGTTAAAGTTTCTCTATTCTGATACATTTAAACATAAATAATTCCATTTCTAAATAATATATTTCAAAAATCTAAATTCAGGTTCTGTATAGCAGTCTTAGCTATGCATAGGTAAAATATTATAACTTGACTAGTGGTCCCGACAGATGTTGTCCTGTACACACGTCTTAAATCCAAAAATTACAAACTTCTTTGAATAAGTTGTAACAATTTAAATAGTTTTGATGAAATGTTTTTATAAAGAAAGTTACTACAATACCTGGCATCATCACATGTATGGTTCCCACAATTAGACCTATCGATTGTGTGTGAGTAGGTATTTACTATGAACTAAGTTGAATATAGAAACTATTCTGAATAGAAACTTAAACTTGTTTTGATTAAAGGGTAAAAAAGATAAAACTAGAGTTATTTTCATAACAGGTATATTTTTTAATGCACAAAAATAAATTTATCGTAATGCCACTGAATGTACAATGTTATTGGTTAATCCTTGAGCGGTATAAGCAAACAAATGCGATGGTTTGCCAAACCTCAGACATGCAACGTATAATTAGTAGTGCGAAAAGCAAGGGTTTTCTAAATCTAAGCCACAAACTGGCATTGTTTGAACTTGTGACTTTTTAATGGTCATAGTAAATGCCAAGCGAATTGGAAATTGCAAACATTTGACTAGGTAGGTGAGTCTGAAAGAATCATTGGGATCTGTGGTAGAAGTACAACTTACCGTTGAAGTTTGGCGCTCAAAATAGTGGCCTCAAGAGTTTTTTATGAACAATCGCGCGGGCCTTACATAATTTTGGCGCATTTTTAACTAATTGCGATATCGGACCAAATTGTGAATTCAAATCATTCTGGAATCCACTTGAATCCCCACAAAAAATATCACTAAAATCGATCCAGCCGCTTAGGAGGAGTTAAGTCACACACACACGCACAGAAGATTTTATATATAAAGATGTACAAGCATTTTCCATGAAAGGAGAATATTTTGAAAATATGTCATTCTTTCTTCATTTTTGGCCAAAAAATTGTATTTATATAATTTTTTGCAAGAATAATTTTCTTAAATCAATTTTATATACACTGGTGTGCAAAAATTAAGGACGAGACGGTTTTTTCAATATAACTTTGCACAAAAGCTTTCCAAATCAACACATTTAATACCGTAAGATCCCCAATACGTAAGGACATGTGTAATATGTAAGCAACAATTACTAAAAGAGAAATCAGAGGGATAAAAAGAAGCTTGATTGAAAAAGTAGCATGGAGCGCCATGCTACTGAAGGCCGAAACATCCCTGTGATGGGTGTCCAGCAAGAAACATTCGGTCTTTAGTAGGGGATATGATCTCCCCTGACTGCTAGGCAGGTTTCACAGCGTCTGCCCATGCTGAGAATGAGGGTGTCAATGAGTTGTTGAGGCATTGCTGCCCATTCGTCTTGCAGTGCCAATCGAAGCTCCCGAATCGTTACTGGTGGTAAGGTACGAGGTGCCAAGCGTCTGCCTAGAAAATCCCATACATGCTAGATGGGATTGAGATCCGGAGATCGTGCCGGCCAATCCATACGTTCAATATCCTCACTCTCTAAGAGCTGTTCGGCAGCTACTGTGCGATGACATGGTGCATTGTCGTTCATGAAAAGGAACTGCAGACCCATAGCGCCTCTAAAAAGACGCACATATGGAAGAAGAATCTCGTTACAATACCGGGTCCCGTTGACTGAACCTGCGTCGAAGATGTGAAGGTCTGTACGACTACCAAGCATGATGCCTCCCCAAACGAGAACACACCGCGACCTCCATACCTGTCCTTTTGAATGATGTTCGAGGGATGATTGCGGCTTTCCGCTCTCTCCAGATGAGTATGTGATGAGAATCGCTACTCAAACTGAATCTGCTCTCATCTGTAAAGAGTACTCGTCCCATTCATTGTCTCTCCAATTCCGGTGTTCCCGGAACCACAGAGAACGCCTTCTCCGATGGGCAGGCGTTAAAGGTACACACCGTACAGGGCGTCGTGCAAACAGACCACCACCGTGCAGTCTTCTGGCCACGGTAAAACGCGATATCGGTCGTCCAGTCACCTGTGTCGTGTGTCAGCGATTTCTCCCGATGTCCGCCGCCTGTTTCGTCTGGCCAGTAAGACAATGTACCGGTCATCTGCGGGTGTGGTTCCTCGTGGACGACCACTACTGAACCCCCGGATAGCTGTTCCTGTAGTTTGAAATTGTCTCCAAAGTCGTGAAACGATGCTGTGAGCAATTCCGAACTCTGCAGCCACACTTGTCACACTGCGGCCTTCCTCCAACTTCCCAATGATTCGACCTCGGATAAAAGCATCCAGATGTCGTCTAACAGATTGATTATTCGCCATTTCTCGCTGAGGAAGCAACTCGGTGTGATTTGAACTGCTATACGGCGTGCAATCTCTTTGCCAGAAATACTGATTTTACACCGACAACATGCTTTATACTACTCAGACACTCCCCCATTACGTCTACCTGCATATCTGCGCATGTGTTACCGTACATCACCTTACTTAATCTCCTGATTGGTCTTTCTGTCCGCTCTGCCTCTTCGTTCAGCTGATATGCTAATTTTTCCACTTCGTCCTTAATTTTTGCACACCAGTGTATATATTCTAACTCAGGTTAAACTAAATATAAAAAAAAATTATACTTTTGTACGATTTTTCAAAATCATAGTTTCGAACGCAGTCGGAAAGACCAGGGTCATTAGAAAGAGGTAGATTAGAAAGAATGGAGAACTGCTCTTAAAGTAATAAAATAAAAGGTAAGAAAAGTAAATTGAAACGAGACTAAAAATCTCTCAACTTCTTCCATTTTGTTTCATTAATTTATTTTTCTTTCATACAAAAAAGAAAATTTAAAAATGCAACAATAATTAAAGAATTCAATCATTTTTCTCCCGAGGCTTAGCTAAGAGTTATAGAAAAAAGTTCATAATATTCTACTTAGAACCTTTACAAGAAAATACCGAGTTCGATAATGACAAAAAAATAATTAATTTTTTCACCTCAATTCATAAAACTTCGTTTCTTCTAAATTTATCGGTTAAAATACACTGTTTTTCCCTTTTTTTGTAAGAGTGGAAAAAGTAATTTTTTGTTCATTTCCTTAGCAATTTTATACGAATTTAAACACTTTGTTCAATAGATTTTTTCACTGATTTCCTTTTTTACGTTTATATTTTACTTAATTTTTAACTTATTTTTTAAAAGTATTTTATTGTGTTTCAGCTTGAATTAATCTTGATGTAAAATGCATTCTTAGAATAAATTAATTCCTTTATTAAGTTTTTAAAAAAAATTTACAATATTTTCCAACATATATTTGAATTGGACTGCTTACATTTAGACAATCATGCAAATTGTATGTTTAAAACGATTGCTAATGTGTGGGCTTTCTATATGCTGCAATTTGAATATTGAAATACTAAATTGAGATAGAGAATTTATAATGTATATCTAATTTAATGGGGATGTTCAATTATATCAAATAATAATATTTTTTCGTGATACATATCCATTACTTTTTAATTTTTTATAATAATACTCTGTATTAACATTTATTGTAAGATATTCAACTATGGCACCAATCGTTTAAGAAAATAGTAATTAATTTTTTTTAAAAAAGTAATTCCAAAGGCTTTTATTAGAAACTGGAATAGAAAAAGGCCATTTAAAAAATTTGAAAATGTTAAATTGTAATAAAACTTGTAAAGAATCATCTTTTTTAAAAATTCTTGCTTTAAAAAACCATAATTTAAAAATTAATTGGGTTTTTTTTTCGTTTTCAAAGGTTTTTAATTAAAAAGCCCAAGTAAAGATTTTAAAGGAATTCGTAGTGTACGGTGTTTTTTTAACAACATTGTATTTAGAAGTTACACGAGGGTTATTGAGGATAGACATTGTAATTTTGAAACTCGATCAAGTGACGAGAATGACACCGGCACTCCACTTTCTTTGCTTTCACACCCTTACCTACATAAGGAGTTTAAGCTTCAATAGATTTAACGTGAATCAATCACTCACACGACGGATCTTCAGTGTCACAAGGACACGAACCGACGACTCGCCAGTGATGGCCACGACTTTGGGATCATGATCATTTGGTACCGCAATCATTGGAGTGTGCGGAAAAATATTGAAAAGCAAAATTACAATCCCTTATTCTCATTTAAACTTCTCATCTTTAAAAAATTCATACATCTACTACAGTTTTAATTTCCTTAATATTTATCAGCTATTACTTTTCAAAATAAGGAATTTTCTTTATCTTTTAAAAACAAAAATATACAATTTCACATAAAACACTTTGAAAATTCACGTTTTGTGTAATTTAGCTGTATTGCCTAAATCAATTAACGAAATGCGAAGAAGTGGAGAAAAATATTCGAAATAGTCATGATTGTATATGAAATCTGGAAAGCAGTTTTGTGAAGAACAAATCAAGAAAAGAAAAACAAACAAAAAAAACATAGCAATTATTATGCCCTGAAAAGTTGTCAATAATTTCATAAGTTCCATGGCAATGACTCGAACACCTATGAGACAGTTGAAAAGTCTTGCTTACAATTACTACAAGTTTTATATTTAATATTGTTACGAATTTTACGTAATTAATGCTTATTTTCCTCTTAAAATAGAGTAAATAATTTATATCTGGATGTTTAATATGTTAATATTACTTTCGGTTGTATTTATTTTATGTTGTATTTATATTCGTAAACAACGTCATCCCTTACCTTATAAAAGCAATTCAATTGAAACTCGGCGTTTGGAATATTGGTGAAGCAACCAAATTGGCTTCATTTTTGGCGACAAATTAGGTGACTTGGCTATCATATGGATGCTTCTGGAAATTTTTGGAAAAATCAATTAACATCGCAGATTTTTCAAGAAAGATCTCGAAAGCAGTCCCACAGACAATAAATAGCAGTCACTTGTGGAAACCGAGTTAGTTTTACGTCATTCGTTGAAGTGCTGACTTTTCTACGGAGACGAGATAATGCTTATGAATAAATTTAAACGGTAGGTACTTGTATTTTTAGACACTGATAGTTGTGTCTAAACGTTGTAGAAGGTGTGTAAAACTACTGTGAGTTATTAAGTGCATTTCAGTGCTGCGTCCTGTATTTTAAGGTTTGTTTTTCTACAATAAATTTTCAACGCACCTGAAGAATTGGTTAGCTCCTTTATACTGCAAGCATAAAGTCCTGGAACCTCTGTTTACATCAGCGTTTCTCAAACTGTGGGGTGCGCCCCTCTTGGGGGCGTGTGAGGGGGGCGAGCATATTGAAAAGTCGAAAACAAAAGGTAATAAAAGAATTAGTAATTTTCTGAAAGTAAACACACAAAATACTTTCTTATTTAATAAAATATAAAATACACATTTACACTCATATAATACATTTATAAATGTATCAGTGCTGTTCAATGTATTTTATTATCAACTTAACAATACTAAGTTAGGAACAAGTTTGATAATTATCAGTGACCCCATTGCTTATAATAACACTTATCTTGATAATTTGTACGGTTTATAAATAATTCCTTAACTGCCGATTTAAAGTTACGTAAATCTCTTGCCAATGTCATCGTTTTCCACGTAGGTGCATGTATATGATGTATGGGGAGAAAAGGAATAAATAAGCAAATCCTCTGAAATAAGTAAATCCTTCGAAAACACTGTAAAGGTGCTTTTGTTGCATTCCAAAGCCTTCGGAATAATTTTATGAATAGCACTGCACAGAAAAGATCGTACTTCGGAAAGACGTATATACATGTTCAGAAAATTCATGCTTTGGCTGAGCGATACGTTTATATACGTCAGTGGCACGTAAGAGGTTAAAGTCGTATTGTAAGTTTAACGTCAAAGTATAGTATCACTGAATTGAACACATTATTATTTTATAAAGGGGGGGGGGTGCTCGAGGAAATTGATGATTGAATAGTGGGTCGCATATATTAAAAGTTTGAGAAGCACCGGTCTGCATAATAACACGATGCGACTATCAAATACTGAAACTATACACCTTTGTTTTATATAACTGTGATGAGGCTTTCTGTGAAAGTTTTGAAACTTTCGTTCAACTCTTTCAGAAGTGCAATGTCCAGTTCTTGTGTCTGCATCTAGCATTTTAAGCACTTGTGCCTTTATTTAGCATTATGACCAATCTAGCATTGTTCTTGATACAATTTATTTTTTTAAACAAAGTTAATTAATACAGTCAATAGAGCAACGTCATGAAATTACAGTTTTGCTGAAAACGAATTTTCAACACCAACTTATGTCATTGCTTTAACAATACAGTTGTTATAACAATGAAGATGAATTTAAGTTGGCATCAAAAACCAGTTTTTTAACGTTTTTATTTAATACCTTTTTAACTAATTGCAATATCGAATTATAAATGGTGAAAACGCTTCCTTGGATCATTTTTAATCTTTTAGTACCTTCGGCGAATTTCTGCGTTGTGTGATTCGTGAGAAGTTGGAAGCGATAGAAACATAGATTGATAGATACGTTTGCTTACCTTTGGATTTTAAAAGTGTAGATCCAAAAATATATTCAAATTGCAATTTTAATTTGAAGAGCTTTGTATTTTTGAAATGAAATTTTCAAAAATTAACGTGCCTAAAAGGATTTTTTATTTAGAAATTTTCATCCATCGGTAGATTCAATTATACTTAGGTCTTCTTCATAATATTAACAATTTAAAAAGCATTCCAATAGCTATAAGAATTCCAATATAGAATCAATTTGAAAAGAATAAGAAAAGAACTTGTAAAAGAATATTCTAAAAATGCATATTTTATCATATATAGTTAATATCAAAGTATTAATTTATATGTGACAAAATATATTTAAAAATTCAAATTTTTAGAAAATATTATGAAATAATCTTTATATTTTTATATGTAAAAGATGGATATGTAGTTTATTTTAAAAAAGACAATTAGTATTTAAATTACAGCACACAAATAAACACTATCGAAGAAATTCAATAATGTATATCCTAAATTTAATTTTGTTAAGTACATTTATTTTTATATTATATTTTGAAAGAATTAAGGTAAATATATGAATGCTAAAATAATTATAATAAAAAGTACACAAATTTACTAATACATATTAATATAATAATTAAATAATCAATTATTTTACCTAAAATACAGTTGCAGATTGATATGTATGTAAATCAATAAAAGACACACTTCTTGAAATCCATGTTTTAAAGACTAAATAAGAACTAAAAAATTCCTTATAAAATCATATTCTTTTTTAGAGAAAAATAAAATATGTTTCAAATTAATCTTTTATTTTTTTAACAAAATTCATAAATTCGTATTTATTTTCACTCAAATCTTTCGTGAGGAAAAACAGTTAACTACAGTTGCAACAATCATCAAAATAAATCCTCCAAGCAGCTAATAATTTCTCCCACCATCACTGTAATCCATTTAAGCTTCTTTTATATCCCTAGAATTTTCCAAAACTTTAAGTAATTGCGTAAAGGCCGCATAAAAAAATACTTCTGAGATGAATTGGCGACTGTGCAATAGCACTTTTCCTGGTATTAATCCTTTGAGCTTCAAGGTGCTCCTTGAACTTTTAATCCCACTAAATTTGGGATCGCAATACAATAGATTTCGTTTTATCTATTAATCGATACTTTTTCTAGATAAATTAGGGATTAGAGAATTTTAAAAGAATGTGATAGATATCAATCTTTGAGCTTTATAAAATATGAGAAAAAAGAAAAGAAGAAAAAGCAAACATTCACCTTACCTTTCATTTAATCACAAACGCTAATATTTCCTAAGAAATAAAATATAATTTAAAGGCATTTATATAAGTGTTTGTTACATTAAATATGTAATTCACACAGTTGTCTGGAATTAATCTTTCTCTTAGTTTGAAAAAGTATACTACTTATGTTTTATTTCAGTTACAAAGAGAGTGTAATTAAAATGTTGATCAAAATCATTTACATTGCTTGACAATTACTAAGGAACTTTCACATTTTTTGTAATAGTTCATTACAAGTATTGATTGAAGATATGCAACTGAGTACCTATTTAGAAGAGATACTATACATTCTTTATAATGTAAAATAATACATTTTTCACCACATAAATAAGAATGAAATGGAAAAGAAACTGCTTTTTGGAGCATTTCCAAACCGCTATGAAAAATGGGCTTTCATTCTATAATCAAACAATTATGAGTACCTCAGTAAGGTGTGTGACCAGACACTAATCTGTTATTCATGTTACCTATTAAACATTTAGAAGTCTTTGATGGACGTTGCCCCACTTCTCTTTCAAGGTGATTGCCAGGTCTGAAACGGTTCAGGACCAAATATATCTCGGCAGATATATTTGGGAAAAATATGTGCTGTGAGAGTATCCTAAACATAATCTACAAGATTTATGTCAAGGAAGTGAAAAGGTCATTTTATACGTTTAATACTTTCACTTTCATGTATGTCCGATACTTAAGCGATCATACTGTGTGGATGAAGATTGTTGTCCACTAACAGAAAATCTAGATCTTCTACAACCCTAAAAAGACGAACATGGTCCAGAATAATCTCTGTACTACCGTTGACAAATAACGGTATCTCGCTCAAAGATGACCATTTGCATAATACCTACCTACACCATCACGTCTTACCCACACCGATCATGCTCCTGGACATTATCTGCTACATAACATGTTCCCCGTTATCTCTACACTAACTGGAGGTCAGAATCATATGCTACAGTGAAATTTGATTTTTCGAATAACATCTCTGTAGACCATACACAATGTTGCTTACCCAACCAATATATCCTTTACGACGATTGCTTGGTTTTTTAAGGATGCATTAAACCGGCTTTCGTGCATGGTTAGAGCATAATGTTTTCGGGCATGAATGCATTGTTAATGCATAATAATTTCCTTCATAATTTTTAATCGCTTAGAAATGGTTCTTGCTGATAAATTTTTCCAGACAGCGTTTGCAATGTCTGCAGCTCTCTGACTAGGAGTGTTGTATTACTTCCTCAACCATCAAGAGCATTTTTACCTTCAGCGACCCTTTTTTTAAATTGAGATTTGACACTTTGACCTGCTTCGAGTATTCTGATTACTTTTCCACGATGGTGTACACTCAAATGATGTCTTCCAGACATTTTTTGCACTCTTATTTACTTTCCTACTCTGAAATTCTCAGAAATAACTTCAACAACTTAGGCACCATTTCCATTCGCCACCTTACTGCATGGACTTATGTATGATAGAGTTTTCATGTACAACTTTTTGTACAGAACAGATTATGCCCTATTAAGCCTTTTGCGTTTTATTTTATTTTGATTGGTCGGCTAGTGTGAAAATCTTATTTCTTGGCGTTTCTTTTCTTTGGCAGTTCATTAGCTCATGAAATTATTGATATAATTAATTAAAAATAAATATAAAAAGTGGTTCGAGTGGAATCGATGTTTCGTGATGAAGCCCACTTCGAGAAGTAACAATTGTATCACTTTTACAAGCTGCCTTGAGGTAGGCCAACCTGCTTATTTGATACAAATGTGGGTTGACTTTTATTTATGGAGTATATCCCATAGTTTGTCAGAAATTATTAAGTCCCATATTATTTCTAAGGAATTTACTTTTCATAATTAAAAATAAAATTCAAAAGCAATAGTAAATTTGTTGCTTATAGCATTATAGGTTTCAGCTGCTAATTTTACTGCATTTTTTAAAATTATTTAAGCATTCTTGAAGTGTTTGTTGTATTTGATTATATTGATTTTAGATTATCGTTATCTTTAGAGTAAGGCGTTAGTTGTCTTTCCTCCCGATCATATTTTTTTTTCGTAGAATTTTTCAGTGACAAATGCACATTCAAAATAATAGCAAAATAATTATAATTTTATGCTTTTGTTGGGTCAGGAAAAGTGAGCTCTGTAAAACTTTTTAACAAATTTTTGTCTCTAATTCTTATTTGTTTGTCTTCACTGTCGATTCTCGGATTCAAACGTATTGCATGGTTTTGATTGCAAAAAAGTTCTATTACTTTTTCACTCTGCACTAGCTCAAGTTTTTGATACATTATATTTATTGTTCTCTAGAGTCACTTAAAGTTCAATATCTCATCTTGAGCTGCCATCTCTCCAATTACAATATTATTTAAAGATCTCATAAATTTATCAGATTTTTTACATTTAAGTTTCTTCAATGTCTTTTAATTTCATTAAAATATCAGTGTGCTCTATAGCAGTGCTTAATACTCCAAAGACCTGAGTTCAAGCTTTTTTCTAAAATTTTTATACATTTTAAAAATAAATCAGAAAGATCCTTTTAAGTGTTTATTACATGTTTTCAACTCCTTATCCTCAGGTATTGCAATATTCTAACGCAAATGATTGACACTACATTTTCAGAATAGGAAAGCTAAGTTTTTCATAATATTCTTTCTTCATATATCACAATTCCATCATAAGGGTAATCGAAGAAAAATTGCTGAAATTGTTCCCCGAAAGTTCACCAAATATATTTTTTAAAAAAAATGACAACTAAATAAATTCAAGCGATAACCGAACAAATTTCTCAGCTCGTTTTGGCGAAATCCCGGTCGAGCCCTCCAAAATATGTAAGACGATGGAAGGATTGAAGTTGGAGAAGCCAAAAATGAGCGCAATCAATTAACAATTCAAGAATGGTATGAAATAAATAATCATACATTAACGACTTAAACAAATGATTCAGAAAGATAGTTTTTTTTTCGGAACATGAAAAAAACTTGAATCAAGCTTAAAGAGGGATATGATATTAGTATTGGGATTTTATTACAGCTGAAAGAGAGATATATTAAAAAAAATGGTGATAGAGCACTATAAATATCTTTATATCCCAAACTATTGTATTATTTTAAAACGTTTTTGGGTTACTTTTAAATCATCTAGTAACAAGATTGCGTGAAGAGTATAATACACGTATATAAGAATAAATTTCATTCATTGTGAAATACACAGGAACGTTTTAAGTAGTAGTGTAGCTACCAATAGGCTAGGTGGTGCCATGCATCGCGGCCCTTAAGCTCAAGGAACCCTGACCACAAATCAAGAGAAAAGCTTGGATAATTTCTCTCATACTTAAAATAAAATCTTACCATACTTATTGTTACATCTTAAAAAGCCTACACAGGAAGTAATTTTTTCCTGGTTGCATTCTGTTTTTAATAAAAATATGATTCATAATAAGCTAGTTTCCTGTTTCAATATTTCTCAATTACTCGTATCTGCTCTCCTCTCCTCTGCTCATTTTCAGAGGTATTTTTTAAAAAAATAATTATAATAATATTGAAAAGAAATATATACTACAGCGTTGTTATTCTACACAATTCCTGTCACTTCTGCAGCAGCTGAAAGATCAGGTTAAAGTCCGATAAAGGTATGTACTTTATTATTATCCAACGAAATTAAGCACATTAAAATTGTTTAAGAAACGGTGTGGATCAAGCTCTACTCTAAACATTTATTGCTAATAGCAATTGAAAACAAACTCGCATCAAGCCTGGATTTAACCGAAGTTTTTGAAACTTTTGGGAAAACTAAAGCTCAGAAAATATTGTAATTTGTTTTGTTAGAAGGTAAGTTATTCATTATCTAAAACCTTTTTTTCTCCTAATGCCTTTGATATTATTTGTAATCTTGTATTTTATTATTTAATTTCTTACCATCTATTTCCTTACTTCCGGTTCCGTCATTTCCTAAACCCTTCACAGCTGTTCTGGTAATGGTCTGTCGTGGTGTCAAATAGAACCTGGGCGATCACTAAACCTCACACAAGATTGCTTATGCACATACATGTAGGTAGCATGAAGCTTTGCCTCTCTATATTCTGCAGAGCATGATAAAGAGCTGATGTTAAAATAAATTTGTATATTTAAACTATTATCATGTGTATTCATAATATATATATCATATATTACTATATGATAAAACATAACCAAGATGTAGAGCATAATTTTTTTTGCACCATGGCCTCTGGCTACGCCACTAGTTTGAAGACTTGGGATAACTGGTTCTCGTTCTCAAGTCGACCTCTATAACATCATGATCAAATTAGTTTTAATTGTCAATAGTTATTCCCGGAAATATTTTCCAAAAATTTGGGAATTTTGAACTTTATGTCAACTGGAAACAGTGGCAAGACTGCATTGTTATGTTATACTTGTGCCTAGGCCTTATCGTGCCATCATACACCACCATTAATTCATTTAGTCAAAATACGGCAGTCGATTTGTAGCTAGATATGTGAGACATTGAGTTATGCACATTTATTTGTTGTGGGTCACGATTTGTGTGAGTATTTTCCAACGTATCTATATATTGACTACTTAAAAGGTCTGAAGCTTGGGCTTACTTTTGCTTAGGGGGCCAAGGCCTCAAAAAGTCAAGCATCGTACATTTATGTTTTTTAATCAGTTGTAAGTGAAAAAAAATCATTTTCCATTGATATTTAATATAAATCGAAAATGAGTATATATATCCAGTAGCATGCAGTATTCCCGCATGTAATTCATTTGATTTCTAATACTTATGCTGCAGGAATCTAAAAATATTATCAGAGATCATAAATGTTTTTTCTCTTAATTTTCGTACTAAAAATTATGAATTCATTATTCATTATACTTTATTATTTTAATGATTCTTTTTCTCACTATATATTTAAATATTTATTTCCCATTTGAATTATGCACACATCTCTGAAAATAAAGCATATTTTACTTTCTTTGAATATAGAGTCGAGATTACGATAAGGAACTTAGTCAAGAAGTAAAAAATCAACACAGACTTTTGACTAAAGCTTTTGTTCTCGGAATTTTTTCTTTATTTCCATTATTTTCGTAAATATAATAGAGGAATTTATAAATTAGCAATGGGTAAACGGGAGAACAGAACTATTGAAATGCCTTTCAGTACAAAAATGTGCAAGTCCGGCTGTGAAACATAATTCTGGCAAAATAATAATACATGCATTTTTTGTTTCTAATTTCAAAGAATTGCATTTCACTTATTTTTTTTAGATATAGAATTTCTTTTTTCAAATCTTTACATTCAATTCTAAAGGAATTAAGGTACACAGAAATATTAAAAGCTTATCATTTCACCAAAATACGTAGAGATGGCACCACTAACAAATGAAATTGTATGCGAGTAAGTGATACAAAATTGAATTGCAGAAATGTAAAAATATCCCGTTACACTCAGACGTTAATCGAAGATAACTAATTATATGAAAATCTATTTGAATGAAGAAATTCTTTTCGACTGATTCTATAAATTTTAAATGTAATTAAGGATTAATGAATAAGGAAGCTTGAATAAATTTTAAGTAATTTTCCTAAAAGAGTTTCATGTTTATTTCCTTCTTAAAATTATGAAAAGGTTTGAATATTCTTTTTTTTTTTTATTTTTGTTTATCTTTCTTGAATTTTAATAATTTAAAGTGATTGAATGTTACATTTTGTTTCTATATTTATTTTTAATCCCCTTACTTAAAGAAACACATACACAGTTTCCTAAGAGCTAAATGTAATCCATCCATACTGATTGCTTTGAAATCAATGGTGTCGCCATCTAATAGTTAAAAAGGAAAATGACTACCATCCCAGTATTTCAAACACAGAAAATATTCATTTATATATTGAAAAGTAATATTTTAAAGGAAAATTAAATTTGTATGTGTTTTAAAGGGCTTGAATATAGATCTATACTTCATGAATCATTTTTATAAATTAAATTAAATGGAATCGTAAGATAATTTGCACTCATGAAAGGTTAAGCCGATATAAAATTCTGGATCATTTATTCACGGAATTCAGGATTGTTTCCCCCTCCATAACTTGTTTAGAATCGTGATATTATTAGATGTATTATTCTTTAGATATAAAATAGTGAGATGTTGTGATACAAATAAGTTACGGAATAAATATTAAAATCATCTCATATATAATGCACACACACACAGTTTACTATTTATAAAAAGCTATCTTCTATAAGATACGCTAAAGGTCCTGTTCAAAATTTTAGTATTTTGCATTTTTCTATGTTTAGGTTACCCACCCATAACATCGTAAATTTTTGTTTTATGTTACGGTGTATATGTGTTTCTTCTCATTTGATTTTATTATTTTTACCGTATGCTTGTATTTTTGTTCACCAGACTAAAATTATTAATCCTCTGTGCTTCACGGGAATTTATTTTCTTGTTTATACTCCATTACCTACACATCTTCAAACAAGTAATATAGAAAATATTAAGTCAATTCCTACTTAGATCAACAAAGAAAAATTTTATTTTAGCTACTTTTTATAAAATAGTTACAATTAATATAAATATGTATATTCATATGACAGAATCACAACATTAAGTGGTAATTAATTTCAATAAATTATCATTAAAGTATCGTATTGTCATCCAAAACAATCTGTATACAAAATTTCAGTTCAACTGAATGCTTTAAAACGGGAGAAAAAAACATTTTCAAGTTTTCACACAAGTCACCAAAAGGGACGCTAAGTTGCCAAAAAGCCAGAAATAATGCCAACGTGCCTGTATTTGTAATTCTTTGAATTATTAGTTTTAATCAATTAATTTTTAATTAATTATGATTAAATTACTGTATTGCCATCCAAAATAATCATGTATATAAAATTCCAGCTCAAGTGAGCGCTTTAAAACGTATTTTATTAACGATTGTAAATTCCCCCAAGATAAATAAATAAATATAGAGAGAGAGTGTGAGCTTATAGTAGGAATTGAAAAATGGAACATTTTTTCACCTTGTTTGAATCTGTCTAACTAGATCAAAGCTCTTAGATGGCTAAAAACTAGTAAAAAAAACTTTAATTCATGGATTGTCAGATGCGTCTCAACATTCACTGCAATATTTTTCGCTGTCCAGAGAATGAATGGAAGGAAATAAACTTTCTTATGGTTGCAAAAACTAAAACTCATCCAATCAAACCAATGTCAATATTGTGTTAAGTTCTTAAGGTGACTACCTAGCATCGGACCCAATTTTTTTTATAAAAACAATTTTTTAAGCAAATTGAGTGTTTTTAGGAAAATAATTTTTTTAAAAAATATATGTAAATATATAAATTTTTTTTAAATAAATATTGTACTTTTAGAAAAAATGGTTCTTTTAAGGAAATTTTTCTAAATTTTTACTAAAACGGGTAACACTATAAAATTTTCTAATACAATTATCATAATTTTCTTTATATGCAACTTACATATTACGATGCTCTTCAACATGTACCAAAACCTAATAGAATAATTAAAATACAAAAAAAATTACAGACAATTATACACAATAATATGAAAATTTTGATATTTTTTAAAGTTTTTTCTTTATATAAACTGCCCTAAATGAAAAAGTATTTAACATAGAACAAAACTAATGATTCACTTTATGAAAAATAGTGTAATAAACATTCCCATAAAATTTCAAAACGTTAGCTGGTTTGGTTCTTAAGATATCATGTATCTGGTAAAGAGTTTCTTTCGAAAACATAATTAAGAGGAAAACTCATTTAAATTTTCATCTTACTGCCCTTTTGCGTAGAGTGATGTTTCTTAAAATCACTGTAACTTTATTTCTATTTCGTGTAAAGTAAAAAAGAAAAACTGTTTTGGAAAGCAAAAAAGTTCAAACTATAAGATTTTGAAATTTAAAAAAAGGCCTTATGTAGACGAAAACGGAATGTTCAAGGTAGGCAGTCACCTTAATAGCCCTTAGTTGCTATTCGTTATTGTGTTTCCATAGGATACCCATGTATCTGCCGATTTTGAGGCTAAAATTGTTGCTCGAACTGAACTTTCAACTCAGATCTCATGTAAATGAGAATAATATGTGTCTTGAATTTTTAGAAATTTTAGACATTGTTCTTCGGCACAGTTGGTGGTATGTACCTTAGAAAGAAAACCTGTTAGTACAGTTTCTTTTAAACTGAATCTTTCGCAATTAGTAAATTGTTTTGTCTGTTGGCATATATGTAGTCCTTCCTGTCTATTATATAATAAACAAAACAACTGAGGGGTGTGAACATAGTAAAAATAATGTAAATGTACTGGTAGGAGATAAGATTAATAGAAAGACTTATTGCACTGGTCCTGTACCTTTGAAATTTAGCAACGGTTGAAAAGCTAGAAGTCATCATCAAAAAGAATATTGATTGATTTTAATTTTTATCGTCTTTTACAGAAACACGAGGTAATTTTAAACTACGGTTAAGGGATGAAGATAATATATGGACTGGTATCTCCCTCTCTGATTTACCACACTTCACTAAAAGGACTTTGAACATCGACAGATTTGAACGGCGAATCAACCCCTTTACACGACAGGTCTTCAGTGACATTAGATTTCGAATTCACCATTCGACAACCCCCGACCAAGAGTTGGAAACCCTGACCTCTCGGCTACCGCGGCCACAGCTAAAGAACATATTACTGTTTTCATATGCTTTGTACAGCAGTGACACCATACAGCTGACTCGGGTTTAACGACTGACGCATTTATTGCAATAGTAAGACGATTTGGGGCATATATGACGTGAGGCATTGCATATCATTTATTGTGATAATTAGACTGACTTATTGGAGAAGAGTCGTAAACTTTCCAAAATACCTATCATCAATCTGCAAAGGGAAAATCATTTGATATTATTTATCATAATCATATATCGATCCTTTTCTTATCTCCGGTTTCTGCACACTTTAATGATCTATGGGACATGCCGGTTATAGTTCATGAAGTATCATTCGAGAAGAGTTTTTGGAATATCTTTACTAACATTTGAACAGTTGACAACTCGTCAAAGTTAGCTGAAAATAGAGCTTGCTTGGATTCAAATCCAATAAAGATCTCGATTGATGAGGATTGTGAAAATCGAGTCTTCTCATTCCAATCCATTTCTTGGCTGACAACATTCCCTCGTCTCTTACAGATGACTGTGTCCAACATAAAGTATATTCGTCTATGTAGAAATTAGTATGAACCATAAAAAAGATATGTTTTCTAGTTAGTCTTGGTCTGAAGATAATTGCATTAGATTTCAACATCGTCAAAATTATAGAAGCCTGAAACTCAATTTAAAGGTGCGTGATTTGGTAATCATCAGAAATGATAGTGCTCATTAGAAAAAACATTGAAATGACGTTTGCCGAGGCAAATATACTTACTAGAGTGATACCTGTAAATATTGAACACTGAATTTTAAGACAAATATTATTAAATTGATTCTAGATTTTGCTGTCGAAAGAATGAATTTTCACAGAGGTGGGAGAAAATCCAAATATATGTTGCTTTATTTATAGGATTATATGCAGTATTTGGCACAGCTAATTTGTGTTTTGTTCTATCATATGTGCTTATCACGTATTTGTGTTTTATGTGTTATTTTATTTTATTTTTTTCACAAGATTGTATTTATTTTATCTTCAGATTAAAATTGTTTCTAAACTGAGTTTGGCAAAATAATTTCTTTTGGGGCTTTTTTGAATTATTATTTATAAGTCCTCAAGTTCTTCAAGTATAAAAAACAGTTGAAATTAATTTTCTAAAAGGTTATATGTTGCCTTTGCTAAAAGAGAGCTTTAAAAGAGAAATGATTAAGTTTTTCCAAGTTGAAAAAAAAGATTGAACAAAATTTTTATTAAGTGATATAATTGCTGATGTGTTGTTTTTAAAATTTAGGCAGCACTGAACATATACATTTGCATCCTCTTTTATAGAAATAACAATGATTCTTTTAGGGGGAAATTTGAATAACTTTTTAATTGATTTACTGAAGAAAAAATATATTTCTCTCATTGAGTGGTTTAGTAGGCACTTAATTTAGAAAGAGTAATATTTTAAACAGTTTTCAAACTCAACAAAAAGGTATCTACGAACCAGCTGAATCCGATCATCAGTCTGCTTATCAAATTAAATGAAGAAACTCAGAATTTCAAAGTATTTTATTTTCCGTTGGTAGTCACGTGATTTATAAATACATACATAAAAATATATATTTCCACAATTACAAAAAAAAGCACATAAAATATTAATTTTATAAAATTTCTAGCACATTTTTCAATGTTTTACAGATTATAATTTTTTCAAAAATATTATTTAAATATGGAAAAAAAAATTGTCAATGTTTAGTAGACAATCAAAGGTGGTTTCATAATATATGCTTCATCTGAAAAAAATAAGGTGATACCATTTCAAGACACTGTTATTGACCTTCCGTCATATGCAATATGACAGAATCTTACGCTTAGCTGCTTGAAGAAATAAACGTCGATTTTCTTCACTCACTCTACCAAAATTTTCGAGCATCCCTCTACATAATTTTTTACTTAACCCTCTGTTTCTCATTCTTTTTCTAGAAAATTCGAAAGAGAGCGTTCCCATAGAGCATTCCTCTAAAGCTCCTTTTATATTCTCAGTAGATTCTTCTGCATACCTGAATCCCCAGTCTGCACAACGTTCCTCTGGCGAGCAATAATTCAAAGTATTCATTGAGCAAAGTAAGAAATATTGCTCCTTTATTTCATTAGTTGAAAAATGTACTTGCTGTTGAATTGGAGAATAGCTCTCCACAGGAGCTACATAAGGATTTCTTCTGTTGCAAGGACTGATTGGTGTTACAGGGAATAACGGTACCTCTAAATTAATAAAGGCATCTTTATTCAAAGTACTTTGTAGGCTAAGGACCGCGGCAAATGAGGATGTCACTCGAGTAAATTCAAAACGAGCTTTCGAAATATGGCCCTCAAAACAGAATTCCCAATACCTCAGTGCACCAAACATTTTGAAGAGGTCAAAGTACATTTCTTTGGGAACAGTGACATCCAAGCCAGAAATGAATACATTTCTACATCTAGGATCGCAATCTATATCCAACTGCCTGAAGTGCATGAAAAGAGTGTGACCGTCATATAAAGTGAAATTACTTCGAGATAATGCTTTTTCAGCTCTGAAAGCACAAAGCTTGACAAGTTCTTCGTTTTCGTACGACAGAATGACTGCTTTCATATCCGGGTGTTGCAGATCAGGGATGATCTTGCTACCATCTGTTTTCCAAAAAAGAATGTCTTGAAAGAAGGAATAGAATAGGTCCATGTTAATGTCACTTGGCAATTGACCAATAGCAAAGCAGTTTTGAAAATATATTTGTTCTGGGAAAGATGGCTGTATTACATTCCTTTGGAAAAAAAAGTTGTTCTTTTTATCACGAAACATTTAATTCATTATTTAAATCATAATACATTCTGTGTGAAATGCATTAATATGTGCACATTTTGCAAACATAAATAACAAATCAAAATGTTGAATTATCGGACTACCTTATAAAATTGTGATTCTGTAAAAAAAAAAAAAAAAAAAAAAAAAACTGACTAAAATGTCTTATGGTTTACTTTTTTAAACTGATTTATTAAATTTATAAAAATATGTTTTTTTTATTTTCCATTTACTAGTACAAAAGTTACAATTATTTTAGTAAAAGTGGATGTTATTTTCAGCATGCAATTATAAATTTTGAAACGCGTGTTACGCAAAATGCAATTTTCCACTCGAAAAATTTAAAACGGAGTCAGGGATTACAAAAAAAAAGATATAAAAATAATTTCTGTGCATAGTATATGTAATATTACATTTTAACCCACTACTTTAAACTTAGCTGCATTTTATTACAAACTTACAACTTATAACGGTTTTTTTAACTATTTTATGTAGTGACTAAGATGTGTGTGTGAAATGTTCTATCGTGGTTAAAAATTTAAAAAAAATAATACCTTTTGGATCATTTCAGAAAGGAACAATGATGTACCACATGAATGGCGATAAACTGAAAGAATTAGATCATAAAATTTTTGTTCAGAGTGGACCACGCTAAGCAATTTGTTCTTGTTTGAAATTATTTTTTGTATCCTTCCAGTTTTAACCACTTTTCCTTATATAATTTACAAAACAAATATGACAACTACGAAAAATTCCAATATCTCATTGTTTTTGAAACCAGATGTTTCTCACTTATAATCGGATACCTTATAAATGTATTATAATAATAAAAATCATTCCATTTATTAAAAGGGACAGGTATGTTTTGTTTATGCCGAAACAATGACCTATACATCATTTCTTGTTTAATATAAAGCAGATGCATTATAAAAGCTTATATGAAAAATATCTTAAAGTTTCCCAACTCGAAACTTTATATTATAAATCACACAGGCATAGTTCATTTTTTTGAAATATTTCCATCACGAACGTTATTATAAGCGTCCAAAAATTGTGACCCGTTTGACATTTAAACCAAAATAACTTGAGCTTTATGAAAGATTTTTACTTTTAATTTACTTTTTAATTTATTAATAAATCATCATAATTATCCTTAGGTTCTTGTGTATTATACCGTCGTTGTTTGTTTCTTTACAAGAAAATACATCGCCAGATGCTATGAAATTGCAGCCAATAATGGAAAACTGTTTCTAAGCATATATAAACACAATAATCTTGCTCACGTATACGATGACAGCATTTGGCAACATCTTTTGATTTGGCAAAATAAATTGACGATATAATATATAAAAACCAATGTTATAAGTATTAATAAAGACTAGTAATATAATTTATTCTATTTAATAAACTTTTAAGTTTGGCAGTTTTTTGCCTCTTGCCCATCTAACGAAAAAATGTCATAAAATGTTCAATGTTATTAATGAAGCACCGTAGCTTGCTTTATGTGGATAAAAATAAAAGTTAGATATTTTGTACATTAAATATATAGTTTTGGTACTTACGTATTATCGCAACAATCGCCAACTCAATAACCCGGATTTCCTATGTGTCGTACGCGCCAAATTGGCAACAATCTGCTTCGTTTTATATAATGTTGCCAATAGATTGCGATAATACCTTAGTACCATATTTTTTATTGGTAATTTAGCCTTAGAGTTTTAAAGTCCATTTTTGTCTGGGACAAATTTGGATCAAAAATGAAATAAAGCCCCGAAATGATAAAAAAAGTAATCTAAAATTGCAAGAATAAAGAGAAAAGTACGAAAATGGAGGGTGTTTTTTAAACTTGGGTATTCAGAAACATTCTTAGGTATTCAGAAATAAGTAAACATATATTTTAAATGCATTTACAAGAAGACGGAACTATTGTCTGGAAACTATCTTCTAGGAATATTATTTCTCTAAAAGTGAACTAAGTTAATCTAATGAAAATTGATGCAAGTTCAGGGTTTCTGAAGTGCAGCAGATCACAGGTAATAGCATACTGAAATACGCCCCATATGTTATTTTCCTGGTATCAAGGCTCTTCTTGTGAGAAAATTGAGTTATACATGTAAAGTCCGCTTCCCAGCGTGAACTTGAAAAATAAGACAATAGCTACTGTAGGAGATGTGACCAGGGTTTCCAGATTAGTAACTTTATTGCTATTAGTGACAAATTTAGCGAAAAATACGAGAGTTGATACCATGAAAAATCATCGAGAAGGCTCTAGGATGGATACTACGATGAGGCTATGAAACGGACATTTGAAGTAAATGTCGGGAGAGTTTAGAAGAGAGTGCAGGCAAGTTCAAAGTTTGTTTTGGAGTCGACTACGATCTATCTGAGTTCATGATAGTGAAACTGTTCTAGAAAGTCGTTCCTGGAACGTTGTAAAACTTGTTTATAATGAGTGCATTTTGCACATAATCTGTTCTTTGTAATTGCAGGTCGATTTGTTTTTGAGAAGTCATCGATTCGTTCTTGTCTTATTAAATAAATGTTATTCCTTAAATAATTGGAGTCGTTGGCTTCTATTTTCCCCACATAAATTTAAAACAAATTGTTCATTCATTTAATAATATTTGGGTGGTGCATTGAAAAAATTTATGAAAATAATAATTTTTCCCACTGACGATTTCTCTGGATTTAGAGAGTTTCGTCTGAAATGTATATAACTTTCTATCTTGTAATAGGTTTGAGAACAAGCAAGATAAAATAGGTTTCATGTTTTCTTTTCATCGCGAGTTCCCAAATATTGCCAGTGCCTATATGGTTTGAAATAAAATATAGGATGTAAAATAGTGATTTTGGCAACAATTTTAAATTTTTTTCATTATAGGTCAACAAATATCATAGTTCCAGTTAACTTGGATTTTAACTTTATTTTTGACTTCCCGCTTTGTGTTATGTAAACTGTTTTACTAAGATATTTACTAAATTAAATGCTTTCTTATTTTCCTTCCACTGAACTTCTATTTGTTTTTAATGAATTAAAGAAGCAAGGATTTTCTTTCTACTTATTTAATGCATGTTTTCAATTTTGGTGAATTTAAAAAAAATATACCCAAACTTTCACTTTCATTAAAAGTTATTTTTCGTAATCACAACTGGAGAGCACTGATATTTTACTAAACCACATTGAGTTACGATTAGTGGCAATGGAATAATCAACTCTCTGGTTTTGAATGTTTCAGAAAATTATATTTTGTTAGAAACTTTATGCCAGTTTAAAATGTCAAACGTTTAATCAAGGTTCACTAATTCTTTAGTGAAACCCAAACTAACCCGATTATTTTTAGGAAGAAAAACTTAAATCATCAAATTTGTTTCCTGAGTCTTGAGAACACGATATGGAATAACATCCCAAAAAGAAACTTTTAAAAGTTATAGAGACTACCTACTTAAGAATCCAGCTGATTAAAAGAAAACAACTTAGCCGTAGACCACAGGAAATCAAATGAATGATGCGAAAATATAAGAAAGAAGCAGTATATGCAGAAAAATATAATATTGGTATATGGTGTCAAATAAATGAATTACAATACCCTTATCAATAAACTAAAATTGTTTTAAACTATAAAGATTGTATATTTCGCATTAGCAATTAATGTACATATGTATTAATTCTAGTGTTTTAGTTAAAAAAATAGATTACGTAAAATGAATCTCCTAAAAACAATATGCCAAATACATTATATTTACTTTCTGTTTCAAAGAAAATTACTCAAATAGTCGAGGGCATATTTATAGGAAATTAACGAATTAAATTGTTTAAAAAATTTTGGAAATTAAATTTACTTACATTTCTTGGAATGGATCCATCATGATTATTTAGTTTTTCGCAAGAAAATACTTAATTTTTTTTAGTTACTATGGAACATTCCTTTTGGTTAACTTTTGAGTAAAATTATCAAAGTCACGTGAAAGAAGTTGAGCTTATATCAAACATCTTCTTTATATATTTTTTATTCAAATTTCCTAAAATTCCCCCAGGATTGCTCGTAAAGAAAAATTTTAACGTTATTTAATATTTTATCGGTGTATTTTAAGCACGCGCGGCATTCAGACTAACTTTTTTTTTTCAAGTTGAACAACGGAAATTGATTACCTATATTTTAAAAAGGCTTAAATGCAAAACACAGGAGATTAACTTGATATATTTATATCTAGGTAAAAACAACCATAAAAAGGTTGTGAATATTGATATGAATGATTGCTGAAATATTACCCGCTAATTCTTGATAGAATTCCGTATTGCGGATAAGTGTTAAAAACGATGTACTGAAAAGTTTGTCATTTTTATTTTATCTACGCACGTGCTAATAAGCATGAAACGTGACGGCAGTCGAGTGAGTCACGCAATCGGATAATTATATGTATTTTTTACAAAAAAAAAGAACAATGTTTTAATTTTATGATTTGTTTTGAAGAATAAAGTTGTCAAGTTTTACACTTCGAGTCGATTATATTTTGTATTGATTTTTTTTTTAGTTTTTTAACATTTTTTGGCGTCTGCGAAAGGATACTTTTATTATATTATAATGTTTGCTAATGCTAAAAGTTTTAATAAAGAAGATTTGTTACTGGTTGCAGGAGACATTGGTGAAGTCATACCAGCAAAAGTAACAATTTCATACTTAAAGAATTTAATTCTCAATAGCGATGAGTACAAAAAGGATTCGGATTTCGTCACGTCTGTTTTAATTACGACTGTTGAAGATCGGAAACAGAGACTGGAAGAAAAGGAAAGACAGAAACAGTATGAAACGGAAGAAAAGGAAAAACAGAGACAGTATGAAATGGAAGAAAATGAAAGACAGAGACAGTATGAACTCGAATTGGCGAGAATCCAGGCTCGGGTAGTAGAAGTAAGTAAAAATTTACCACTATCTGAAAATAACGTTAAGAGAAAATTTCATCTCCCAAAATTACAGTTTCGAAAATTTTCTGGAAATATTAAAGACTGGTTGCCATTTTGGAGTTAGTTCGAGCACATTCATAAAGATGGTGGCACAGTGCCTGAAAAAAGGTTTCAATATTTAATTCAAGCCACTGTTTCTGGATCTCGTGCTCGGGAGATTGTGGAAAGTCTTCCGCCAAAGAGCGCCAATTATGCCAAAGCAGTGGAAAGCTTGAAAGCTCGCTTTGGTAGAAATGATTTATTAGTAGAAGTGTACGTCCAGGAACTTCTGAAATTAGTAATTTCTGTGCATAAAAATGAGAAGTCTTCTATAACATCTTTATATGATAAACTGGAATCACATATGAGGGCTTTAGAAAATTTAGGAGTCATGACTGATAAATGTGCTTCTATATTATACCCAATCGTAGAATCCTGCTTTAGGAGAAAATAATTTTGAAAGCTTGAAATCGTCATTCTACATCTTCTGCTTCTGTTGATGGCAAGGAGAGGTTGAACAATCTAATGCAATTCATAAAAGCAGAAGTTGAAGGCGAAGAGTGACTAAACTTGGCGATGTCGGGTTTTGGTTTAAACGAACCTAAGAGTACACGAAGTTACAAAAAGAAGCAATGTCAGAAAAATCCTACATTTTATAACAGCATTCCTACTGCTGCAAATTTGTTAACAGCATCAACTACAGTTGTATTCCTGTGTATATTTTGTGATGGCAAACATAAGAGTTCTGAATGTTTTTTGGCTCAAAAAATGAGTTTTGAGGAAAGGTAGAAAATTGTTAAAGAAAAACGCTGCTGTTTTACACATCTTGATATCGGGAACGCAGTTAAAAATTGCCGAGCTGCTTTAAAATGCTTTACATGTTCTAAAAGCATGTGATATTGATATGTGACAAGCTGGATACAAAAAGGACTTCTGAGAAAAATGCAGAAAAATCGCAAGTTGAAAATAACGTCAGCATGTCTAATTTAAAAATAAACGTAATAACAGAATATTTCTACAGACTTTAAAGGCCATGCTGGTTTCTGGAGATAAAAAGAAAAGCGTAAGATAACTCTTGGATTCCGCATCACACAAATATTACATTTTAAAAATATTGCATGAGAAATGAGCTATCCTTCTCTTCGACAAGAAAAGCTAGTACATTCCCTTTTTGGAGGTATTTCCAGCAAACAGATTACACATGACTGCTACAAAATATAGCTAAGGGATTTGGATGAAAAATTCGCTTGTAATTTCCATGTATTGGATCAAGTCAAAATTTGTGAAGATGTCCAGCCAGTTTGTAACGGATCTTGGATAAGAGAACTGAAAGAAGATAATATTATTCTATCTGACGTAAATGATAGCTGTGGATCGATTGATATACTTATTGGAGCTGATATTATGGGGAAAATATTAACTGGAGAAAGAAAAATGCTGAAATCTGGTCTTGTAGCAGTTGAAACCCATTTAGGATGGATATTAATGCGAAAAGTACTCGAAGAAGAAACCCCAAAAGAAAGCTCAGTTTTGGCGATGACTGTAACGTCTATGTTTGTAAATGAGCTTGATATACCTAATTTATGGCGATTAGACTTGAATGGAATCGATGATCCTATTGAAAAGAAGTCCAAGCAAGAAATTGACCTTCAAACAAAAGAACATTTTTTAGAGACTGTGAAAATTAATTGTGATGGGTGATATGAAGTTTGTTTACCTTGGGCTGATGACAAATCACCGTTACCCGATAATTTACACTTAGCTCAAATACGACTGGAATACACTACCTCGAAACTTAAGAATAATAATTTGTATCTGAAATACGAAGAAATTCTTGCAAGTTGGCTCAAAGAGGGTATCATAGAAGAAGTTACACTAACTGAAATATATGATTACTGGAATTATCTGCCTCATCAACCTGTGCTGAAACCGAGTAGTGTTACTATTCCAATTCGACAAGTCTTTTATGCGTCGGCACGACTCCCTAACCACCCGTCCCTTAACCAATGCTCGGAATGTGGACCGAATTTGATTGAATTGTTGCTTGACCTTCTGCTACGTTTTAGAGAAGGAGAATTCGGTGTGATTGGAGACATTAGAAGAGCTTTCTGTCAAATAAGCATTCGTGAAGAAGACAGGGATTTTCTTCGTTTTTTATGGTGGGAGAATGAAAAGCAAAATAAACTGAAGTATTTTCGACATACCAGTTAGTTATTGGTGTAACATGTAGCCCTTTCCTGTTAGCCTCAATGATTGACTACCACATTAGAAGAAGTGAGGAATATGACGTTAAATTCACGGAAATGTTGGCTCGAAGTTTTTAAGTTGATAATGTTGTCGATAGTGTTGAAAATAAAGAAGAACTGAAAATATTTATACAAGAATCAACAACTCTTATGTCCAGAGGAAGATTTGAACTTCGAGAATGGGAGTATTCTGGTGAGTGCCGAAGTAAGGAGAAAGTGGAAACACACGTTCTGGGTCTATTATGGAATAAAGAATTGGCACGTTAAAAATTGACTTGAGTTGGATGAATGATGTAGACACTGAAAAGATTACTAAACGTAACATATTATCTATAGTTCACGAAATGTTTAATCCATTTGGTTTCATCTCTCCAGTGATGCTCTGTCCGAAATTAACGCTACAGAAAGCGTGGAAAAAGGGCTAAGATGGGATGAAGACACAAAATGCGAGTTACGAAAAGAGTTTTTATTATGGTTTTATGATCTAACATCCTTAAAAGATCTTGAAGTGCCTTGATATGTACAAGTAACTAAAGAAAATCTCAGTATAATTGTACCATACATATACTTTTGTTGATGGTAGTCAAGACGCGTATACAGCTGTGGTATTTCTGAGAATTAAAAAAGATGATCGAACCGAAGTGTCTTTTCTGACTTCCAAAGCTAGAGTTTCTTCGTTGAGAGGAGCCATGATTCCAAGAATGGAGCTGTTAGCTACTGTTATTGGAACCCGATTGACAAATTCTGTCATTAAAGCTCTACAATGGGAGAATATCAAGAGATATTATTGGAGTGATTCAACTACTGTGTTGGCATGGATACAGAGAGACGATAACCGGTCGGTATTTGTACGCAATCGAGTAAACGAGATTCGAAAGCAAAGTGATCCCACGTCCTGGAGACATGGGCCTGGTGAAATGAATCCTGCAGATTTGCCATCGTGAGGTTGTGAAGCAAAGCAATTCTTTTCGTCAAGATGGTGGGTAGGTCCTAAATGGATGAAAGATCCATTTGAGTTCAAACATCTTACAGATATAGTTAATAATTCTTACGATGAAGATTAAATTGGAAATGAGAAGTCGAAATCCCCTCATACACATCAACAAATAGTGAAATCTGCAAAAATAATAATTGATACTGCAACAAATTTTACAGATATGAAAGCATTGTTAGACTTAAGGCATGAATTCTCCGATTTAAACACAATTGTGTGAGACCAAAAGGAAAAAGATACGGAGAATTGGTTGCATCAGAATTCCAGGAAGCTGAAGAGAAGCTAAAAAGCTTGATTCAAAATGAGGGTTTTTCATCTGATATAGATGATCGACTTAAAGCTCTGCAAGCATTTAGAGATGAGAAAGGCATCCTCCTATTAAAGACCAAAATTACCAACAGGAAAGATAATGATACATTTTTGAAACCTGCTATACTACCTCCAAACCACGAAGTGATTAAAATATTAATAGTCTACGCACATGAGAAAAATTGTCATGCAGGGGTGCAGATACTTTTGAATATTTTAAGAGAAACATATTGGATTTTACATGGAAGAACTGTGAAACGAGTCTTGATAAGTTGCATTACTTGTAAGAGGTTTAGCTCTAGAAATCTGAAAATGATTGTCCCTCCACTTCCAGAAGACCGAGTTAAAAATGCAGAGGTTTTTCAGATTACCGGGATTGATATGGCTGGTCCACTTTTTCTCAAAGAAAATAAGAAGAGCTGGGTGTTAATATTTACTTGCGCCGTATATCGAGCAGTTCATTTTGAACTTGTCACTGCCACTACCACTACCACTGAAGCATTCTTAATGGCGTTTCGAAGATTTGTTTCACGTAGAGGAAGATGTTCCACTGTCTATTGTGACAACGCTACAAATTTCGGAGAAGCAGCCAATGCTCAAAGACCATTAGATTGGAAGCAGGTTGAAAGACAAGGAGCTATAAATGCTATAGAATGGAAGTTCAACCCTCCAACTGCTGCATGGTAGGGTGGTTGGTGGAAGCGCTTCATAAGAATTTTGAAAAATCTGCTAAGAAGAGTGCTAGGAAGAGCTAGCTTGAGTTATGAAGAAATGTTAACTTGGGTCGTGAGTAACCTAGTGGTTAGAGCATCGGACTCCAGACCGGAAGGCCTGGGTTCGATGCCCGATGCCACCAAACACCCTCCGAGTACACACGGAGTACGTGCTCGTTAAATCAGTGGGTCCGTAGTCTTGTGGGCTTAATCACGAGCGCAGGGACTGGAGAATATTTCCCTCTCCTTCAGTTTGCATGCAGAAATTGTGGAGATGGAGATAGAGGTCGTGTCGCCATCTATCGTCCCTTCGGGGAATTTCGCCGAGCTAAAATCGCACTGTCACCTGTATGGTGCTCAAGGCCAACGACAGGCGTACCTCTTGCCCATGCCACGATGAATTTCGTGGGCCTGGATCTGACTACGTCAGACAGGTGGCATCAGAAAACATCAACAACAACAAAATGTTAACTGTCCTAGCGTATTGTGAAAGCCTTATAAATGCAAGACAGCTTACTTACGTTACTGAAAGTGAAGCTATAAAACCAATATCATCGTCGATGTTCCAGTAAGACATTCAAGAGCACACATTACAAGATATTGATGCTGTGGATAGTAAATCCCTTACAAAAAGAATAAAATACAGACAAAACTTAATTAAAAATCTAAGGGAGATGTTTAGATCAGAGTATTTATATATATATAGGGGTACTTTTACGCAACGAGTACAGAAAAGACAGCCACGAATTAAAGTTTCAATTGGGGACAATGTTTTGGTGGGAGCTGATAACAAAAAATCGCATTGACGGGCCATTGGGACGCATTTCATAGCTGATTCTTGGGAGAGACGGAGAAGTTCGTCTTGTCAGAGTGCAGACGTCGACTAATGAGCTGCTTCACCTTATACAACGGATATACCCATTGGAGATCGCAACCTCAGATGGTCCTCAATATTTGAAGAGCATTAAGTCAATTGATCATTACGAGAAATCCGATCAGCTCAATGACACCTCCATCCTCGAACACACACCAAAATTTAGTAAGTCGGGAAGAAGACTGAAGGTTCCAGAGAGACTTCACTTGTAGATTGTATTTACAAGCTCAAAATAGTTTTGATTATGCTCCATAATCAAAATTTGGGAGGATGTTAAAAACGATGTACTGAAAAGTTTATCAATTTTATTTTATTTACGCACGTGCTAATAAGCATGAAACGTGAATAGGTATTTTTTACAAAAAGAAAAAGAACAGTGTTTTAATTTTATGATTTGTTTTGAGGAATAAAGTTATCGAATTTTACACTTCGAGTAAATTATATTTTTTATTGAAATTTTTTTGAGTTTCTTAACATATATTAAATGATATATTTTATAAAGAAATATTGGTACTTTTCCGTTTCAGGAAGCCACAGAAACGCAAGAAAAAATTGCAGAAAGCCAGTAAAAATTCATTTATTGAAGTAAACCTATGACACACAATGCACGAATTCTAGTGATTATTACGTTTGTGTAAGAAGACTACTAAAAATACACACCTTATTTATGTTTAATTT
Source organism: Trichonephila clavipes (assembly GCA_019973935.1). Taxonomy (NCBI): domain Eukaryota; kingdom Metazoa; phylum Arthropoda; class Arachnida; order Araneae; family Nephilidae; genus Trichonephila; species Trichonephila clavipes. The sequence continues at coordinate 327,270 of BMAU01021362.1, forward strand.
TGCAAAATAAATAAATAACCGTCACCAACGGCTGCTAGAAACGGAAAAGTACAGAAATATTTAACCAATAGTGTTGTGGATACTTTTAATTTAGCAAAACGTTGCGAGAGTTTAAGGGATGTGTTACTTTTAAATATTTCTGTTTTGGAGGTATTAGACCTACGGATTTGAAATTTGGTAGGCATGTTTCTTTCATGGGGTAGAGATCCGCAAAGAAAGGATTTTGGGAAAATTAAACCGGAATGGGCGATGCAAAGGTTTAAAGGATGTTACAGGTAAATATTACTGTTTTTTTAATTATTTGACCTAGATTTGAAGTTTAGTGATTACGTTCCTTTCATGGATTAGAGGACCACTACAAAAGGGATTTTGCGAAAATGAACCCCAAGGGGGTCGCAAGAAGTTAAGATGTGTGATAGATAAAAATTCTTGTTTTTGAGCTGTTAGACTCACTCACTTAAAATTTGATGTTTCTTTTCTTGAGAAAACAGATCCGCTATGAACAGGTATTACAAAAATTGACTCCTATGAGGGGAGGAGTTGACAGTTACTGGGGTGTATTGATAAAAAAATTCACTTTTTCAAACATTGAGACCTACAGTAAAAAGTTTGAAATACATGTGTTTTTTTCTGTTATTGTTGTTGTTGTATTGAAATCCACTAAAAAAAACGGGTCTTCAGAAATTGACCCTCAAAGTGGTTTACGGGGGCTAATGGAAAAAATTCCGTTTTGGGACTACTAGATCTAGCCTTGAAATTTGGCAAGCATGTTTAGTTTGTTAAATAGAAGTCCGAAACAAATGGTTTTTGCCAAAATCCACATTAGGGAAACGAGTTAAGGGAGCTTAAAAATTATTATTTCAAAGTCATTTCCTATTTTTTCAATTCCTACTATTAGCTCATACTCTATATATTTGTTTATTTATCTTAGTGTAATTTTCAATCGTTAATAAAATACTTTAAGGTATCAAACTACCCTAAAACCATGATTTTTTTCAAAATTGACAAATTTGTTATATGATTTTATTTTATAGGCCATCTCTTATAAGCTTATTAAAAGTACCAAGTTTTTTATTTTCCATTCACTAAAACAAAAACTACATGTCTTTTGGTAAACGCCGATGCCATAACTTTACACAAGATGCCAAACTTTAAAATGCGTTTTACTCGAAATGTGGTTTTTTTTTCGAAAAACTCAAAGGGAGACAGCGATTGCTCAAAAAGATTTGAAAAAACTGAAATTTTTTGTGTATGTTTTGTATAACAGTAGAAGTTTTTTGAACTTCAGATTTACCAATCACTGTTTTATTTCAAAATTTACAGTCCTTTATGTGAATAGAATCCTCGTTTTTTTTTTAAAAAAATTTATATAGTCACTAAGATAAAGTGCTCTAGTTTTTGTAAAAAATTAAAATATCGCTTATTCTGAAGTTCATTTCAAAGATGAATAACAAAGAAACACATCAAAATTGAACCATTGAGAATTTGTTCATGAAATTTTTGTATAAAGTTGGCCGCATTTATGTAATTCTTTGTACATTTTCAGCAGTTATTTCCAAATTTTAATAGCTATGAATTTTCTGTTTTCAATTTTAGAATTTTTTCCTTAAAATATACTAAATAAATCTAAAAATCCCCAAAAAATCCCCATGCCTCCAATTTTCAAAAAAAAGTTGTCGCAAGTAGTCGGATACCTTAAAGCGCTCAATCGAGCTGAAATTTTATATACATGATTATTTTGGGTGACAATACAATAATTTAATTATAATTAATAAAAATTAATTGATTAAAACTAATTATTCAAAGAATTACAAATACACCCACGTTAGCATAATTTTTGGCAACTTAGCTACCATTTTGGCCACTTGTGTCAAAACATGAAAATACTTTTTTTCTCACATTTTAAAGCGCTCGCTTGAGCTGCAATTTTCTATACGCTATTGTTTTGGGTAAAAATACGATAATTTAACTATAATCATTTAAAATTAATTGACTGAAACTAATTATTTAAAGAATTACAGATACAGCCACATTGGCATCATTTTTAGTGACTTGGATCATATCTTTAAAAGATTTTTTTCCTCCTATTTTAAAGCATTTAGTTGAACTGAAATTTTATATACATGATTGTTTTGGATAAAAATACGATACTTCAATGATAATTAATAAAAATTAATGACCATGTAACGCTGTAATTATGTCATATGTATATACATATTTATATTAATTGTAACTATTTAATAAAAAGTAGCTAAAATAAAATTTTTCTTTGTTGATCTAAGTAAGAATTGACTTAATATTTTTTATATATATTTCTCTCTTGTTTAAATAAAGAATTGGGAGCTGTAAAAATTTTTTTATACAATTAAGCGCTTAATTCTAGTACTTAGATATCAATAACGTATACAGTGGTAGCTAAAATTGTGGACATTTTTGGAAATGTTTTTGTTTTTTACTTTGCATTCTTATAGAAAATATAAAGTTTCACAAAGTCAAAGTGGTATACAGTGGTGGCTAAAATTGTGGATACTTTGTAAAATTGTTATGCTTTTTAAGTTTGTATACTCATAGAAAATTTTAATTTGCACAAAATGCAAAGTATTTTATATAATTTGTAAAGAGAATTGAATACTAAATTCAATACAAAAAGCAAAATTCAAGTATTTTCAAAGCAGAAAAAGTTATGCTGCAGTAACTGTCGATATATATTAGATTTCTGATGAGAGTTATCAGAGTTTAGTGAGATCGTCTTTATTCCTTATTACAGCTTCACATCCATATTTCATTGAACTGAAAATAGTTTTAAGCTCTGCCTTCCTTATTACATGATGTCAGGAAACAATTATATCCTCAATTACTTCCTTTTTTATTTCATGGGTACCTCAATCGGACAAGAGGTTTCATACGGTGCCTTAAGTTTTCGATGGGATTGAGGTCAGAACTGTTTCCTTGCCAGGATGACAATGATATTTAATCAAAAAGCAATGACATCAAATAAAAGAGTTGATTGGACATATGTGTGACCAGAAAATGGTACTTCCTATGTTAAAATTACATGACAGATGGTTAGTTAGGTGACTACTCCTGGAGACTAAAAGCCTTATTTAAAGAGTCAGAAGACAAATTTAATAAAAAGAACAACAGGAAATGGCCAAAAAAGGTGCACCGCATCTGTTAATGACAGAAGAACAAAAATACTATGTTTCAGAGATAAAAGAATTTCATGGATAGTCATCAAAAGTGATCTGAGAGATGCTGATGTTTCTGTCAGTTCCAAAACAACCAGGAGTAGATTAACAGATGTAAGGCTAAAAGGTAGAATTCCACGAAAAAAGCCCTACCAAAATTTACAGAAGCACTAAAATGTGGGCAATGGAACACATTAATTGGACAAATGATTATTGGTCATAAGTTATATAGAGGGTTAAATCGAAAATATCGTTATTCGGTCGTGATAGTCTAAAATATGTAAGACGTAGAATAGCAGAAATGCTACATACTGACAGTATCCAAGCAACTATGAAGAAACCACATAGTTTTGTTATTTAGTCATTCATATCAGTAGATGGTATTGATCGCCTTCATATCATCGATCGGACACTGAAAATCATAAAATACATTGACACCATTCTAGAACCCAAACTTCTGCTTTTCCATCAGGGATCTATTTACCAACAATTCACTGCTTCATTTATTTTTCAGCAAGATTCTGCTCCTTACCACACAGTAAAATAATTGAAAGACTGGTACCGTTCTAAAAAAATTGAGTTGTTGTCCTTACCAGGAAACAGTCCTGACCTCGATCCTATCGAAAACTCGTGGCACCGTTTGAAAACTCTTGTCCGAATGAGGTACACATGAAATAAAAAGGAGCTAATTGAGAATATAATTGTTTCCTAGTGTTTATTTTTAGTTTGTTTTTGTTTCATCGACGGACCAGCCACGCTTATTTCTTTTTACTTTTTTTATTCAGCAACACAACATATATATGCTATGTACAAGCGCAGCAAATTTTAGTTAATTTTTTATTGTGAGCTTCGAGTATTAGAGTCCTTTAATAATGCTCACGTCTGAGTATTAAAGAGAAATTTTCTCGTCTATATCGTTCCACAGAAAGTTCTCATCTGCCGGCAAAGCGCGGCAAGGAAGCATATATGCATATCTGCACATGACGTTGGCGTGCATGCGCCAACATCCCGCCCGGCCTTGCCATGTTCACATGCAAGAACTTACAAATATCATAATTAGTACAATATATATAAATTTAGTACATAATTAAATACAGTGATTACAACAATTTAAATGTAATAATAAAGTTAAAAAATTATTTTACACGAATGAAATATAATATAGTAATACATATATACACACAATTTACTTTGAGTTCTCTTTCTCTGATTTTTATATTTGACTAAAAGGGACCGTATAAATCAAGTCCAGCAATAGTAAATGGGCTCGATATGTTTACTCTTTCACTGGGCAAATTACCCATAATTTGTGAAGAGAGAATGGTTCTGCTTTTGAAGCATGTCACAATTTGATGAACGGTTTTACGAGCGATGGTACGACTGCTCAAAGGCCAAATTTTTGTCGTACAGCATTTAACAATCCCTGTGGGCCAACGTGAAAGAGTCTTGTATGCAAGCTGTTAAAATAAAGATTACTAATCTTGAACCTTTTGGTAAAATCGCAGGATGCTTATGGAGATATGGCACAGAAGCATTTTCTAATCTTCCACCTACGCGAACTATTCCTTCCCCATCTACAAATGGAATTAGAAATACTACTTGGAATTTCTTTTTTATCAAACAAGGATATTTGAGCATGCTTAATCAATTTAATTTCTGACTCTTTGAATTCGGCTACAGTTAGAGGTCCAACCTTTTTGGACTTATTCCTACAGTTGTAGTTGAATCTGAAAATATAAGACAAAATATTAATAACTTTGAAATAATTATTAGAAAGTTCTAAAAGATCGTCAAGGATGCCAGAGGAATCGCTATTCAGCAAGATAGTCTCTTCACTTCTGTCAGCTTCAGGCAATTTTTCCTTTCTTGAACTACAGTCTCTTTCTCATTTTCGGTGAGGTAGTCTAACTCAGGAACCACTTGCTGAAAGTTTTAAGGCAATTCAGAATCGGACAAAATTCTGCTCCTGTCCACCACCTGGAATTTGACACCAGACAGTCAGCGCTCAGTCCACGAGAGAGGTCTGCTGGGTTTTCCTTACCAGTACAATGGTACTATAAGTGGGGATCTGTTAGGCTAGTTATTTCGTTGACTCGGTCAGCAACAAATTCTTTCCATAGGGTTTTGTTATCCTTTATCTAAAACAGAACTAATTTTGGTATCAGTTCAGTGATATTGTAAACGGATCTTTTAAGATTCACGATCTTTTTACCTTAGATGCCGGACGAGCTGCGACTAGAGATCCAAGTAATTCTAGTCTGGGTAGGGTTATACAGTTTAATGGTGCTACACGGCTTTTTGAAGTCGCAAGTTTAACAGAAATTCCATTCCTTGACTTTGTTCTAAAATATATGGCTGCGCTAAATGCCTTTTTGCTGGCGTCGCAAAAGCTATGCAACTCTACATCATCTTCCAGCAAAGTAGAATCTTGAACTAGTCGAGGTATTTTTAGATTTCGCGTAAGTGGGGTAGCTCCTCACACCATTTTTTCCACTCCTTTTCAATATGTGTTGGCAAAGGGTCGTCCCATTGAATTTCTTCTTTCCAGAGATCTTGAAGGAGGCGTTTCATTCTAACGGTGAAAGGAGAAAGTAACCCTAATGGGTCAAAGATCTTTCCAACTACTTGCAGTATGAAGCGTTTCGTATTTTTCTCTGAAGAAACAAATTCCAATAGACTTTTAGTATCTGTAGTCAAGTAATCTTCACTAGTGTTCCATGATAGTTCTAGGAGCTTTGTTCCATTTGCTCCTAAACTTACAGTTTCATGTACAGGATGTACATTAAAATTTTCTTTCTTCCATTGCTTCATTAAATTAGCATCATTAGTAATCCATTTTCTGAGATCCATTCCAGCAGCTTCTACAATATTTTTTGCTTTCGTGAAAATTGAAGTGCTTTTTTAAATTTGTTACCACCGGAAATAAGATCGTCAACGTAGAAATTTCTATCTAAAAGTTCTACAGTGTGAGGGAATTCATGTTTATATTTCTCAATATGAGGCCTAATCGTTGCTGCCAGAAGAAATGGACTTGAACTAACACCAAAAATTTTTACGATTTATTAGGAATTTCGAGTACAAATAAAAAACTGGTATACCATTTGCATCGATGTTTGGAAAGGCAATTAATTTGAATATGGTTAGATTTTAAAACAAATTACAAAGTTTGTGTTTGCGTCAGTCTTTCGTCAGAGGACAATACGAACGTGCATCTCTTGTTTTATTTTCGTTAACAATAAAAGCTTTTGGCTTAGAATTGTTGGCATACATTTTTATTTGGGTTCACTTTAGCATTTCTATCCAACAGACACAGACAATAAAACGGATTCCCGTTATTCTAAGAATTCAATAAATTCTTGAAAAAAAGGCTTAGGATTTATGTGATAATTCAAAATTTCTTCTCGATTCTCTGTCCAGTTTTTTCAACTAGAATATTAATAAGTAAACATCGGATATTTATTTTGCTCATATTTAAGAACTTTTGTCTCGTAAATTTTTTGAACGCAATCAATCATATTTCTAATTTCTGTGGAATTTAATTTTGTATTTTTCAAGCTTCAAAATATTTTGAATATGAATATTGATTAAACAATCATTTCATATGAGGAATTAAAATTTTTGCATAAATAATGACTTCTGAGTTAAACAAGATCTCAGGTAATACAATTCATCTTTGATGTTATTTTGTGATGAGATCGTTAAATTGGATTTTAAATGAACTGAATTCTTCGTATTTTACGGACTCGGGTAAAACTGAGGTATTTTAATTTTTATTTCGAAATTATCATTTGTTTTCAACTGCCTTAGAATTTGATTTCTTAGAATTAAGAATAGTTTCAATTTCAAGGGTTTTAAGATGGAGATCTTCGTCGATAGTTAATTCTGCATCTTTCACATTCGGAATGGCGTAATCGCCACATTTTTTTTTTTTGCAGTTGAATCAGAGTTCTTAGCTTTACTTTTATTTATTGGTTTCTTCGTTTTCACTTTTAATAGCGTTTCAATTCTGCTAATTTTCTTCCAGGGTACTTTTTAATCTGTTTTGCATATCCATAGTCCATTGATCGCTCCTGGCACGAACGGAACCAGAATGATTATTTTTAGTTTGTTTTGTTTCATCGACGGACCAGCCACGCTTATTTCTTTTTACTTTTTTATTCAGCAACACAACATATATGCTATTTACAAGCGCAGCAAATTTTAATTAATTTTTTTTATTGTGAGCTTCGAGTATTAGAGTCCTATAATAATGCTCACGTCTGAGTATTAAAGAGAAATTTTCTCGTCTATATCGTTCCACAGAAAGTTCTCATCTGCCGGCACAGCGTGGCAAGGAAGCATATTTGCATATCTGCACATGACGTTGGTGTGCATGCGCAAACATCCCACCCGGTTTCATTACACATAAGAACTTATAAATATCATAATTAGTACAATATATATAAATTAGCACATAATTAAATACAGTGATTACAACAATTTAAATGTAATAATAAAGTTAAATAAATTATTTTACACAAATGAAATATAATATAGTAATACATATATACACACAATTTAAGTTCTCTTTCTCTGATTTTTATATTTCAAAAGGGACCGTATAAATCAAGTCCAGCAATAGTAAAATATGTTTACTCTTTCACTGCAAATTACCCATAATTTGTGAAGAGAGTGGTTCTGCTTTTGAAGCATGTCATATTTGATGAACGGTTTTACGAGCGATGTCGACTGCTCAAAGGCCAAAATTTTCTCGTACAGCATTTAACAATCCCTGTGGGCCAACGTGAAAGAGTCTTGTATGCAAGCTGTTAAAATAAAGATTACTAATTTTGAGCCTTTTGGTAAAATATATATCCAGGATGCTTATGGAGATATGGCACAGATGCATTTTCTAATCTTCCACCTAAAACTAACTTCCCCATCTACAAATTTAATTTAGAAATACTACTTGGAATTTCTTTTTTATCAAACAAGGATATTTGAGCATTTAATCAATTTAATTTCTGACTCCTTGAAGCTACAGTTTATCAACCTTTTTGGACTTTTTCCTAAAGTTGTAGTTGAATCTGAAAATATAAGACAAAATATTAATAACTTTGAAATAATTATTAGAAATAAAAGTTTCAAGGATGCCAGAGGAATCGCTATTCAGCAAGACAGTCTCTTCACTTCTGTCAGCTTCAGGCAATTTTTTTCTTTTCTTGAACTACAGTCTCTTTCTCATGTTCGGTGAGGTAGTCTAACTCAGGAACCACTTGCTGAAAGATTTTAGGAAATTCAGAACCGGACAAAAATTCTGCACCTGTCCAACACCTGGAATTTGACACCAGACAGTCAGCGCTCAGTCCACGAGAGAGGAAGTCTGCTGGGATTTCCTTACCAGCACAATGGTATCATGAGTTCTGTTAGGCTGGTTATTTCGTTGAATCGGTTAGCAACGAATTGTTTCTATCGGGTTTTGTTACCCTTTATCCACAAACAAAACAGAACTATTTTGGAATCAGTCCAGTGATATTGTAGGATCTTTTAAGATTCACGATTTTACCTTAGATGCCAGACGAGCAGCGACTAGAGCTGCAAGTAATCCAGTCTTTACACAGTTTAATGGTGCTACACGGCTTTTTTGAAGTCGCAAGTTTTGAAATTCCATTCCTTGACTTTGTTCTTTATGGCTGCGCCAAATGCCTTTTGCTGGCGTCGCAAAAAGCTATGCAACTCTACATCATCTTCCAGCAAAGTAGGATCTAGAAAAAGCCGAGGTATTTTTAGATTTCGTAAGTGGGGTGGCTACTCACACCATTTTTTCCACTCCTTTTCAATATGTGTTGGCAAGGGTAAATCCCATTGAATTTCTTCTTTCCAGAGATCTTGCTCGGAGGCGTTTCATTCTAACGGTGAAAGGAGAAAGTAACCCTAATGGGTCAAAGATCTTTCCAACTACTTGCAGTATGAAGCGTTTCGTATTTTTCTCTGAAGAAACAAATTCCAATAGACTTTTAGTATCTGTTGTCAAGTAATCTTCACTAGTGTTCCATGATAGTTCTAGGAGCTTTGTTCCATTTGCTCCTAAACTTACAGTTTCATGTACAGGATGTACATTAAAATTTTCTTTCTTCCATTGCTTCATTAAATTAGCATCATTAGTAATCCATTTTCTGAGATCCATTCCAGCAGCTTCTATAATATTTTTGCTCTTCGTGAACATTGAAGTGCTTTTCACAAATTCGTTACCACCGGAAATAAGATCGTCAACGTAGAAATTTCTATCTAAAAAGTTCTACAGTGTCATTAATGTTTATATTTCTCAATATGATGCCTAATCGTGGCTGCCAGAAGAAATGGACTTGAACTAACACCAAAGAATTTTTTATTTTCGATTTATTAGAATTTCGAGTACAAATAAAATAACTCTGTGAATCACCGCATTTGCATCGATGTTTGGAAAGGCAATTAATTTGAATATGGTTAGATTTTAACACAAATTACAAAGTTTGTGTTTGCGAATGAATTTTAGTCTTTCGTCAATACTGAATTTTAAAAAAGTTGGACACTTTTATATATTGGATGTTGTGACTTACACACTATACAATTCTTGCTTTTATTTTCGTTAACTATAAAAGCTTTTGGCTTAGAATTGTTGGCATACATTTTATTTGGGTTCACTTTAGCATTTCTATCAACAGACACAGACAATAAAACGGATTCCCGTTGTTCTAAGAATTCAATAAATTCTTGAAATGTAGGGACTGTTTAGGATTTATGTGATAATTCAAAATTTCTTCTCGATTATCTGTCCAGTTTTTCAACTAGAATATTAATAAGTAAAACATCGGATAATTTATTTTGCTCATATTTAAGAACTTTTAATGCTCGTAAATTTTTTGAACGCAATTAATCATATTTCTAATTTTTGTGGAATTTTCATTTTGTATTTTTTCAAGCTTCATAATATTTTGAATATGAATATTTATTATTAATCGTTCATCTTCGTATATATTTTCTAAAAATTCATATAAGGAATTAAAATTATCAAAATTACTGCATAAATAATTAACTTCATGAGTTAAACAAGATCTGAGGTAGTATAGCTTCTGAGATTCATTCATTAGTATGTTATTTGTGATCAGATCGTCAAATTTTATTTTAAATGAACTAAATTCTTCGTATTTTTCCGAGGACTCAGGTAAAACTAAAGGAGGTATTTTAATTTTTATTTCGAAATTATCATTTGTTTTCATTACTGCCCCAGAACTTGATTTCTTAGAGGAATTAAGAATAGTTTCAATTCTTATCTCTAATGACTCAAGGCGGACTCAAGAAGATGGAGATCTTCATCGATGGCAGTTAATTCTGCATCTTTCACATTCGGAATGGCGTAATACTTTTTGCAGAGTTCCTCCACATTTTTTTGCAGTTGAATCAGAGTTCTTAGCTTTACTTTTATTTCAACCGAATTGGTTTCTTCGTTGGCACTTTTAATGAGCGTTTCAATTCTGCTAATTTTACCTTCCAAGGTACTTTTTAATCTGTTTTGCATATCCATAGTCCATTGATCGCTCCTGGCACGAGCGGAACCAGAATGTTTATTTTTAGTTTGTTTTTGTTTCATCGACGGACCAGCCACGCTTATTTCTTTTTACTTTTTTTATTCAACAACATAAAATATATATGCTATTTACAAGCGCAGCAAATTTTAATTAATTTTTTTATTGTGAGCTTCGAGTATTAGAGTCCTATATTAATGCTCACGTCTGAGTATTAAAGAGAAATTTTCTCGTCTATATCGTTCTACAGAAAGTTCTCATCTGCCGGCACAGAGCGGCAAGGAAGCATATTTGCATATGTGCGCATGACGTTGGCGCGCATGTGCCAACACCTAGCATCATTTAATAACGAAGGAAGAGTCTAAAAATATTTTCAGTTTAATTAAAAATCGATGTAAAGCTGTAATAAAGAATAAAGGCAACCTCACTAAGTTCTGATAACTCACTTCTACCATCGGTATCCAATGTATATCGACAGTTATTGCAGCATAACTCTTTTACTTTGCAAATATTTGAATTTTTTTTTTTTTGTATTAAATTAAGTATTAAATGACCTTTAAAATGCATTTTGTGCAACGTAACATTTTCTAAAAGCATACAAACTTAAAAAGCATAACAATTTTGAAAAGTGTTCACAATGTTTACCACCATTGTATAGCCTTTTAAAGAAAATTTAATTCTGAATTTAATGCAAGAAAACCAGACATAAATAGTTGCAATAAAAAAAGTTAAGATATAATAATTAGTGGTAAACATTAAATACTGATGACATCAGTGAGTTATAAGCAATTAGTTGGGTAGCCTTTATTTTTTATTACAGCTTCATATCGATGTTTTATTCAGCTGGCGACAGTTTTAAGCTTCTTCCTTCGTTATGAAAAGATGTCAGGAAACTATTACTGCTTCAATTAATTCCTTTTTACTTGATCGGTGCCTCATTCGGGCAAGAGTTTTCAACTAGTGTTCCAAGTTTTAGATCGGATTGAGGTCAAGACAGTTTTCTGGCCAAGACAACAAATAATAAGGTAGATTAAACAGCTAGAAAGATATGTAAGATTATTGTGTTACGAGAAAGCAGTCTTTCCTATGCTAAAATTGCAAGACAAGTGGGTAGGTCAATGACTAGATCTGGAGCCCGAGAGTTATGCTTACGATATCAAGGAACAAATTCAATGAAGAATATAGCAGGAAAAGCTTAAAATTGTGTATCCCATATATTGATACCTTATGAATAAAATAATTTCTCCAAGATAGCAGAATGTCATGAACGGCCGGACATCAAAATGATTTCAATGAGAATCAATCAGGAGAAAATTAAAAAATGCTAGGCAAAGAGGCTGAATTCCCAAAAAAGCGTTTTATCCGTCATATATCCTCAATCCTATCGAAAACTTGATTCATCATTTGAAAACTCTTGTCCAAATGAAGCACCCGTGAAGTAAAAGGAACTAATTGAGGCTACAATTGTTTCCTGGTATCATGTAATAAAGAAGGAAGAGATTAAAACAATTTTCAGATCAATGAAATATCGATGTGAAGCTTTTATAAAAAAATAAAGGCTAATCTACATATTACTGATAACTCACTGTTGTTATCTTTATCTAATGTACATCGATAAGTATAAATTCTCTATAAAATTATGCGTACCACTTTGCATTTTGTGAAACGAAACATTTACTATAAGCATACAAAGTTATAAAACATAAATATTTCCAAGTGTCCGGAATTTTTTGTCACCACTGTATATATAAACAGAATAATTCACACGCCATTATGAAATACGGTAGCCTAGTGGCCAAGGTAACGGACTCGTGGTCGGCTTGTCATGATTTCGAGTCTAGTGCCATTAAAGATCCCCCGTGTAGGGAAGCAATGTGTGTTAAATCTGTCGAGAGGTGAAAAGTCTTCCCATTGATGTAGTGTGGTAGTTAGGACAGGGATGTCTGCTCAAGTGTAGTCAAAATTACGAGAGTTGACAATGGTTGAAGGTTGTGAGATTCACGTCGCCAAAAGCCTTCGTGTAGCTGAACCTTGCGACGTTAATATTCATGAAATACTTCTCGATATACGCGGATAACAGCTAGATTTTATTTATATTACAAAGTTCGTATTTTATGAAACAATAAATTATTGAAAACTGCACAGTAGACTTAGCGGACATCATAAAAATTTTATTTTGTCGTTTTGAATTTTTGTCATTTAAACTGAAAAAAAAGTAGCGCAACAGCCCATGAGGTTCAGGGCTTACTGAGATCATCTCAGTTTTCATGATGTTGGACACTGAGGTAAAACCCCCAGTGCTTAGTTCTGAAGCAAGCATGGTATTCATTAATTAAACCACTGAAGGGATGAAAGGCTGAGTCGACCTTGCCCAGCCCGGGGTTTGAGCCATAGAGCTGCGGCGAGGAAGCGCGGCACGCTACCATTTATCCACTGGGGCTCATTTCATTTAAACCTGAGAAATATAAGGAACTAATTTAATATCGGTATGCTACTCGTTTTGTAATGGTCTTGTTTATTTAAAACAGTTTATTAATTCAGGTAAATGTGTATCTTAGTATAAAATTCAGCGGTGAATTTTGTGGTGTCGTCAAAATGGCTCCAAGCAGACGGTCAAAGTCGAAAACAAGATGGAGTGATGAAGAAAGAATAACAGAACCGTTTAAGGAGAAATGGACATTATAGAAAAAAACCCGAAATTCTCTAAAAACAAAGTATCGCTATTTGCGAAAATTGTATTTTTATTTGTTTTGTGTTGTGTCTTTTATTTATTTTCATTTGCTTATTTTATTTATTTATTTTTAATGTGTGTGAATTTCATTGAGTTTTCGTTTCGGTTTATTTAAAAAAAAGTTTCAGTTCGTTTCAGTTTATTTTAATAAATTTTGAAATCTCAGGGCTGACTTCCATAAGAATAAAAATTTCCCCGAAAATGTGTGTGTGATTACATTATCTAACACTAATCTTAAAAAATACTTTAGGAAATATTGCAATATTTAACTTGCAAGTTATTAAATAAGTTTTAAGGAAAACAAAATAATTTTCAATCAGTGGTAATAAATTAATTATTCGCAAATTGCTTATGATTTTCGTATAAGTAAAGATTGTGTATAAGCAATTGTGAATATTTTCTCATGAATAAATAAAAGGAAGTACAAAATTTATTTTAAAATATTCGATTTATTGACTGAGAAATAACAAGTCATAATACATAAAATGTATGTTATATATGTGGGAGACAACAAGGGGTCCAAGACTTTTGTCTTTTTCACATTTATTTTAAAATTAAACAAAAATTAATTAAAAAGGTAGCTATTCTAACAGATAAGTTTGACGATGATAAGCAGAAGGTAACGCCTGCTCGCGCACCTCTGTCGTTCTCTCCGCTGTTTCTCTAATGTTTAAAAGTCCACAGGTTTCAGTTCTCATTAGCTGCGCCTGCGCGCGAAGACTGCTTGGCTTTGGCTGCCACAATCGGCCAGCCTGACTGTACGCTGTCCGCAGCGGTACGTCCCTTTTTTCCTTTTTCATCGAGACCAGAGGAGAATCTGAAACATACAAAAAAGACGGAACAGACAAGGACTATACGACAAATACATAGAGATTTAACATATCATAATTTTTCTGAACTAGACAGTTTCTCCATCATGTGAAGGCAGCTCTTCGACATCCGGAAGGTTCCACAGGAAAACATTGTGTTTCACAGGCAGGGCATGATTCTGAGATGACGATAGTACGGTAGGATGAACGGAATCATTTATTTTGCTATCTTGGTCTCTATCAGTTCCATCAGGCATAAGAACGTCTTTTTTAACAAGTTGATCTTTGGTTGAACGCATTGATATTTTCCTCTCTAGAGTTCTGGACGTCTGTTCAAAACGATTTCTCTTTTTCCTCCGTTTCCACTGCTAGGGCTCAAAGATTTTTTGGATCAACGCAAACCGTCTATGTTTAGTCTTCATAGGTGAAGGGGTGTTGAAGTTCACGGAACTCGTTTTCATGGCACCATTGACTTTCTTACACAATACTATATCAGAACATTTTTCTCTTACAATACTCAATTTTAACTTAGTACTCTTAATTTTATTACATTTATAATCCTTAATTAGAGAACTCGAATCATTTCTAGTATTAAAGTTTTTAACATGTGACAAATCATAACTAGAGTTTTCTATCAGATTTGAAAAAGAAACAGCACTAGGATAAGCATAAGCACCTAAAGAGGATTCACTTTTATTCAATAAAACATCGCTCTTTGCGTGGCCTAGTTTCTTTATTTCAGCATATACACTGGGATGTATAATAATTTCTTCGGTCAAGGTCGGTGATATTGCCGTTCAAACACTTAGACCGGGAGAGAGTTGATCAAGAGAAATATTTATGGGTTTAACTTCTACCATTCGCTGTTCGCCAAAACATGAACTTAATGTTATTATTTCTTCGGAAGGTGTTTGCACTCTAATTAGTGAGGAATTTAAAACTGAGATCTGGCAACCTGAATCGATCAAGGCTGTTACGGGCTGATTTTCTACAAAAATGCTTACATATTGAAGATTTGCGAATTCATCGCTATTTTGTTTTTCGCTCTCGACTTTCAAAGTATTCACGTTTATTCTATTATGGATGTGGGATTCTTTAGGTTTAAAACGCTTCTCACAGTCTCTTGCGTAATGAGATGAATCACCGCATATAAAGCAATTTTTATTTTCTCTTTCAAGATATTGGGGATAGTTCTCTTTAATCTTTGGTTTAAAGTTTTATGATCTATTTTTAAAGGGGTCTTGGGTATATCCATAAGTAGTAGGAGTTTCCTTACGTGATCCGTTTTTAGATGAAATATAAATATCGCACTCTTTAGCTAAATCAATAGGCCTAAACCAATCTTCTGCTTCTCGAATGCCAATATGAGTTGCAGTTTCCTTATTTAAAGTTTCAAATAATTTATCAGAAATTATAAGATCACATAGAGATTCAAAGGAATTAACTTTTCTTAACGAACAATAATATTGAAGTTTGCCGTCAATCTTGCAGCAAATTGGATGTATGTCTCGCCTGATGATTTAACAGCATTTTTAAATGAGTTTAAACACTCGCGAATTCTCTGAGTACTATAGATTTTAGTTTTTCATAGTCATTTAATTCCTCTTCTTTAATATACAGTAAGACGTTATGAGCTCTTTCGCCCAGAAGATTTATTAAAATTTCAGATTTATATTCGTCATTTATTTTCTTGGTTAAAAATGCGCGTTCTAATGATTGGAAGAACAGATTAAAATTTTCAGATCTGGTGGGAACAGGAAGAGATAAAGTTTTAATACTTTTTATCATATTTTCTATGTTAGTTTGGAACTGTTTTTCTTCGACTTTAGCTGCAGGATTTAAACTTAATGCTTCATTTTTAGCCGTTTGAAGTTCGACTTCTTTTTTAATTGTGCTAACAGTAGTTTAGCAAGTTCAATTTTCTGTTTTTCTAAATCCCTTTCGTTTCGCGATACCCTCTCATCTATACAGTTTTTAATTAAAGTTTTAACGAAATCTGGATCACTTTCAAATGTACTACTGTTCTCAATTTTAGTCTTTAGTTTAGCTATGGTGTCCGTACTCTCCACAGTACCGTGTAGATCCTCAACAACTCTTATGAGATCCTCTTTAAGAGAGTTTTTATACATTTTAGAAAAATATGGAAAGATCCTACCTTTTTTTTCTAGCTCTTTTATTGCTCGCACGTACGATGTATCCAATAATTGAAGAAAAACGTTGATTCCACTGATTTCACCTCTTCGCAGGTTATAGATGAACTATAGTTCTTGAACAGATAAATTGTTCGAATTGACACCTCTTCGCAGGTGTTTATGTGAGAGTTCCAACCTCTACACAGGCGGAATATTTGTCGATGGTTCCAACCTCTACACAGGCGGAACGAAGTTTAAAAATTCAACCTCTACACAGGTTGAACGAAGTTTCCAAAAATGGCGGCGCGTCTCCTCCACGGACGGCTTTTGTTCACGTTCCAAACTTTGATCAAAATCGAAATTTTTTTCAATCCCGGCCTCTACACAGGCGGAGTATTCATGCTGAGTTCAAACCTCTACACAGGTTGAACGAAGTTTCCAAAAAATGGCGGAGCGTCTCCTTCACGGACGCTTTTGTTCATTGTCCAGACTTTGGTTCAAAATCGAAATTTTTTCGATCGCGGCCGAGCCCCCATAATTTGTGGGAGACAACAAGGGGTCCAAGACTTTTGTCTTTTTCACATTTATTTTAAAATTAAACAAAAATTAATTAAAAAGGTAGCTATTCTAACAGATAAGTTTGACGATGATAAGCAGAAGGTAACGCCTGCTCGCGCACCTCTGTCGTTCTCTCCGCTGTTTCTCTAATGTTTAAAAGTCCACAGGTTTCAGTTCTCATTAGCTGCGCCTACGCGCGAAGACTGCTTGGCTTTGGCTGCCACATATATAGCTATATATCTATATATATAAAGGAGAAAAGCGACTCACTCGCTGACTAATCACGATATCTCCGAAACTATTAAACCTACAGACTTTAAATTTGGTAGGCAGGTTCCTTTCGAAGAGTAGACGTCAGCTAAGAACGAATCTTGCAAAGATCGAATCCCAAGGGGCATTACGGGGGTTTAAGGGGTATTATACATAATTATTTCCATTTTTAAACTATTAGATTTACAGTCTTGAAGTTTGGTACGCCGATACATTTCATGGTGTAAATATCCGCTACAAAATGGGTTTTTGAGAAGATTGACTTCCAAATGGCGTTGCCCGAGCCAAAGGGCCGATCTACATTAATTATTTCAATTTTGAAACTATTAGATGTACAATATTGAAATTTGGTAAGCAGATTCTCTTTTAATAGTTTAGAAATCAGCTAGAAAATTAGTTTTGTGAAAATTGAATCCCAAGTAGCGTTGCGGGGACTTAAGGGGCGTTATAGATAATTGTTTCCGTTTTTAAATTTTTTGACGAACAGTCTTGACATTTCGTAAGTGGTTGTCTTTCCTGGAGTAGAGTTCCGCTACAAAATGGGTTTTGGGAAAATCAACCCCAAGTGGCGCTGCAGAGAAATAAGAGGCGTTAAAGGTATTTATCTTCTTTTTTAACCTATTAGGCGTAAAATCTTTAAATTGAGTAAATATATTCCGTTCATTGAGTAGAGATCCGCTATAAAATGGGTTTTGTGAAAATTGCTTCCTAAGTTGCGTCAGGGGCGTTATAGATAATTATTTCCATTTTTAAACTATTCAACGTACAGTCTTGAAATTTGATAAGCAGATTCCTTTTATGGAGTAGAGATCCGTTACAAAATAGATTTGAGAAAAATTGACCCCCCAAGGGGCCCTGATTGGATTAAGGAGCGTAATAAATAAATATTGCAGTTTTTCAACTATTAGACCCACCTACTTGAAAATTAGAAGGTATGTTCTTTCATAGAATAGAGTTCCTCTAACAAAGAGTTTTGCGAGGGGTTAAGGAGAGTTATAGAAAAAATTCCTGTTTTTGAATTTAACCCTTACTTGAAATTTGTTGAGCAAGTTTCTTTAGTTGAATAGAGTCCCACTAAGAAGGTAAATCAATTCCAGGGGGAAACGGGGGAGTTATTTGGGCGTATTGACAATACAAAATTCCCGCTTTCGATCTACTAGGACTATAATATAAAAATCGGTTTGCATGTTTCTTTTTTGTTGAATTGAAATCCACTAAGAATACTCTCAACGGGGTTACGGGGTATTGATGATAAAATTCCCTTTTTTTCTCTATTAGATTTAGACTTGAAATTTAGCAAATTTTTTCTTTTTTTATGGAGTAGAGATCCACTAAAAGTTGCTTTGGTAGAAATCCACTTGATTATTGGGTTAAGTGAGTGCAAAAAGATTCTACTTCTATTTTAGATAGTAATAGAAATTAGAAATAATAATTTCTGTCCTTTTTATATCAAAAGGCGAGAGTTACAGCTATAAATATATTTTTCAATGCAATCGAATTCTTAATGCTAGATATCAATAATTTATACATATGTAAACAGTATATATTTATACATCATCGTGAATTTCCCCAGTGAAACGGGTGGGTAACGGCTAGTATAGTACATAAATGAAAATTCATGCTGATAGCCATTAATTTTAGTTTTAGGATAAGTATAACTTCCTTTATTTGGAACAAAAATAAATTTTCATATTAATTTGAATCGAAATAGAATAAATTTTTATATAAACATGAAATAATTGCTACCCATATTAAAGTATTTGTTTTAATAAAGGTTTTCAGATGTAATTGTGTGAATCTGTTACGTAAACTGTTTCGGTGATGAAGATATAACAATTTTAATCTTAGTATATTAAGACATTGTAGCAGATTTAAATATTAAATTGATATAAATTTACACTTCGAAGTTTTATATCATATTAGTTTATTTCTATTAATGAGGAACAAAATTAATTGTCCTTTGTGTAGAAAATTCAAGTCGTGTTAAAGTTGCACTTAATTAGAGTGGGAGAGTATAAATACTAAAGGGAAGTATAAGAAAGAGAGCAAAAAAATTTTGAAAAAGAAAAACTATATCGCAGCTTTATAAACTATATAAACTATTAAAATTATTTAAGAAATAGTATGTCTTTATTTTTTTATTATAAATTTTGCAGAATCTGTACAAATTATCATTGGTTAATTTCAAAATAAATGTGCGTGTGGTCGCATCTCATAAAAAAAGCAAATTAGATCTCAATCATTCGCTTATTTTATCACGTTTATAACATTTAGCTTGAGAATACAAATATAGCTTGAGCTACAATAATAAATCTCTACTTGAGATGAATATCTTAACTAAATATATCTCGGTTTCATAAGGTGTAAGTTGCTATTTTTATTTGACCTTAATTCAGATTTATCGTATTGCCCTCTACTGCAGTGCCTAGAATAAAATTAGAGGGGTGATAGAGTTGAGATTAATTTTTCTTAAATCATCAGAAATAAGTCTTATTGTCTGAAGAAAATAAGATATTGGTTTTTGTCATCAAAATTTTTCCTGTGAATTAATTTTGGAAAAAAAAGACTGCCAAACATAATTTTTTATTGTTTAAAATCAGCAGGAATTGTAATAAAATTTGTAAATAATTATGTCTAAGAAGTTAAATTTTTATTCTTCACGGAGTTTAAATTCTGAAACTTTTTTTCTACTTTGATTACTTTTGTTATAGCTCTTATTTTCTATTTACGAAAGGGAGAGAAAAAAATTTAAATAAAAAGTTATATTTCACAGGGGAAAAAGAAATATGTGTGTTTTGGTATTCATTCCCTTTTGTGATTCTAATTTTTTCCACGTTGCGCTTGACTCATTAAATTTGTTTTACATGCTAAATTTTTTTAATCTTTTATATGTAACTTTTGAATAAGTAAATAATAATTTTTCACAGCTATTAAAAATTTAAGTTTTTCTCAATAGATTAGAGACAATCTGACGATATAAAAAGAATGTACGCCAAAATACAAAGTGATGTGTAAATTTATTTTTTTAACTATAATACACGAAAAAAATGCTTCAGGGTATTTTAATTTTCTTAGAAAGTGAAAAAAAGAATTAAAATTGAAAATCCTTAATACATAATTTTAATTTAAGTGAAATATAGGGTGTTTTTTTCCAGGTATAGAAGTTTAAGTTGGCATTACTTTCCAAGATGGCGACCGATTTAATAGCTGTCAAGTAATTTATACTCAGTTTGGTTTGGCAATTCATCAAAACGATCATCAAGCAAGGCGTAGATTCGTCGAATGGGCCCAAAACGAGATTGCCGTTGTTCCCGATTTTCATAAGCGAAATTTGTTTAGCGATGAAGCGCACTTCTGGTTGAATGGCTACGTCAACCAACAAAACTGCCCGCATTTGGAGGGAAGCTAATCCACAAGTGTATGGCGAAACACCGTTACATCCAGAAAAATGACTGTTTGGTGCACTTTATGGGCTGGTGGAATCATTGGTCCGTACTTCTTCAAAAACGATAAAGGCCACAACGTTACAGTCAATGGTGATCGGTATAGAGCCACGATTACTAACTTTTTCATTCCTGAATTGAACAGTCATGATGTTCAGGAGCTGTGGTTCCAACAAGACGGTGCAGCATGCAACACAGCTCGTGCCACAATCGATTTGTTGAAAGACACGTTTGGTGATCCCCTGATTTCACGTTTTGGACCTGTGAATTGGCCTCCAAGATCTTGTGATTTAACACCGCTAGACTTATTTTCAGTGGGGCTATGTAAAGTCATTGGTCTGTGCGGATAAGCCACAAACGCTTGACTATTTGGAAGACAACATTCGCCGTGTTATTGCCGATATACGGCCACAAATGTTGGAAAAAGTCATCGAAAATTGGACGTCCAGATTGGACTACATCCGAGCCAGCCGTGGCAGTCCTATGCCAGAAATCATATTTAAAATGTAATGCCACAAGATTATCTTTCGAATAAAAAAATTCATGTCAATCGAATAATACATCGTTGTTCTATTGCATTTTAAAGTTCTATACCTCTAAAAAAACACCCTTTACATAAGATAAAATTTCTGTGAGAAAAATCTAAAATTTATTTAATATATTGATAACACTTAAAAAGAATGTTAATAGTGATAAAAATGTTTAAAATGTAAAGAAAGAAACATGTATCGTATATCGTGTAATCGTATCGGTCACTTTTTGATAATTTTAGAACAACCAATTCGAACATTAATTTCTCCATTGGTATCTTTGTTGAGTCTCAAACTTATCATGGATTTCTTATTGGGACATGTGGCTCCAGTAGGAGAATTTTTACTGTTTCCTGCTACATCTGTTGCATTATCTATGATGTAACCAGGCTGAATGGTGTTACATTCCACAGATACGTATTTCAAATCTCCCTCAAAACAAACGTCAATACCTGCAAATATTTGGAAGAATTAGTGATGTAGAATCGTATCCTATTGGAATTACAAAATATAAACGCACTCTTATGTAATAAAAACGTCAATGACTTGTACTTTTTTAAAAAATTTCTCGTTTCTTTTACCATGCATATTAGTCACAAAAATACAATTTTAAAAATTAACAAATAATTACGAAAACTTTAACTTATAAAAATATAAAGTTTTTCTTTTTTAAAATTTGCAGTCATTTAGTGCAGCGGTTCTTAAACTTTCGATAACCTCCCCTTTCTTATGTATCACCATGGCATCGTAGACCCCCAAGGTTTTGGAAACTAACTATTCTTGATGAAATTATATGTTAAAGTGGAGAAGTTTCATTGGTATTAATTTTGAGATCTAGTCCAGTATGGTACATCTTTCAATTTTACCTCGAGGCCTTTCAGAGTCTGTAACAGAAGGAAATCTCAACGTTCCACGAGAAACTCCGTGGATGCCCCCTTCCCAGAGGGGTACTGCGGATCCCCAGGAAACCGCAGTTTAAGAGCCCCTGATATAAACTATATTAATTTAAATGAATGTAGATATAAAAAATTCTTCCAATAATAAACACGCAACACATAATTTGGTTTACGATCTTTTTTCTCTCTATAAAAATTTATGCTTTTAATACTTTAAACAAATCGGAACCTTTCGATATAATTTTGCTTCCGTTTTAAGACACCTTTTTGTAAATTTCTTGAAATGATTCATATTTCAATTATTTCTCTTTTAATAATTCTCTTAATGATAGATTCATTTCTAAACTCTAGAAAGATTTAAATATTTCCGCGTAGATTCCTGTTTCAATTGTAATGTCAAAACAGACGGTGTAAATAGAAATAAATTCTGAGTTTGAAAAAAAAACTCTTTTGATGCTCATACCAGTTTTTTTATATAATAAGTACACTCACCTGTAATCGCTTGATCTGGATTACATCCCATCGTACCCCCGAATGGGAAATATGTATCCTTTTGAGAATTCATTTTGAAGATGCTTTGAGAAAATTCATTTTCACATCTAACTTGCATATTTGCATCCGAAAACAAAGGGGCAGAGCTGTGAAGAGATATATACATTGGGAGTAAAAATGATGTACCCGATAGTAAAATACCATATTATTGAAACTACAGCACATATTACAATAAGCGGTACATGAATGTAGAGAGAGTTATAACAAATTTTTTTTTGTTAAAAAATATTCAATGTAACAATATTGTTACTTGACATACGTCCAGACTGTTATTCAATTCGTTCCATGCATTTTGTAGCATCACTACTAACAGTTTGTAAAGCTACATACGTGCTCAATTGTCGTCCTCTGTCATTTGCTGTGTCAATTGCAAATGATTCGGCTTGAAATTAAAATTTTTTCAAAAGAATTTTAATACCATTTTCTGGGTCCTTCCGAGTTCACAGAGGGGTTGCAGTAGCCCAGTGGTCAAGGTATTTGATCATACAAGTCATGCCATGAGTTTGAGTCCAGTACCATTAAAGACCCGCCGTGTAGGGGGGTGATGCACGTTAAACCTGTCGAGAGCTCAAGCGTTTTTCCATTGGTGTGATGTGGTAGTTAGGAGAGGGGTTGCCACTTCAAATGTCGTCCTCATTACTTGACCATGGTTCAAAATTACGAGGTCCGTCACCCAAAGCCCTCGTGTATAGCTGAACGTGCCACTTTAATATTCACTCACTTACCTAAGTTCACAGACGGCAACTCTCGTAGAATTCCGTGGACTTCGAATAAAATTCTGCCTCATCCTCTCCACTGATTCATCCAACACGCTTGTCCGGACACTGCTTTTTTCCCCACAAGCACCCCGTTTGTATAAATTGTTGATACAAACGCAGAATGATCTTGTTGGTTGGGGTTTCTTTGCAGTGGCGATTTCTAAATACACGTTGCACCGAAATAACTGAAACAAACCCCCTTGCATAAGGAAACACGCAGAAACTTTTTTCTGCCATTGTCATCATGTTTGGATTTTGATCACAGTGATCTTGAATGTGCTGTTGTCATTGGTGAAAAGAAAACTGGGTATATTTCTCTTTACATCCGAGTATCACTTATTTTTATATATGCAGTAATTTCAAAAATATGACTTTTTAAAAACGGGTTCGTCAATTGTACTCCTCCTGTACTTAAATAACAGCGAGTGTGGTTGTTATAGTTAACTCCAAAGGTACAGTTAATATATATATATATATATATATATATATATATATATATATATATATGTTAAGTGTAACCATATCTTTTAATCGAATTTTTAAACAAAGCCTAGTAATCAAATTTACCGGTAAATATTAATAATTTTCAATCAAAATTTGGATAATGTGATTAATTAAGCTTAATTGTAATGTCACGCGGGATGAATCGCATAATCTACAATAACAATTTTATTGGCTATGAAATTTGGTCAACGTTAAAATTTTTTATTAATTGTTATTGTAGTGCATAAGAAACATTTATTATTTCTATATATCATGCGAATTATATCATACACAAAATCTTCAAATAGATAAAAGTTTGGAAAGAAATTACGTTGCAATTAAAATACTCGGAAGTTTAAATCTCCCCTGCGCGACTGGTGGTTTTCGCATACTGTTCATTCTCAGAAGAAAGATTTTTTGGGATTGAATGAATTTCGTTTATATAGTCCAGAGAAAAAAGAAATGTGTATGAAATTACATAGTAATTTGTTAGTATCATTGCATTATTTCGTTTTAACCGTTATTTCTCTCAATCGTTTTCACATGAAATGTATTTTCCTTTATTTTTTTCAATCCCTTCTATTATAGCCTCACTCTCTCTCTCTCTATTTATTTATTTATATATTTATCCTGTTCAAATTATCAATCGTTATTAAAATACTTTCTATTCATACAATCAAGTTCAAATATTTTTTTAACTTGTAAGGGATAATATTTTTCAAATATTAATTCATTAATTTAATTAAATTTAATTAATTACTGGTTTTTGACACCAACTTAGATTCGTTTCCATTGATACAACAATGTAACTGTTAAAACAATGACAAAAGCTGGCGTCGAAAACCGAATTTTCAGACAAACTAACCATACCGGGTGTGAATTGTTACAACAATGCAGACAAATCAATCATACTCTTTTTTCAATTCGTACTATTAGTTCACTTTCTCCCTATATATCTTTATATATAAAAATCATTTGTGCGTGTGTTTGTCACAAAACTCCTCCTAAATGGCTGGACCGATTTCGATGGAACTTTTTGAGTGGGTTCAAGTAAATTCGAGAATGGTTTTAGATTCACAATTCGATCCGATATCGCAATTAGTTAAAAAAATATTAATTAAAACATTCAAAAAATACAACTCAACATTCACCTGCATTGTTGTAACAACGCTATTGTTATAAATAAGTAATACAAAAAAATTTAATCAATTCCTACTTAGATCAACCAAGAAAAAATTTATTTTAGCTACTTTTTATTAAATAGTTGCAATTAATATAAATATGTACATAAATACGACAGAATAAAAACATTAAGTGGTAATTAATTTTTATTAATTATCATTAAAGTATCGTATTATCATCCAAAACAATCTTGTATATAAAATTTCCTTTCAACTGAATGCTTTAACACGTGAGAAAAAAACCTTTTCAAATTTTGATATAAGTCGCCAAAAGGGTCGCTAAGTCGCCAACGGGGCTGTATTTGTAATTTTTTAAATAATTAGTTTTAATCAAAACTAATTTTTATTAATTATAATAAAATTATAGTATTGTCATCCAAAATAATCATGTACATTACATTTCAGGTCAATTGAACGCTTTAAAATGTATTTTATTAACGATTGAAAATTCCACCAAGATAAATAAATAAATAAACAAATAAAATATTAAAGAGATCGTGAGCCAATAGTAGGAATTGAAAAAGACATAAGTTGGCGTCGAAAATTGACTTTCAGCCAAACTGGCTAAACTCGGTCTTTATTGTTACGAAAATGCAGACGCGATTCACGCTTTTAATTAATATCTTATGAAATAATCTTTATACATGTAATTCTTCTGTGCGTGTTTATGAAACTGAACTCCTCCTAAACGGCTCGACCGATTTTTATGAAAGTCTTTGTCTGTTCCAGTGGAATCGAGAATGGTTTAGATTTATAATTCGGTTTAGAAATGTTTATTTAATTAATTTTTTATCTATAAATTGTTGATATTGGAATGTTTTACATTAGATCAGGCAGACTGCGTTACGATCGCAGTATAAAATATTCAAAAATCTTTTGTTTTGAATTTAAGATGTGTGTACAGGACAACGTCTGTCGGGTTCTCTAGTATATATATATATATATATACACTCAGGAACATTGAAAATAGCGACCCAAGAAGAAAGAACCGGATTGAAATGAAATTTAATACACATAATGACACAGATGAGAGATTCACTTCATCTCAAAAACAAAACAATCAAACGAATACAGGGTGTGCAACGACACAAATACTAGGCAACTTCAATAGCGCGTTGGACCACCTCCAGCTGCAATACATGCCACCACACGGTGCGGCATTGAGTTGATTAGACACCTTATGTTGTCCTGTGGCAGATGGGCCCACAAATCTTGAACAGCCAACTCTAAATCATGTACAGAGTGACACGATGGCATCTTCCGTTTTAGCTGATTCCACACGGGATCTACAGGGGACAAATCGGGGAGTGGGCCGGCCATGGAAGAGTCTGATATGACGTAGGAAATCTTGAGCAACTCTTGCTGTATGCGGACGAGCATTATCTTGCTGAAAAACTGCCCCTGGGAGACCATTTAGGAAAGGTCCTACATGAGGTCGAAGAATATCATCAACGTAACGTTGGCCCGTTAAGGTTCCACGCATCACAATTAAAGTGGACCGGCTATTATAGGCTATGGCCCCCAGACCATTACACCAGCTGTGCGGGCAATATGACATAGAACAGTTTGGGGTGTACCGCTTACCAGGGCGCCTCACAACCCATACACGGTTATTATCTGTCCTCAAAACAAACCGTAATTCTAAACACAACCTTTTGCCAATCTGTGAGATTCCACATTGATCTGGCTTGGCACCACTGTAGACGCAGTTGCCGATGTTCCGGTGTTAAAGGGAGTGCACGGAAAGGGTGCTTGGATTTAAGATTTCCTGCTGCAAGGTAAATGGAAATTGTTTGTGGAACAATTGCTACGCCTACGTCTGCTCGTATCGTTGAACGAGTCACTGTGGGGTCCACGAGGGCTTGCCACACGATCCTTCGATCCTCTCCCCTCTTGCTCTTCCTGGTCGCTCCAGACCCAGTTTTACACGCGTGGGTACCTCCTCGTGTCCACTGCTCCCAACAATTTCTGACGACACACTCATAACGATCCACCTAGCCAGCAACACGGTGCGTCGACCAGCCTGCAGTTTTCATCCTGATGATCAGACCTCTCTCAAACTCGCTTAACTGTGAGGAATGTCTTCTAGCACGTTTACCTGGGATTTTTCGCTTACCAAAGTCTGCCTACAATCGGCAGGTAATCGTCACGTTTATGAATCTTCGAATTTGCGCTGGCTTATATAGCACCCTCTTCCTGATTGTAGCGCCACCTCGGCGTGTATGAGCATGCGTATTGGCACAAAACTTGGATCATTTGTATATCACATTACGCGGTGCTTATTTGCAAAGTTTCGCGATTGTACTTAGCTTCCTTCTTGGGTCGCTATTTTCAATGTTCCTGAGTGTATACATCAGTTGTTGTACCTATATATGAAATCAGTCGTTCCTTCGCAACATACACACATACACACAGATATATATCATATAAACTTCATATAAAATACATTTATATATTAGCTATATGTAACTTTTAAAACACATTTTTCTTTACTTATTACTGATTTTTTTTGAAAATAAGACTAAATATTTTTTTTTCAATCACAAGTTAGTCATATTAATTTAATTTAGCTTATAATGATAGGTTATTGTAAAAACTTTTTAAGTAATAAGTTAAGCAAAAATGTTACAAATTATGCTTATTGATGTTAGAAAGAAACTATAAAAAAATTTTAAATTACGCTATTAATCCAAATACAAACAGTTGATTCCGAGGCTCTTCGTTGCAAAAAATTCTTGCTTCTCTTCCATTACAGTGAGCATCGAAGGATTTAGCTATTGAAACAAAATCATAAAAGTTTAAATTTTTAACATTAATTTCATATCTGTTTTTAAGTAAAAGAAATCAAATGTTCTATTACACTCGACTTTCAAATTATTCTATCAAACAAAACATTAATATTGTAGAGGAGAGAAAAATATATCCTGATGAGATCATCAAGGTATACTTTAAGTGCTTAAAATGCAGTGGAAAATTTGCGGGAAATCAAACGGGCTTTTCTACTCAAATTTCATTTTCTTATCGTAAAATTTAAATTTACTTCTATTGTTTTTTCGTTAGTTAAATCATCAGGAACTTAAATTACAGCATTCAGGTTGTATTAGATAGTACAGTACAAACTTTTAGGACAGATAGAGTACGCCTAAGCGATGGATAATTAGATAGAAAAACATGGTTGGGGAAACGCTTTCCTGTTTCAGATTTGACAGCACAAAACACAAGAAAGATAGAACAAGAAGAGGAGGAGAAAACATGTTTACTATCCTTAGTACAGCAAAAAAAGAAGAAAAAGAAAATTAAAGATACAGAAGGAATGCATGTTAGTGTGCAGGATTCACCAAACAGTCATGGAAAACCCGGACATGAATGGCTATAGACCTCACACTGGTACCGGGATTGTTCTGTACCATTTCCAGCACAGTCTCCTAGTTATGAGGCGTTCTTACGCTTCGCTTACCTTTCTGTGTGTCCACGATGAAGGATGTTGGAGAATCTAAAGGACAAACGTGCAAAAATGGCATGACTGGGAATTTGCCTCTAGGATAGCATTGAACCTACAACCACTGTGCTGCTCGTTCATTGAAATCATCGGTCTCGTATCCCAGATACATATCAGTGATCTCAGCGTTCATGCAACGTTCAATCCTACTACCACTCAGTCGGTCCGGTAAAATGAAACTTCTTAGCGAGAACGACAGCAAAAACCAGGTTTGCACAGGCACAATTATCTGATGCTTCAGCTTACGTAGTGTTATGTATCACGTGAAAGATTTCTCAGTATTTTTGCTGAAAAAGAATGATAAGTATGTTTCATTTTTTATTATTGTCTTGTCTTTCCTGTGTTTTGCAATATCACTACCAAACTAGGAAAGCGTTTCCGCTCGACCATTTTTTCTATGTGATTTCCTATTACCCAGATGTTCTCTATCTTTCCTAAAAGTTTGTTAACTTGTTCTGATACACTATATATTAGGTTGGGGAAAAATAAATTCATCATTTTTTCGGTAGAGGGCTGTAGTGTCGATATCTCTTGAAGTATCGATCAAACAATTTCGAATTTATGCTCGTTGTAAAGAAAACATTTCAAACTAAACAAATTATTTTGCTGTTTTTTGTTTGGTCCATTCAGTTGTGAGTTACAGTGTGTTAAAAATGGAAGACAGCAAGGAGAAAATTCGGTACATTTTACATTTTTTCTTTGATAAAGGCGAAAATATAAGCCAGGAGGCTGAAATTGTGAATGGTATTTATGGTGCCGATACTGTAACAGCTAATTACGTGCAATTTTGATTTCGTTGATTCGTTCAGGCATTTTTGATGTTAAAGTTATCCCGCACCCTTCATCGATAATGTCGATAAAATCACAGAAATAATCAAATTTTTTGCCATGTTAGTAGTCGTAGCATCACGCAGGAGCTAAACATCGACCAGAAAACAGTTTTAAGCCATTTGAGAAAAGCTGGATTCAAAAAGAAGCTTGATGTTTTGGTGCCATATCAATTAACACCAAAAAACGCGATGGATTGAATTTCCATCTGTGAAGCTTGGCCAAACAGAAGGAAATCTACCTATTTCTTAAATGGATGGTGACTGGGAATGAAAAACGGGTCACATACGACAATATTATGCGAAAACGATCGTGTTCGAAGCGCGGTGAAGCAGCTAAAACGGTGGCCAAACCAGGACTAACATCCAGGAAGGTTCTACTGTGTATTTGGTGAGACTGGAAAGAAATAATTTGTTCTGAGTTGCTTCCGTAGGGCCAAACACTAAATGCAGATATCTACTCTCAACAACTGGACCGTTTGAAGCTTAGTGACTTACCGGAAATGGCCAGAATTGCCAACACAAGAGGTGTCGTGTTCCATCAGGACAACGCCACGCCATACACGCCTGTAGTGACTCGCCAGAAACTCTGGGAGCTTGGTTAGAAAGTTTTAATGCATCCACCTTATAGTCGAGACCTGGAACGAAACGATTAGTACCTTTTTCTTGTATTGTGTCCATTGTGTGTCTTCCAGAGTAATAAAAAATTGGGATCAAGACAAGATTGTGAAAATTGATTACATGAGTTTTTCGCTAATAAAAAGGCCAAGACTTCTATGAGAGAGGCAATATGAAGCTACCTTTAAAATGACAACAAATTATACAACAAAACGGTACATATTTTAATCAAATCGGACAATCCAAAACATGTTAAATAAAGTTTTGAATTTCATGCAAAAATAATGGATTTCTTTTTTCCCCCAATCTAATATATTAAAAATCTTAATATAAAAATACAGACATTGTTTTATTGCCGAGTAAGATATTTTACTGAGCTGAAGCCATTCACACAAGACTAGTCTCTTCTAAGGTCTCACCATTTAGATTATATACTGCATTTTATTTCATCGTAATGTGATGATTTATCCTCCTCACATTAGCACTTACACATTCGAACTCCGCTGAATAGTCGTAACTGTCATTAGAAAATTCTACGTCGTGTTTTCTTGTCAACGTACCTGTATTTGTTAGATTTCAAAATATCAGAAAAAATGAATAAATATTCTTAGTGTAATTGAAACGTTGAGAAAGCGTCTCATATAAATAGCATTATAAAAAATTCAGTCAAGTATCAATAAGCAAAAAATCTATGAAAATTCTTATCTTTATTATTATTTTGAAAAGGAACTCTTCAAATATTATTGCAAAATTTGACGAAGTTTTATTCATTATGATTTTAATATTCTATGAAGAAATTTTATTTATAGTCAATTAATGTCTTTTGTAATATCCATTACGAGTATTTAAATTTCTTGATATTTTTTTCTTATATATTTTGTAGTCCCTCTTACGTTAAACATTAAAAGTTAACATTAAAAGTTTCACTGAATAAAAAAATAGTTTATATCTTAAAATGTGGTGGTAAAATGGAAATTCGGTAAACGTTTAATTTAATCTTATCAATACTGATACTTAGTTGATGACAGTGTAAAATTAGCTCTTTAAGTCTCCAATGATGGGAGATTGCTGCTTAAGTTTTCGGATCCTGAAATAATTGTATGTTACATTTTTCATTCATTTGTGAATAATGTCAAGTTAAGAATTATTTAAATCTCTTTCTTTCTATCTCTCAAATTTAACTAATGCATGAAATACATATTTAAAACAGTTACTTTTGAAATTCTTCACTTATGTTTGGAACTATTTTACAGCCAAATTATTATTAGGGCTTCGTCATGCTTTAGTTACGTTTCAAAGATACAGCTTTGACGATGAAATTAAAATATTCCTTTGATTACTTATCACGGAGAGCTACCATATTTCTATTAAGTCATTTAAATAATTTTTAAAAAAATGTTTCAATATTTTTTTTATTTATTGACAAATACATATTTCAAGTAATATATCTTCTTACCTTTAGATTCTGTTGGTTGTGCTGTTTCATCTCCGTCTAAACAGAAAGGTACTTGGGTTGTCGTTGTTGTTGCTAAAGTTGTTGACGTTTCAGCTTCGGTTGTAGTCGTAAAATGAGTTGTTATTGATGTAGATGAATCCGATTCAGTAGAATAATCACTTGATACTTTTGTAGTAGTTGATGTCTCCATTGTTATAGATGAAGAGTTTGTTGTTGTAGTCGAATCTGTAGTAGTAATTTCACCCACTGTATTCATAGCCGAACTACCCGTTGACGTGGTTGAGAGATCAGTGATTGTAGTAGACCTTGTTATTGAAGTTGTGGGCTCTTTCGTTGAAGATGAAACTTCTTTTATCGTAGTTAGAGTATTTTCTGTCGTACTTGCAACTTCTGTAGTGTTTGGAACTTCTGATGGGGTGTGTGGAAATTCTGTTATTGTACTTGGAGCTTCCGTTGTACTTTTTCGAATGCCTGTTGTTGTAATTGAAACTTCTGCAACTGTAATAGGGTTTTCCGATGTTGGTATCTCCAACGTTCTAAAGAGCTGCTTCGACAAAAAACAATTTTTTAAATATTCAAAAATCATGCACAATATGCTCACACATATTACAATACATCACAGTGTATTTGTGAATTGACTTGAAAAGTAATAGATAAACAAATAAATAATCGAGTCAGTTATTTGTCTTTAATAGAAGAAGACTAACTGAGATTATATGTTGTGCTGAATTATAAATAAGTTTCTAACGAAACACATATTTATAAATTTATAATTCCATCAAACAGGAAACTTATAAGCAAAATAAAAACTACTAAGAAAAGATCGGAAGTATAAATTAGTTAAAATTGAAATGATCTATGTAAGTATTTAGGAAATATTTTAAAGAAATTCAGATATTCTTTATGGTATCAGACTACGTTCGGAACCGTGATTTTGCAAAAGCGTATAAATGGATAATATTTATGATATTTAGTGTCACGTAGATTAGAAAACGTATATAAAATTGTTTTTAGAATATTATTACAATAAAGAATTATTTAAGTACAATATTTTGACAAAAGATAAAAGTAAAATGACCAATTTTCTAAATATTCTCCTTTTATGAAAACTGCTTCTATAATAATAATATTTTGCCTGTGCATATAGCTCAGACCCCTGTACATAGGTTGAACTAGATTTTTCAAATATATATCTAAGAAGTGGGTTTATCCATATTTTACTAATTTTAAGAAAAAACGCCGGTGGTTACTTAAATTGGTGGTAACTCTAAAAATAACGTGAATTTTTCAAAAAATCCTATTTCAGGCTCTCTGGTGAAGTCTTTTCTTTATATAAGCAAAATATTATTATTATAGAAGCATTTTTTATAAAAGGAGAGCATTTTGAGAGCGTTAATGTTTTGCCGCAATATTATGTTTAAATATTTTTTTTTGTGTTAATGTCCTTAAAACATTTTTATACATGTATTCTAATCTAAGTGACATTAAATATCATGAAAATTATCCATTTATGCGCTTTTTTAAAATCATGGTTCGAACGTAGTCAGGCATCTTAATAGAGTTAAAGTGAACACTTTTAATGCAAATCAAATTTGTACTTACGTGAAATACTTGAAATCCTTCCATTTTGCAATCCTTTTTATCAGTACAATCAGATTCACTTATATTTGAGAGAATATGACATATTCTAACAAATTCATCTGATTTTTCTTTTAAGGGACCTAGTGCCATTCCAGAACAGTTTGTATATTCTCTACATTTCTGTAGACATGTCACCAAATGAGAGCCTTCCAAAGTATCCAGGATCCAATTGTTGTGTACCATGTTTGCAAACCAAAAATAAAACTGCGTCATTGACACTTCAAAAGTTGAAGTTTTGGTTACTGAACTGAACACGATGAAATTTATTAAATGAAAATATACTTGCTTTGATGATTTCATCATGCTGATTAATACGATTCTATCTAATTATTAAATTTTGAAAAAAATAATCAAATATATGTGGAATTATAACTGAAAAATGTAAAATTAAAATGAGAATTATACAAAACTATTAATTTCTATTCGATTTATCTTTGACATTTTATCAAAACCGGAAGAAAGAAATTAAACTTTTAAAAGAGATTCTTCATTCTTTAAACCTTTAAAGACATCGAGAAAACCTTAAACCTAAAAATTGTTTCATTGGTGCTTTCTTTGTTATTTAAACACTCCTCACCACTACAAAACATTCCATCTATCATTACTTGAATTGACTTCTTAACATAAAAATAATAAAATGAGTTTAATACAGGTGATTTTCTGAGTATAAATAGGTAGTTTTCACCGCTTATACATTGTTTATTTTTTATATTTACCATGACGATTAGCGTGCATTTACTAATAAGCGATATACTTCGAGAATCTCATGCAATATTAAGACTTATTTTGTTTTCCCGAATTCAGCATTAAAGCATTATGAGAGATAAATTAGAAATATTTTAGCATTTCTTTCATTGCGTGGGCTGAAACATAAAAATCGCCGAGATATTTATTCGGAATAAAGCATGCATGCCCCGTTATTTTTGCGAAAATAAATGTGGGAATCAACAACTGATTCTGAACGCTGTAACAGAAAATACTAGAGAGTAATAACAATTGGAATAATATGGAAGCCTAATTTTTCTTCTATGTATTTGATTATAATTTGTAATTTGATGAAACGATAAACATTTCGAAAACAAAAACAGTTGTTTTTTTTCTCTAAAAAGGTACAAATAAGGTATAGGTTTTTGGTAACTATTGTAATGGGTTTTTTTATCCATCAGTAAGCTATATGGAGGAAGTATGGAAGTAATTCTGAAGATAGATTTTGGGTCAGCTAAGAATAGTAATTAAAATTTGCCTTAGCTCTGTGTATATTGTCTCACTCAACCTAAGTGTTAACTGTCCCGAACGTACATATACGTTTTTTCAAAAGTTCGTTTATTTGGATTGTGCTGCTCTGTTTAAAACCTGCCCAACGTCTTTGGAAAGCAACAAAATTACCTTGACAATGTGTTTTGGAAGAATTTACTTATTTCACAGAAGGATTTGCTCATTTATTCCTTTTCTCCCCCTCCAATTCAATACATACGCAATCCTATGTATAAAATGGGGGGCACTGGATATCGAGGGGTTAAGAGCCATGAATTCCATCCAAAAAGTTTCTCTTAAATTGTATTGGCATAATGGCTTTTAGGAAAAAACCATTATGCCAAAAACTCATTAAAATAACTCGTTATAATAGTTTAGAATTATGTAATTTTCCTAAGCTATATTGTATATAATAACTAATATTTAATCTTTTAAAATTGCAGAGCTTTCTCTGAAACATTCAATATCAATACATTTTATTTGATTATCCTTCTATTATATATTGACGAATATTCTTGAGAAGCTACTATTAAAAATAAATTCCATTTCACTAAAAGCAAAAAGAAAATATTTTGCATTTTCCTGAAACTGTGGAGTTGCAGTTTCATTTCAGGAGTAATTAACTTCTCGTTGAAAATAATTTATACACAAACTTCGTTGCTAAAATTTTTCTAATGATATAAATATGGGTACTTTTCTAATTTGTAGGGGCTAATCTCGCCAAGGAGGCTTTATTGGTGAAGAAACACAAAAACACATAATAAATGTTCATAAATGTTAATTCTCATTGATTGTTCATCTATATTTTATGTATTATGAAACCTATACTAAGAAAAGATCGCGACTTGTTTCGTAAATGGGTGTAAGAGGTTACCAACGGGACTATTCCGTTTGGCGTCGTTTTTATCATTTTTGACAATTTTATCGCCTGCACCGGCGAAACGGAAAAGTACCGAAATATGTCATTAGCAGATAAAATTGAAGAGATAAGATTAAATGTGATTTAAGTATTAGCATATAAAAGTTTTGTCTTTTCTAAATTTACTGATAATTCAGATTGTGTGATTTCAGATTTCTGTTCCCTTTGATTATTCTTTCAAATCTCATTTCTATATTAATTGAATTGAATTGAAACTTTTATTTGTCTGTTTAATTTATTATTAATTTACTCTTTCTATAGCCATGTTGGATTGATTTTGTTCAATCTAAACACACACGATTCGCATAATGACAGTTGTCCTCGATTTATATTTTATACTTATCATTTCATAAAATATATATTATTTCAACAACGAATTTTTTGAGTTGTTACACTTATATTTCTTTTGTACATATTATTACTTACTCGCTGTTACCAGATGCAATGTACTTATACTTATCCTGAATACTATTACCCATATGATTTGAATTTACTAAATCTAGAATCTTAAGTAATAAAAATTTTAAAAAAAGAAGGCATTTTGTTTTAAGTAAATTTATGAATAGAGTTCTAATGAATTTGATTTCAAGGAAAAGAATAAAACCCCGCTTTTTTCAAGTGTTAACAGAAATACATAAATATCTATCAAAAGTATGACATTCTTTTAAGAGAATGATAAAATTTCGTGTTCCTCGATTCAGACTGTCAATAAAAAATTACTTTCAGAAATAATAATTAATAAGTTTAATAACTCTCAATTGAAACTGTATTTATTGAATTAAGAAAACATGGATTTGTATTATTATTACCTAGCATGAACACCCTCTAATTTGTGCTATAATGTAGATTTAAGTGTTTTATAATGTCTTCCATTTAAAGAATATAAATTATTCTTATATATTAAATGATACTGAAATAAAAAAACCCCTTTTTCTTATGAATTTATCATAAAAATAAACCTAAATGTATGTAAAAATTTTATTTTAAATAGACAAATTGTTTTGATGTGAAAAGTAAAACTTCCTGTTCTTTTCCAAAAAATTTTCTTCAAAAGTATTATTTTAATTATGTTTTTTAAACAATAAATCAGTCCATTTGTTTTGTTCTCTTCATGCCCAATAAATCTTCAGTAGTTTTGTTAGAAATTTGACAAAATCCCGTGGAGTTTCTTAACATGACAATGTATTTTTTTTCTGTTTTATTTATGATATTAGTTAAAAAAAATTATCTCCCAAAATATACATATCTTTGTATATTTAAGATTTTTACTTGATAAATACTTTTTCCAGTTTGAATTATACATGTTGTAATCAATAGGTAAATGTAAGTAATGGACTACATCACAAGGTACCCTCATGAACTAACATGGGATAATATTTTTAAAAGTCTTAGAGTTTAGCTGCTACTTGCTTACATTAAAAACAGATTAGTTCTAAGGTAAAAAACTGAGTGAAATCGAAAGAGAGGTATTAATAGATGGCTGATAGTGGAGAAGTAAGCCTTTAGCAGTGGGGAGAATTTAACGTCAAATTCGAGAATTAGATTCATCAGCTAGTAAATTTCGTCGTCTAAGCTTGGGCGTTTAAAAGTCTTTGATAAGGAAATCCATTTTGGAAAATCATCGGATTAGTCTTAAGGTGTCCGAACACGTTGAAAATGACCAAATTCGAACAAGACCGATGTTTTTGTTTTCTATTTTATTTCATACATCTATATTTTGCTTTACAAAACATACTTTGTTTTGATTCTATGCTTCATAGAGGCCAAGTTACAATCAATTTTATTAAGTTAGAAAAACCGGAAGTGGGTCTTTGATCTACCAGAAGTGGGCATTTAAATTGTTCGAAATCTATCAGGGCGAGTCTAATCACACAAAATATTACAAATGTATTTCTATAACACTTTTTGCACCTGATATTTATGCTATTTACTAGAGAATGTACTAAAATATTTCTTATAGTATGAAAATTATTTGAGTTAGGGCATGTTATTTAAATAATGGTCTCATAAACGCGTTATTTTTCTTATAACGTTTACTCAATCATCTCTAAAAGTTTCAAATTTTAATAAAACATTAAAATTTTAGTACATTCTATAGATAAATGTCTCTAGATTGTTTTGGTAGTTCTTTTACTAATATAAGTTTATTACTTTTTTTCTCTAATTGCATTGAAGTTTTACAAATATATTGCTAAAATTTCACATATTATTGTGATTTTTATGAAATTCCGGCAATTTATTTTAAATATTGTTGATTAAATATTAGTATTTATTGGTATTGAATCCTAAAAAAGCATTTATATGTTTCAATATGTTATTTTGTCAAAAAGTACTCTGAACGTGTTCGGATACCTTAAGAACCATTGGCTTCGAAACTGCTATGTGGCTATTGCCCGTCTCTTGTGTGGGAGGTATTGTTCTTAGTGTCTGAAAATATATCACACAAGCGAATTTTTGATTATTTCAATTTTGGTTGATTTTCCTCGTAACTCTTGAATAGGGATATTTAGATTAATGAAGTAGGTAATTATGTTGTAGGGTTTTATATCATGGTAACTGCTCTTACAGTAAGGTCAGATTCAAGTCACTTCTCGAGTATTTTTAAGTTAGGGCTTAGATGGAGCATAAAAAGTTTGGCGTCCTAAATCTATGTTTAATAAAACAATCATAGCCTGAGGCTTGAGCGTTTTCTGTTGCATTGCAGCGAATATCCTAATACTTTTTTTTCCAGGTATAGAAGTTTAAGTTGGCATTACTTTCCAAGATGGCGATCGATTTAACAGCTCTCAAGTGATTTATTCTCAGTTTGGTTTGGCAATTCATCATGAATAGACTCACGCCTGAACAACGCTTTCAAATTGTGCAATTTTATTTCGAAAATAATTTATTTCTATACGGAACTTTATCATAACCTTCTGGTCGACCTTTTAGGGATTTTCAACTCCAAAAAGCGGACAGGATTCCTTGTTATGCAGATTAGATTGTATTTAAGTCAAACGAAATAGTAAAGAGAGCAGTAGGAGATAGATATTGAAACATAAAGTTATAGTGAATTTGAATTAAATGGCATGAAGAATTGAGATTCAAGCGGTAAAAAAATAAAGATTTGCATTTAAAGTCTCATTAAAGTTTTAAGAGTGAGATTAAAGTTAAATGTTCAATAAGAACATTATTAAATATAAATCCTTATCGTGGTAATTTCTGCGTGATCGTTATTTAATAAATTAATTAATTAGATCATTAATTAATTGTCGAAACACCGTTACATTTGGGAAAGATAACCAAATAAAGAAAGTTATTTATAAAAATGGCTATGACTGTTTGGTCCCAAGGGCGATTCTCATAAGCGAATTTTGTTTATGGGCTGGTTGAATGGTCAACAAACAAAATCATTTTGGTCCATCGAAACTTCGTTTCAGAAAAAAACTATGATGGCCACAACGTTACAGTCAATGGTGATTGGTATAGAGCCACGATTACTAACTTTTTCATTCCTGAATTGAACGATCCTGATGTCCAGGAGCTGTGGTTCCAACAAGACGGCGCAACATGTCACACAGCTCGTGCCACAATCGATTTATTCAAAGGCACGTTTGGTGACCGCCTAATTTCACGTTTTGGACCTGTGAATTGGCCTCCAAGATCTTGTGATTTAACACCGCTAGACTCTTTTCTGTGGGGCTATGTAACGTCATTGGTCTATGCGGATAAGCCACAAACGCTTGACCATTTGGAAGACGACATTCGCCGTGTTATTGCCGATATACGACCACAAATGTTGGAAAAAGTCATCAAAAATTGGACATCCAGATTGGACTACATCCGAGCCAGCCGTGGCAGTCCTATGCAAGAAATCATATTTAAAATGTAATGCCACAAGATTATCTTTCGAATAAAAAAATTCATGTCAATCGAATAATACATCGTTGTTTTATTGCAATTTAAAGTTCTATACCTCTAAAAAAACACCCTTTACATATGACAGAATCATAGCATTAAGTGGTAATTAACTTTTATTAATTATCATTAAAGTATCGTATTGTCATCCAAAACAATCGTGTCTATAAAATTTCAGTTCAACTTAATGCTTTAAAACGTGAGAAAAATACCTTTTCAAGTTTTGACACAAGTCACCAAAATTATGCCAACGTAATTGTCTTTGCAATTTTTTAAATAATTAGTTTTAATTAATCAATTTTTATTACTTATAATTAATTTACTGTATTGTCATCGAAAGTAATCATGTATATAAAATTTCAGCTCAATTGAGCACTTTAAAATGCATTTTATTAACGCGATTGAAAATTCCACCAATATAAGTAAATAAATAAATAGAGAGTGTGAGCTAATAGAATAGGAATTGAAAAACTAACAAAAAAATGAGCTAAAAGTATGTGTTATAGTGTTAGCGATCAAAACTGTATTATTGGAATTAAAATCTTTATATTTTAATTCTGCATGATTTTAGTATTATCTCTTTAAATATACTTTATTCCGTTAAACTTTACTTGTTCCTTGGAAAATTTCTATTGGCTTCAGCATATTGTGAATTCCTTTTCAAACAGTATGCTTATGTTCATCGCTTCGGTTTTTTGATTAATCTGTAACTCAAGAATGGTTCCTCGGATACCGCGGCAATGCTAAGATCTCAAAGCGATATGGTGTAACCCAATTGACTTCCAATTAATATGTACAACCCCATGTATTTCGAAATACACCATCTTCATTTCTTTGAATTTTGATTTGGTCATTCGAATTTCATCTGGCTTGAGGACACAGGCGACAATTAGGCTTCATGACTTACTTACCTTGATTATAGGAGCCTAGTGATCGATTAAGACTTAGTATCCGAAGCATAAATAAGAAACCATGATTCACCACATGTTGTCTGTTGCTAAATCTAGGTTCTTTCCAATAGTATTCAACCTGTCAGTAAAAAAATTAGTTCAAATTTTTCTTTTAGTCCGAACGTGATATTCTTTAGCTAAATTTTGGAACATGTTTACCATATTTTAATATATTCGTGCGAAATCTGATCAGATTTATCAATGATTCCTATGGTATTTTTTTTTGTCAACTACTCAGATAATTAACCGAAGGCCTTTTCGAATCAAATCATAGGATTTTTCAATGTTTGTCCGTAGTTTCTGAGAAAAGTCATTCTCAACTCTCAGCCTGTGTTCATTGCAGTCTTTTCTCATCCCTCTTTGAATAGCTTAAGCTCTACTAATAGAGTGTATGAAAAACACTAATCACGATATACTTACAAAGAATGAGAGTTTCGGTGGCGGACATACCGAATTCACAAGAAATTTCCAGTAACGTTACTCTTTCAATACTGAACTGTAGTTCTCAGCATACTTCAGCAATAATCATAATCTTCATATGGAGACATTTAAATGATTCGAATAAGATTTATTTCACATGTGAAATTTTTGAAACTTTATATTAGCATAGTTTATGAAATGTGAAATAATTATTTTTGAGAAATTCAATTCAATATATATTATTTTCTGCTTTTTAAAATATATTCTTTATCTATTTTCTAAGAAAATAATATTAAAGAAATAATTTTTGAAAATGCAGAGAGTATGATTTTTTTTATTTGTTTCGCTAAATATTTTGAAAAGCACATTTTTTTTTTATTTCGTTATTCGAAACTACTATGTTTAGTATATAAGATTGAGGGTTACGAAAACTAAAATTCATTTTTTTATTGAACATAAAAAAAAAATAAAGCAAAAGAAATAAAATTGTTTTAATATTTCGCTACAATCTATGCAATATATGTTTTACAACGAAAAACTGTAAATGAAATTTACGTAATAAAACTAAATTTTATACATCAAGATAACTCGATAATTATTAGAATTGATTTGTTTTTTCAATATCTTTGTTCAATCTTTTATCAATATCAGTGTTATATATTTATTTTGTGCATTAAAAATGTTTTATTTATTGAATTATTTTACAGTGACACTTATTATTGCGGCATATAGCAAGAGCGTATCCTTCTTCAGTGCATTTTTTCACGCAAGCTTGTGGATCGCATGTATCAGAGGAAAGAGGCTCTTTTTTCCAAGAATCTGAAAACAAAAGATTACAAACTGTAAGAATTTATCAAAATTTTTTAAAAGAATGGGAAGAAAAAATATTACAAAAATAAAAAATAATTAAATAATAACTGAAATTATTAAATATGACAGCTACATTAGAATTTATTTAAATTCGAATTCATATTTATATCGGTATATTTCCTACAAATTTATGCATTTATTTAAAATATAAATAATTATTTGTTTGAATATTTGAAGAATGCAAACAAGAAAATTATATTCATTAAAATAATATATGATGGTCTATTCCTTCAGAACCCACGTTTAAACAATAACGAGCTATCCGCCTAACGGTAGTCTTTGGAACTACATCTATCCATCTATAAAGATCATGTGATTAGAGCTTTCGTTTCCCGGTTAGTATATAAACCGAGATTTCTGGAAAATTCGCCTTATTGTGTGTTCTTTATCCTTCGCAATGTATTCGGCTGCCGCCTGGTTCGTGTTTCCTGTCTGCTTCCTGTATTGTTGAAAAGCTATGTGAGTAAATGTGAAATAAAGCGGAATAACAAGATGATGTCTCATCAATCCCACATCTATTCTCGGAATTATGGCTTAGTAAGAATTAGCCCCCACTCATCGAGATTACAACATATATATATATATATATATATATATATATATATATGCAGTTGGACCCCAATTTAACGAATTCATCGAGACCAAACATTTTGTTCGTTAAATCGAGGTTATTCGTTGTATCGGGGTCCAAGCCAAATACAAATTTTTAGCATTCCTTTTACACTTTTTATTCAACGGATAAAAGTACTATTAGCGAATTTTTACGCTACACCTTTGTTAGAAATTTTAAAATACTGAGTGATATATGTTTGAATATATATATATATATATATATATATATATATATATATATATATATATATATATATATATATATGTGTGTGTGTGTGTGTGTGTGTGTGTGTGTGTGTGTGTGTGTATTATTTCTGATTTTCTCGAAAGAGTTCTTTTTTTTACCTTATGCAGATAAGAAAATATTGCGTCGTTTACGTTCTGCTGCATGAGGTATGTTTTCACAGCTTCCTCGCCATGTAAAGCATTAGGAAATGTAAAATGAAAAGAGTTTCATTATCAATTTCTGCATCAGAATCGCTATTCATCGGCTCCGAGAAATCAAGTTTCCTGAGCTTCAGTTGCATAGACAAACCTTCCGTTTAAAAATACAACAAAATCGTTAAAACTTTAAGATATTCCTTTGCGTTGTGAAGTGGAATGAGATAAGAAAAAATTCTGGTCCTATTCAAAACTCACACGATAGGTTACACTCATGACTCATTTACACCTGTTAAATATAGTAAATCTCTGCATCCTTGACCGTTGAAATTTGTTTCTGGTAAGAAAATTCCTTGTTCTGTTTCGGACAAAATTCAAATCTCAAATAAAATAGAAAGCAAAAATATATAAAATCTGAAGGATTGTCATTTTGTGCTGGTCAATTTTAAGTGAATGTTTTGCCACGCTATAGTTTTTGTATAAGTATCAGCTTTGTGGATGCATGGTACTTGAATTATTGAATATATAACTAAATATAATAAATTATTTGAATATTTTTTAGATTTTTGCAATAATAATCTCTTATATGTTTGATTTTCATATAAAGGTAAGTAATTATTGAAAATTTTGCTTAATTTTTTTTTTTACTCAAATAAATGTTTAAAATGCATTTTTTCTCAGTTCATAAATTTTC
This sequence comes from Trichonephila clavipes, assembly GCA_019973935.1. Classification (NCBI taxonomy): domain Eukaryota; kingdom Metazoa; phylum Arthropoda; class Arachnida; order Araneae; family Nephilidae; genus Trichonephila; species Trichonephila clavipes. The sequence goes on from BMAU01021362.1 coordinate 370,383, forward strand.
TCTTTTCCTTATTACGTAAAATGTTCCTTGCGTTTCATATCATGTCGTATCTCTAAGAAATTTTAACAAGTAATGAAATATTATGTAATTCATAAATTTGTTCATTAGGTTTGAAAAAACTTTAACGGATCATATTTTACGTTGTTTTGAATATCTTGAATATGTGATAATTGGAGAAATATATTTCAGATAGTAAAGAAAATTTATCATTTTTCATCAAATTTTATTCTGAATTTAAAATCCATGCACAAATATATTTAGTTATAGTTCATATACATATATAAAACACAAATTATGTACATATCTTAAAAACTGATGCACAAGGAGCATTTTTTAAAAAGTTTAAAAAATTAAATTTAAAAAAAAATCAAATTATAATTTTTTAAAAATATATGTATTTAAATTGGGAAATATGTATATATATAGATAGATAGATAATTTACTATATTCATTCCAATTCCAACTAATTAAGCTAACAATTCAAGAAATTAATTTCAAACGTCCATTGTCTCCTTAATGCTATTTTTCATTATCATGCATCATAGACCAGTCTTTATATATGTGTGCTATAAACGGTCTGGTCTATTCTAGTAGAGCTTTTATTAAATTTACAAACAATGAAATAATTCGAATATTTAAATTTTGTGATCAGCTAATGTTTCTGCTTAATTATTCTGTTTTAAGTTCATACGCTTGAAATTTTCAATACCACTACATAGATATGCAACGGTTAAGAAATATTTTAGATCCCAATTTTATCGTGATAATTTTTTTCTGAATTTATTATTGAAATAAAAATACATATCGTTACCCTAGTTATCAGATTGCGTAACTCCTGGGGTGCTAATTTGTCAAACTTTGGTAAAAATGTGCTGTAGAATTAAAAGCTAAAAGATTCATAGTCCAATACATATTTTGTCAAATGAGGCGTCTATAGTTAATGTGAAATTTGTCCGTGTTTACATAGCTCTATTAGCGTGGTATTTCTGATAAAAATCTAAAATTTTTAAATCCTGTTGTCTAATGTCTCTTTGCAAAAATGTACTATTTCAAATAAATTCTCTTTCTTTCCTTAATGAAGTGCGCCCACAGCGAATGTCAGAAATTATATACGAATTGGTAAATTTATTCCTTTCAATGATATTAATGCATTTTTTTTATGTTTACCCAATTACCTAATTAAAATGCACCAGTTTTATAGCTTATAATTTTTATTTTTTGCTAATTACTTTAAACTTAAAAATGTGTGTGGGCAATTTACTAAGCTAAAGTCTCTCACCAACTTCTGAAAGATGGGAGATAAAGATCTCTGTCATGCAGTGGCGCACACAGGAATTTTTCAAGGGGGGGTCCGGGGTCGAAAGTTCACCATTCTTGTATCATGCTCCGTTTGATTTTATCGATTTTCGGGAACAAAACACAGTAAAAAACTAGTTTTTGAATAAATAATTAGCATTAATTAATAAAATTAATCATTAATAGCATGTAAATAATTAAATTTTACGTATTATATACTTAGAATTATAATCAATCTGAAAAAAAAATCAAGTGCGCCACTGCTGTCATGAGATCAGGAGCTCCGGTCCCATCGTTCAACACCATCTTCTGTTTGCTCATTTTTAATCATTTTATTTAATTTTTTTTTCTGCTGACAACTTTTGTTACTGACAGAGAATGTCATTTAAACCTCCTTTAGGCACGTTAATCACTTAATCTGCCTTTCGTCTCACTCGCCCTAAGATTTTTGTCAAGGACGAGGTCGATTTCTTCATATTTCATTGAAGAAATCGACCTTCTTTCAGAGGTCATTGAATCTGAGAGATGCAGTGCGCCCAACACGTCAGTTTTTATGACTAGGTACTATTTTGGTAATTTTGATTATTTTTCTTGTAAAAATGTGTACTCTTCATTTTGTGCGAAAGTAATTCGAAACAAGTATTTTGTGTGTGATAGTTTTTTTTTTGCTGGGAGTTGAGATACATCTGAGGGATGTCGTGTCCTTGAGAAAATGACTATATTTATTCAATCATCAATGTAGCTGGAATAAACTCACAAAATATCTATATGGGAATCAAAATCACTCAGATACTTGTGCACAGATCCAGGAAAACTAGATCACGAACTTCTGAAAGAGCACTTGAAAAGACGGTCTGAGTGTACCATTCACATACCTCGTTCATTTTGACACATGATTGAAGAAATATCTGAAATACAACACCCCACTCAAGATGAGAAACATCACCAGAAACTTGGAAATAAAGGCACTGTTTCTTCTTGCCAGAACATCAAGAAAAGATGAATAAAATTTTGTATTGCATTATACGAAAATTCCATGTGCCTTGAACCTTGTAAGGTGATTTGTGAAGACTGTAAAATCTAAAACTGGTGACGCGGTGATAACCAGCCGTTACCTTTTTGATGTTTTTTCGTATAAATATATCAATTCTTCTCTCTCTGACTCTATTTTCATAATTATTTTAAGTCAAATATATTTTAATGTACCACCTGGATAGCGTGGTTGGTTTGTCACTGGCCTTCTGTAATGAAGGTTGTGGGTTGGACCGCGGCCCAAGTCGATGGATTTCCATGCAGCAGAAAATCGGCAGCGATCATGTCGCGTGATTATACGACATCTAAAATATCCCTATAGTGTCTGTTTGGCTTGAAAGCCCTCGGCAAAATTAAATCCTAGTACAGATTCGTATCGTCAGAGCTCAAATGCCTCCCTTTTGGGAGGAAACTGGGCTTCAAAATTACCGCGGTGATTAGTATCCGCCTATAGGGTACCGCACTAAAAAGAGACACTAGCTCCCAGGGAATGTACTAGGCCTGCAATGGTTAATCAGCAATCCACAGCCCATTAGAAATAAGAAAAAATTTATTTTAATATCAAATCTCCCACCAATAAAATAATTGAATCCTCTTTAAACGTAATAATGAGGTAATGCCTCTGAGAGATGCCACGCGCCTATGAATGGAACTTTTTGAAGCGTGCGTAACGGAGGGTTAAACTGTTTCTCAAATTTCAACGAGTTCTGAAAAACTTTTCAATGTTAATACACTAGTAGCCACACGGAAATGTTTCAATGCATTTAAGAATCCTTTAAGTCTCTTAAATTTTAAAGTCATATTCATAGATAACCCAAATTAAGAGTCTTACACAACACTAACTTTTCTTCCAAAATACACGGGGCAACATAATAGCGAAATCATATTACTCAAATATCCGAAGTTTTGGGGATCATTGTTTTCTGGAACATATGTAGGTTTTAAAGAATTAATTGGCTTTTTCATTCTCTCACACTTGAAATATTTTAGTTGGTGCTAATTTTTTCGTTCTCGGAAACTGAAACTTTATTACGGTACCAATTTGCTTTGTACTGACGTTTCTGAAAATAACTTTTACACACACATTTGTTATTTCCCAAAATTATTTTGAAAAATAATATGAGCTAATAATTCACTGATATTCTATTAAATAAAGTAGATAACTATTGTTTTACAACTAAACAGAGTTTTTATTAAATCAATTTGAATGTAAAAAAAAATACTGCTAGATTTTCCTTCCACTTACTCTCAAATGCATAATTATTTTTTCTTCTAAATCAAACGTTTATTAAAATTATATATTTTTAAAAAATATGGTATTTAAATCCTGTTTGATGAGTTTAAGGGCATTTACGCGCTGAGCTCCAGATACTTAAACATCTACTTCCGGGTTTTCGCGCCTTACTAATTTTTAATATATTGGCTTGTAAGCGACTTAGGAACAAAATAAGAAAATATCTATAAAACTAAATAAATGCTTTATTCTATAAAATCATAAATTTGAAAATGATTTTTTTTGCAGATATTGACTATTTTAACGTATTTGTATGTAATATTACTTGTAAATAATATTCTGTCAATACATCTTCTGTGACATCTTACGCGTCTTTTCCTTAACAAGTCCTTTGGGTTCGTTGGGCCAGAATTAATGGCAACTCTTTTCCAAACAAATCCAAGAAACGAGATGTGAAGAAGAGATGCAAATAAACGGATTTTATACAACGGATCTTAGAGTAAGCGGGATGGCAATGTAAAGGAATGTTAGACAATTGATGTGCGTTGTGGCAGTTTATGATTATTGCAGTTCGTGGTTCAAGATTGATTAAGTTCTACGTGTCGTGGGTAAACATATTGTGTTCGACTAGAAGTTAGCTGTCAAGCTGCATCCCATTGCAGATAAAGACAAGTAGCATTACGGAATAATATAAGGTAGGATTGATTACTTAATATTAGAATCGAGGATTAGGCGGTTCGCTTATTGAGATTGGTCTGAATTAGTTTGGATTATATTATAAATATATATATATATATATATATATATATATATATATATATATATATATATAAATTGTGTGTTGCGTACTGAGTCTTTGTAGATTCTCTCATATTAATTATAATAATTACATTTGTTAAAGGTTTAAGTTGAATATCTTAATAAAGTCATATTAAGATAATGTTTGATCCTAGTTCTTTCGCTAACCCTACACCTCTAGCTCACGCTAATACTTCGAGGGATATACTTCCAAGGGGAGTTACATCACAGTACTTCCAAACTTGAGAATTCTTTCATGCACAGAATTATGTGCAGTTTCAAATTTGACAATCCCATATTTGTAAATTTTCTTTACTGAAGTTTACTTTTAAACCTTAATCAATTTTTGGTCATCATTCTGATTAGGTATTAACAAATATAAATAGTAAACATCTGCACTCAAATTCAGATTTTTTTTAAAAATTAAAATGTTTATATTATGAAACCTTAGTAAGACCCCAAAAATATTTACGCGTTATCATACTGGGCGTAGTGCCTTTTGTGTGATAATTTTAATGTGAATGTGATAATTTTAATTTTAAAGTCAATACGGAATGTATATAAAATGAAGAGGTTTATGAAAAAATATTTGCGAGTAACAAATGCATCTTACCACTTAGAGAAGACTTATGTGGACACTTAAACCAGTACGTGCATTTTCTATCTGGCCCTCTGATAAGACCTGGTTTACAAATGCAGCCTGCCTCACATTTCTTCGGACAAATCAAATCGTATGCCCAATTCGAGCAATTTTTTTGACAGTTAGCATTACATTTACTGTACAACTCACCAGCTGGACAGTTTCCTGCATAAAATAACGATAATTTAAAAAATAATACTCATCTACATTTATAAGTAAACACTATAACACAAAAATTGACGCACCAAGAAGGAATTTTTCCTACGGGAGGAAAACCTATAGATATGATGATTGTTATAAAGAATCACACAAATTATACATTATTTGCGATTATAATTTAATTTACGTCCTTATAAAATAAAAATATACATAAGGTAAATCTGTAAAAAGCTTACTTTTCGCCTGATATTTGTTTTATTTATGCGGTTGTTTTATAATAATATTTTATAAATACAGTTGGATATCCATACACATCGAAATCAATGGTTTAATAAAAAAAAACAATGAACATATTTTTTACATTAACTATTACTTCGCTTATTAAATAATTTTTTCTGGTATATGTATATGAGAAATACTTAATATATTATATGTTTCTGAGTAAATCTTTTACAACAAATATGATATTTTATGTAGAGATTATTTTTCTTCATCTTAATCACATGGATTACTAAAACAGTCGCAAATTCTGAGTATAAATAATTTCTCTTTTTGTATTATATAGGTGACCTTCTTTCTTTCTGAATACATCATCTATACAGAAAAGAAAACCCTGATTCACACTCCATAATTAATTGAAAGATAAGCAAAAATAACACTGAGAAAATAAGTTATTTTATGTACAAATCCTGGAGTTCTTTTTTTAAAAAGAGAATAATTTGTGGTTTTCTCGGAATGTTGAAAACGTAGAATATAAAGGTCCACTTTTAATAATAAACTAATCAATCTCTCTTCTAAAATTTACTTTAACAAGCTTTATTTTTCTATTTAAAAATATTGAACGTTAGGTATTTTCAGTAAATTTAATTATTAACCTGTATGTCATTAGAAAAAGTAAAATAAATTTAATTATAAATATTAAACTAATTATTAAAGAATGTTATATTTATTATCATAGAATATTGTTAAAAAACTTTTTATTATCTGAACGTATTTTTAATGAAAGGCCATAAGGAACATTTAATAACTTAAAAACTGATGACTAATAAAAAATATTCATCTCATAAATTGACAAAAAATACTTGCGGTTTCCAGGACATTCCTCTTTCTTTATACATTTTTTGTTTGGTCCAATAACATATCCCTCCTGGCATTCACATCCTGGCACACAGAAAATTACAGGACATTTCCTGTTTTTATCCTTGTAATTATTGCAGTCAGCTGGACAGGGACACAATTTCCAAACTTCATTTGCTCCACAAAGTGGAAGTTGATCTAAAATAATTACACAAATGACATTAACCCTGTGATTCTGAAAATGTGAGGTGTGCTCCCTAGAGAGGCTTAATAACCCCATGAAAAGGGTGAAAGCCTATCGAAAAGTGGAAAATAAAATATTTTTTTAAAAAAAAAAATTAATTTACTGGAAGGAAGCAAAACAAAGTACATTCCTACACAATAAAAGATAAAATACCCCTTGCATGTTTAACAACATCTGTTAGAATTTAAGACTTAGAAAAGAAAAGTAACATAATATTTATCTTATTACTTAAAAGTAAACATTACTTAAAGTTAACATGTACACAATTTAACCCACGATCACTCGCGCGGGGTGTTCTGTACACCCCAGCTACAAGAAAACCCTCCCAGGATTCTAAAAAGAATACTTAGAACCACAATTTTTTCTGTAGCTGCACATTTTAGGTCATTAAACCTTCAGGCCTGATGCAATCCTTCTTTCTCAAACGATTGGAATGTAATGACCTTCAAAAGTTTATCTGGGGGGGCTGATAACTCCCGCGAGAAGTTGGGCATGTATAAACAGTCTGCGCTGAATGTTTGGAAAATGATTAAAATATTATTTTTCTACTTTCTACAATCATTATCTCATTAATTATGAAGTATATTTATTACTGGTATATACGCTTTACTGGTTTGTGAAAAAATATAAAATTATGTGCTTTAAAGTGAAAATTTTGTATGTTTAGTTTAAATTAATGTTAGTCTCATTTGTATGCAATAAATTTAGTAATTTTATTTTTATAATACAAAAAACATGTTGTACTTTATAAATATGTATCATAATTACTTAATTTTTTTTCATAATTAAATGCACGCGTTAGAAGTTTGGGGTGTTCTCTACACCCCGCGGGTAACGACGGTGGCAAAAACAGGGGTGAGTGACCGCGGGTTAATACTTATTCTGTTAGTTTATACGGTTGAAAATTAATGTCAAATTGTAGCCTTAGCGTCATAGTGCAACGCCCGTGCTTGCCTGCTTGATCATTTGACGCCGAGTCTCCTAGTACCGACTGACGATGTCATCAGCTTGGTTTTCATCGAGTCGAGTCCAGCACATTGGATCAGGTGGTCGCCATCCATCCTGCATGGCCACAGAGTGGGCAGGCCTCGTCAGCAACCAGGCCAAACCAGTGGAGATATACTCTCAAAACGTCATGTCCGGTGGTTAGGTGAAAGCGGACAGCAGCCTCGGCTTTCTCCAGTTGCCTAGGGATTGGACTCACAGTAGCCAGAGTTACCCATGGCTTTCCAAGGTTCTTGGTATTTTGGTACTTTGCATTTTGGTACTTGGTATTTTGCATTCAACACACTATTATTGTATAGAGGGAGGTAGCGATGAAAATTATGATTGAAACGGGATAGCAAATACTGAAAGTTTGAGAAACACTGCATTAACCAAATGTATTCATACCTTAATTTAGCATCGATCTTAAAGAGGGATTTAAGGCATCATTAAGGCTTCACGAACTGCTACGAAAACGCACCGCAGTTTTATGCCTTCCCCTGTTAAAACAGGGGATCCTCAAATGGTTTTGCAGGGGATGATTTTATTCCTTTTCGGTTTCTGTGTTGTTCGAAAACGGAGGTTTCTCATTCACAGCTGATTTTAGCCTAGAGCGAGGATTGTGAAATGTACATATTCTCCACTTCACGGCCAACAGAAACTTCTCCCAATTTATTGCAAATATATCTTTCATATATTTGGAAAACTTGCTCAATTTCTGATCTAAAACCAATTAGGTTTTAGGAAATTTTAATTTTCTGAGTTTTGATTTTAAATTCGGTTTCATTTTAAAGCATTTTTGCATTCCTAGATTGAATTAATTAAAAATATTTTTTAACACAATCCAATATTTCGTGTGAAATGGCAATTAACTACAATTTTAGTTTCTAAAATCATTTCTGTTTGCTCATGTTTTTAAGTTTTTGAGTTTTCTCACATTTACTTAATTAAGATTGATTTGAAGACCAATATATTTTTTGACACATAGTTTATATAATTTAAAAGCTCTATACTTTGTCTTCATTAATTTTTTCCTTTTGAAAAATGCCATGACCAAATTGTACGCAGGGTACTGTGAGAAATAATACTTGAAAGGGATGGAATATGACTGAAAATGGTAAATCTAAAATGCAGCTTTTTCAGGTAATCATACAATTAGACTACAGAATACAAATGTTGCAGAATGAACTAAATATTTCCATGATGTACCAGAAACTACATTATAATAAATCTAGTGTAGTACTACACTGCAGTATTTTAAAGTCCTTCAACAAAAATTTAAACTTGCTTAACTGCCACGATGGGGAACTGAGAAAAAAATAGATATTATTTACAAACTTGGTGATTTCTGGATTACGTTTGTATAACTACTAATTTCTATATAAATATTTTGCATTTAAAACTCTTGTGAATATATAAGGTTCTGATAAAAATGAATAATTGATCAAATTAACAGTTGTTATCAATGTTATATATGTCTTAGAATATTTTGAATTAAAAAAGATATTTCAGTCATATTTATATTTCAAGTAGAATTTTCATGTAGAGCATAAGTTGGATAGTAACAGATTAAAAAACTAAAGCTTTACAGGCATTGGAATTTTTTTTATGCCTTTACAAATTTTAAATATATTTTTCTCAGATTTTTACTTTTGAAGATGAGAGTGTTTTCTAATCCCTAAGGCGTTTTTCCTGTTGAAGATAGAGTCTTGAAATATCTTGTAAATGTTCTTTTACATATGTTCTATAAAAGTTCATATGGATTTAGGTCTAAGAGCTCTAGTTATTTTTTAAAAATATCTTAATGTTAATATTTAAAAAAATTGGGTTTTTTCCAGGTTTAGCCATAAAAATAATTATTTAAATTCACGAAAGAGATATATTTTAAATTTTACTTTTTGTTTCCAATAATCTAAGAAATATTAATCACTTACAATAATTAAATATTTTTAATAATTTAACATTTTATAAAAGTTTTAAAAATTTCAATGTTCAATGCTTTAAAATTGTGAAATAATGCCTTGTCAAACTAACCTATTATTTTCAGAATCAATATAATAGTATAATTTGAATATAAAACAAAAATTAATTTTACTGCGACAAAACTGTTTACGACTTCTACTCATACTGTAAAAAGAATTAAAGATAAATATATAACATAGTGGCAGTCAAAAACATATTCATAATATGTTAAAATCCTGTCCCGATACAAATTTCAATGCATTTTCCAAACTGTAGCTAAAAACAATTATATGTTTATTAGGCCAGAAATTATTTATATATAGATATATTTTTCCTTATTAAGTACATAATGAATAATGACAAGATAATTTGTAAAATCCTGAAAGATTTTAATGAAGAAAAAAGCCAGACATAATTTTAGATAGTTAGAAATTTAATTATATAATACACAAATATGCATGTTTTAAAAGAAATAAGTTGGCTAAGAAAATGAAATTTACTAAAAATTTCCTGAATAAATTAAATCAGATTTCATCCTCAAATACATATAATTGTAAGAAAAGGTTTTATTCAATTTACAATTAATTACAAAAACCTTTTATAAAAATAATTTTAAAAGGTATAAATAGCAAAAAAATATCAAAGAAGTATGAGAAAGACACATACATGTCGTTTACAGAAATGTCACAGTGTGATATTTTTCGAAACACGGCACTGCACACAGTCCAACATTACAGTCTTTACATTGAAAACGAGTTTCTTTTCGAATGCGTTTTCCATTATGTTTTATCTTAAGGTTGCATACCACACATTTTCGCGATGTTTTTTTTTTGTTTTTTGAACAGTCACTTTCTACATATGAAGTGCCTTCCAATTAAGCGGACTACATTTTCACAGAAATTTTAGGGGAAACAAAGTTTCGAGAACTATATAGAATCACTACCTCCTTCTTCTATCAATCGTTCTATCAGTTTCTTTCAAAAACCAATATGATTTAAAATCCCGCCATTTTTTTTAAAGATAACGAAGGAATTCCACACAATTTGATTTAACAAATGTCGAAAAATCTTCTTGTAGTATTTTCGCTGTTGATTTCGGGCAACAGGATAGTAATATAGACACTGATCTGATCTATCAACACCCCCCATGCTGTTATTATAAAACACCACACGGCTTTTGGTTTCAGCTTCACAAAATCCCCCTTCTTAGCTTTCACTTCCATCATGTCAGCGTTATGAAAAGTGCTAAGCATATGCAAGGGTTTTTTATCCTTCCACTTTAAAACACACATTTTACCCTTTTGGAAGGCTATAATCTCCCCTTTCTTCAGTGTAGAACTTTTTAATGAAACAGGTAAAACTTTTTGGTTTGGTCGTAAAGTTCCAAAGATATCCGTTTTACTGTCAATCAGTAATAAGTAAGTTTATATTGCATTCTAAGTCAACACGGTGGCTACTGACGAGCGACTACGTAATTTTGAACCGCGGTTAAGTGACGAAGACGATACCTGGGTTGATAACTCCCCTTCCAAACTTCCACATCACACCAACGTGAGGACTTTTGACCTCGACGTGTTTAACGTGCATCAGCTCCTCTTCAACGCTAAACTTTTGTGGTACCAAGACTCGAACATTGGACACGAGTTCATAACCATGACCATCAGGCTACCGTGGCCGCAAAAGAAAATAGCAAGTTTGAAAAAATGTAATGCAGAAGTATATTTGAAGAAATAACTTCAAAACTTAACGAAAAAACAAAATATCAAAATTTATTTTGGGAATAATAGTGAATATAACTTCGTACACCTAAAACCACTTTATGTAGTGTATTTTGAAAGTGAACGTTTCCCCTTTTAGAAAAACTTACTATAATTATGTCAAATTCCTTTCATTTTGCTCTAAGGGGATCCCCTAAACAATGTAATTTTCTTGATACACAAAATTACTTATGGTTGAATCTAATACAATTCCATATAAAATGAATGAAAACTCTTTTTTATCATATAAATTGTGTTTGAATAGGAGATGGTTAGTTAATAAGAACATTTAAAACGTGTCGGCAATCTATGGACCTTTGGCACGTGGTACAATTCTTAGTGGCACTCAGCACTCCTCTACAAATTTGTCAATTCTTGAGTGGATGGAAGTTAATAATAGACCTTATTTGACAAACATCTTCTCAGTTATGGACATTTATGGAACTACAAAATAATCTGAAAGATAATTCTAAGGATAAATTTACAGCTATTTTGTAAATAATTGAATGTTATTGCTAGGGGATTTAATTGTTGAAAAAAGAAAATTGCATGTACTCTGCTTTCCACTTAGGATTCAAGATATCAAAGTAAAAAATCTTTCCTAATATGAAAAATATTTCGACTCCGCAAAGAAATTGTTTAACAACTGAATGCTCAGAATCCTGTCACTCATTATACCCCTGGTTTCGCGATATGAAAGAAGAGTGGTGAAAGAGTTAATTCGCATTACAATTTTTATTTAATTGTAATGAAGGGAATAATTTATATTTTACTTTGTCTATTTCTCATTTTAAATAAATATGTTGGAAACATACATTTTAAATTTTTTTTTATATTTGTTGAAGAAAAAGTAACATTTTATTTTGTTTATTTTTATGTTAATAAATGTATTTTATTGAACCATAATTAATATAAAATAAAACTGTAAATCTAAATTATTTACCTCTATTCTTTAAATCTGCAAATATTACCGTAAGAATCGAATGATTTCAAAAATTTCCTACTATGTGGCACGCTGAATGATACTGACAGATTGGTTTGGCACGTCTTAGCTACAAAGTTGCCGCCCCTGATTTAAAATGTTGGGTAAGATAACCATTATATTTTTAAAATTTTATAAATATACAAAAGGAGAGTATTTTGGCAATACATGTTTTAAAAGGAGTAAAGTTTACGAGAACGAAATATAAAATTACGTTAAAATTATTGGTACTCTATCGACCATACTTCTTATATATATTTATATATATATATATAAAGAAGTACGGTCGATAGAGTACCGTAGTTACTGCCAACTCGTGACAATGAATTGGAAATTAAGTTCACAATTCCTTGTTATTAAAATATATAAAATTTTACATGACTTATTTTTGTATTGGTTATTTTTATATTCCTTACTGAAAGCAACAAATGGGAGTTCATTACCTGCCAAAACTGCAGAGGCCTGGTTGTTTACTCCACAAGCTCCTACCTTATGCTTACTCTGCCCTACTAAGTAAAAATGCCGTCTTCTGCTCGGCAAGATCATGGAATTGCAGATATTATTTTCCATATAATTTAAATATTAGTTTTCTAACTTCTACATCAGCCTTTTAATAGTCTACACTCCTGCAAAGAAGTCTGAATTCAAAACTATAAAAACTTATTACTCCCAACAATGTCATTTATACTTTTATTTTTTATAATCTATGAATGCGTTAAACTATTAATTTGTTATCGCGAGACTATTTAATATTATATGCGAAAAAAAAAGAACGAATAAGTTTCAAACTGAAACTTAAATTGAATTTTTCAAAAATTGTCATCGATATTCTCATAACTTTTACATATTGTCATTTTAGCATATCACACATCTATCTTCTATGCAAAAATCTATTATAAGTTTATCAAATGTTTCAGCATATTTTTACTCATAACATGCAGTTTTCAACCACATTGTGAGGCCGCGGTAGCCTAATGGTCAAAGTAACGGACTCGGAGCTGGCGTGTCATGAGTTCGACCCCAGCACCACTGAAGATCCACCGTGTAAGGGAGCGATGCTCAAGCGTCATCCTCGTCACTTGGCCATGGTTTAAAATGACGAGGTCCGTCGCCAAGTGAGTGAATATTAACGTCGCACTATTCAACTACACGAGTGCTTTTAGTGATGGACCTCGTAATTTTGAAACATGGTCAAATGAGGAGGGCGACACCTGAGCTGGCATCTCCCTCTCCTAACTATCACACCACACCAACGAGAGGACATCTCAGCTCTCGATAGATTTAACGTGCATCGCTGCCCTACACGGCAGGTCTTTTGTGGCACTGGCCTCGAACTCGAGACATGCCAACCATGATTCGATACCTTGACCACCTGATACCCCGGTCACAGGTCCATCGCCAAAAGCCCTCAAGTTGTTGAGTAGAGAACAGAGAGAGTGCGACTTTAATATCCCCTCACTTAATTAAATTACATGAAATTTAAGGAATACTTGAAAAAAAATATTAGAGAAGTCAAATATATATATATTTATTAATAAATTAATCGAATGATAATTTTAAATATCCAAAGAATTATTAGTATTTATGGTAAATATATGTTTTTCGACTGAGTATGTGAGACACGCATAAATATCTTTTTCGAAATTCCAATGCAGAATTTCAGTGGACCTAATCCAAAATTCCTAGTTTTGCATGGTTAAGATTACAAAAATGTCCAAATTTTAATAACCTTTTCTTCAGTCAACCACTAATGGAACATGAATGATGAGGGATTATGCATAAATATATATATATATTTTTTACTTGAATTTAAAAAGGATCTTTATATATATTTATATGCGCAAATGTTAACTGTAAATTTGTCCAGATTCTTTTAAAAACTCTTTATTTGAAGATTCAAGTTGAAAAATATAAACTTGTAGTTAAAGTTCTTTTGAATGAAATTAATGTTCAGACATTCAAAATTCAAATATAATTTGTTATCTGAACAATACAAAACAAGGGATTCTATGTAAGATGCCCTGAATATCTGGCTTTAAAATTATGAAAAACTAAAAGATTTAAATAGGGTTTTTTTTAACAACGCATAAAAATTTTTTGCAAATAATGTAATATAGAAGCTTTAAAATTATTCATGCTTAGAAGTGTCCGAAATTTTAAAAGATTTTAAATTTTGAACCTTTTTTTATTTTTTGACATATAACAAATTAATCATTTTTAAAAAAAATCCCTGAAAGTATTGATTAAAATAAGAAAAATGAAACAGTAAATTATCCTCAATGTTTTAATATATAATTTGAATTTAAATACTACAGATATTTTTTAAAAAACTTAGACATACATTATAAAAACTTAATTCCATTTGAGAATTTTAAGGTAAAGAAAAAAAAATGAGAATTCTCAACTCGTTGACTTGCAATTATTTCCGCACACTTTAAGGTTTAAAGAAATTCTTCCCAGATTTTACGATTGCTACAGGAACCGGTCTCCCCATGAGCCATAAAACTTCCCCTTAATGCCCATTGTGTCTCCCCGACCGTCTCTCATTATCTTTGAAGATCGTAAACCTTTAAAGGGGGAAAATAATTCGGAAAAACTCGACTTTACCGTTTTTGAACACATTACTTGAGGAGGAAAAAATCAGTTTGGTTCATTTTTCGTGAGTCCCCGGCCTTACGAAAAATTCAGTGTGGTCCGTTTTCCAAGCCTCTCTAGTAGGGCGGAAAAATCCGTGCTGTCCGCTTGGAGGGTTAAAAACAGTCATTATATTCAGATAAAGAACTGTAAATTTTGTAATAATACATTGATTGATAAATCTGAAGGTTAAAACACTTCTACTGTTATACAGAACGTACACAAAAAATGCCAGCAACTTATTTTAAAAATTTAATAATACTTTAATAATAAGCAAATAACTTTAAAAACTTTTTGAGCAATCGCTGTCCCTGTTTGAGTTTTTCCAAAAAAACACAATTCGAATAAAACGCATTTTAAAGTTTGACATCTTTTGTAAAGTTATGGCATCTGCTTTTACTAAAACACCTGTAGCTTTTGTTCTAGTGAATGGAAAGCAAAACCCTTGGTATTTTTATGAAGCTGATAAGATGGCTATAAAATAAAATCATAAAAAAAATTGTCAATTTTTTAAAAAAAATCATGATTTTGGAGTTGTCGAGTATCTTAAGTATAAAAACATCTGCAAGGTCAGTACAAAATGTGTCCGACAACTATCCACAAACACTATATTTTACTTTGCTAAATTAGAATTCTAATCTAATTCAAAGTATGCTTCTTGCGTCTTTACACACTTAGCCCAGCATTCTTTTACTGCCGAAAACACTTTCGCGAGGATTTTTTTGGAATGATGTTAATCTCCACCTTCGCGTTCTGCCTTATCTAATCTCTACTCTGAAAACGGGATCCTTTCAAAAGCATTTTCATTTTCGGGAGCAACCAGATCTTACAAGAAACCAGGTTCAACGTTGATAGTGTCCAGTAGCTCCTGTGCAACTGCAAGATGGTGTTTTTTCTGTTACGCCGACTGCAGCTTGGGAATAAATTTCACTGCCATCCTGCGCATGATCACACAAAAATGCATGTGGAGATTTTGTACTCATCTCAACCTGCTCAGCTGTCTTTCGTACTGTTAAATGGCAATCTTTTTTTATCATAATTTGTCGCGTGTTTAGCAACTGCTGTATTTCGATTGCTTTGTGGTCTCCTAGAACACTAGTTATTCTCTACCAATTTGCGGCCACTTTTAAATCGGTTAAATTCCTCCTTAATGTGTTTGACCCCACAGCATCGTCTCCAAACACTTGCTGAATCTTACGAATTGATTCACTTTGAAAAAAACCAAGATTACGACAAAAAATTTGATGAAGTACCTCTACTCAAGTCGTTTAGTCATCTTTAGAGAAATAAAAATGAAATGAACACGTATAAAAGCACCTCACTCGACTGCTTACAAAAAGTGAATTGTACACTAGAACAAAAGAAAAAAATCAAACATTTGCATTAGGCTACCACCTCTCATTGTGCACATTGGTTTTCGAATGAAACTGATAGAACGATTGATAGAAGAAGGAGGTAGTGATTCTATAGTTCTCGAAACTTTGTTTCCCCTAAAATTTCTGAAAATGTAGTCCGCTTAGTTGGAACGCACTTCCCTTCATATGTAGAAAGTGACTGTTCAAAAAACAAAACAAAAAAAACATCGCGAAAAAGTGTGGTATGCAACCTTAAGATAAATCATAATGGAAAACGCATTCGAAAAGAAACAAGTTTTCAATGTAAAGACTGTAATGTTGGACTGTGTGCAGTGCCGTGTTTCGAAAAATATCACACTGTGACATTTCTGTAAACGACATGTATGTGTCTTTCTTATACTTCTTTGATATTTTTTGTTATTTATACCTTTTAAAATTATTTTTTATCAAAGGTTTTTTGTAATTAATTGTAAATTGAATAAAACCTTTTCTTACAATTATATGTATTTGAGGATAAAATCTGATTTACTTTATTCAGGAAATTTTTAGTAAATTTCATTTTCTTAGCCAACTTATTTCTTTTAAAACATGCATATTTGTGTATTATATAATTAAATTTCTAACTACCTAAAATTATGTCTGGCTTTTTCTTCATTAAAATCTTTCAGGATTTTACAAATTATCTTGCCATTATTCATTATGTACTTAATAAGGAAAAATATATCTAAATATAAATAATTTCTGGCCTAATAAACATATAATTGTTTTTAGCTACAGTTTGGAAAATGCATTGAAATTTGTATCGGGACAGGATTTTAACATATTGCCGCACGCATAAGTCCCGATACCAAGTCCCTATAGCCGAGTTGGCAGAGCGTTGGACTGAACTTCCTCAGGTCTCGGGTTCGAATCCCGGCCCCGGCAGATTTATCCAAAGACTGGAATTTTGTTCTCGTTTTTAATGTATTGTTTCTCTAGGTTCTAGATGAATCCAGATCATTCTTTAGAGTGCATACTGGGTATTTCTCGAATATTCCGAAGTGTATAAAAGCAGAGTTCATCGCCAGTTGGGCATGTTCTCAGTCCAGTGTTGTATCGAGGTCCCAGCGTTAGAATAAATCTAATTGTTTGTTTAATTGAACTGTGTACTTCTTTCGAACTCCGTGACAAGTTTGGTGGAGGCGCGGGGTACAATTACGTCAAACGTGGATAATAGCGACAACCTTCGCAGGAGCCTCCGGTTAAGAGGATTATCCCCCGAATTCGGACTGTTAAAAGAAAATAGTAGGAAGAGGACAAAAATGCCGACCGAGCAAGAAGCCAAGCCCGCTGTAGTAACACCTTCGTTACAGCAATGGAGGAGCCCATCGACCTTCCGAGGAGCGCCTGGGGAAGACCCTCTCAAATGGCTTAAAGAGTACGATCGAGTAGCCAACTTTAACAAGTGGGATGACATGATGTGCCTGGCTAACGTTTATTTCTTTCTTGACGGTACTGCGAGACAGTGGTATGTCAACAACGAAGACGCCTTAGATTCCTGGGAAGCGTTTAAAAATGGACTAAGTGGACTTTTCGGTGACCGTCAAAGATATACCAGAAGGGCAGAAGAACAACTAAAATGCCGAGCCCAGCGTTCAGGCGAGAGTACACAGTCCTACATACAAAGTGTATTAGGACTTTGCCAAGAGGTAAATCCTCTGATGAGAGAAGACGAAAAAAGTGTCACACCTAATGAAAGGTGTTGCTGAGGATATTTATCAGGCCCTGTTGACGAGAGAAATCAACGACACAGCAAGTTTTATCAAATGGTGCAACTATATCGAAGATATGAAGCAGAAGAGAGTTGATCGACCGAGATTTGAAAGGCTTCCAAACGTCGTACCGGTTGCATCCCTGACGGATGAGACTGATTTGGTCTCTCTTATTCGCACAATCGTACGAGAAGAAGTCCATCGACTAGTTAACCAGACGCAAGAATCTTTGGACCCGATCCCCAATCCTTAGAAGAGATCGTTCAAGACGAAGTTGAAAGGGTTTTGGCCCCAGTGTCAGCAAAATCTACAGAAACTAGACCACGACCAACATACGCCGCTGTAACTAGGAAATACAGAGCTCCTGTTCAGAAATTCCCACCTGAACCAAGAAAAACAGATGTGTGGAGAACGGCTGACAACAGACCTGTTTGTTTCCACTGCGGACGTCCTGACATGTAATGCGCTACTGCCGAGAGAGAAAGGCTGTCTTTGACAACTCTCGAAACCGCCGACGGAACTTCGACGACGTTGGCACTGAAGAAGAAATACCCCGACTAAACTCTTCTCGCCGTTTTACGCCAAGTCCCACGAGAGGCCGATCCCCAATACGTCGTTACAGATCCCCGTCGCCATATCGCCGATCCAGTCAGTCGCCAGGCCGTAGGAGCGAGGAAAACTAAACAGAGCGACCTTCCAAGGAGGTGAGGCCGCTTGTACTGGAAATCCTCCGTCGACCGCCAAGATGACTGGTAACCAACTAGACGTAATAATAGATAAGAAGCCGATACGTGCTCTAGTAGATTCTGGGGCATCGTTTTCTGTCATATCCGATAAGTATCGCCGAATTTTTAAAGAAAGTTCTGTTTGCTGATGCCAAGAGCGTTATGCTGAAAGTTGCGGATGGAAATTTTGTTCGGCCGATAGGGAAATGTGTTTTACGTGTCCGTATAAACAATCGAGAACTGCCTTTTGAATTTATTGTTTTATCCCATTGTAGCCATGACGTCATCCTAGGATGGGACTTTTTAGAGGCGTCTCAAGCCGTTATAGACTGTGGACAAAATGAACTTGTTCTAGAAGACATCTGTCGAGACTCCACAGCGCCTGACGCCTGGAATTTGTATGCCACCAGAGACTATACACTTAAGCCGCATTCTTTAACTAGAATAACAGTATCAGGATATCAAATCCGAGGAGACATAAATGTAGTTCTAGACGGCAGCAAACATTTGCTCTTCGAGAAAAAATATTGCTACACCGTCCATGGTATCCACATATCGTAACGGAAAAAGTGATGTCTGGGTTACCAACCTGCAGTTCCGAAACCAAATCATCCCTAGAGGAATGTGCATAGGCCAAGCTGAACCACTAAATGAAGGGCATCTATGTGTTATTTCCGACACATCGGGTTGCTTGGATGACCAGCAAGAAACTTCGAGTCACAGATGAATTGTTCGTTAATGATGTCACCCGAGTTAAGTGACGAACAGAGAAACAAGCTATCCGAACTACTCCGGAAATTTTCTGGGCTTTTCACGAAGACCGACAAGTCGACAGCCGCGAAGACGAATGTGAAACACAGGATTTTTACTGGTGATCATGCTCCAATCAACCAACGAGCCTACAGAGTCTCGCCGACTGAAAGACGCATCATTCATGAAGAGGTTCAGAAAATGCTTGATGAAGGTATCGTCCAACCCTCTGAAAGTCCTTGGTCATCACCCGTTGTGCTCGTAAGAAAAAAGACGGTAGTTGGCGTTTTTGCGTCGATTATCGCAAGTTGAATAGCGTCACGAAAAAGACGTTTATCCTCTGCCTCGTATTGACGATACGCTCGACTGTCTGAAAGGTGCCAAGTTCTTTTCTTCCATGGATCTCCGATCTGGTTATTGGCAAATAGAAATAGACGAAGCGGATCGTGAAAAGACGGCATTTATTACCCCCGAAGGCTTATACGAGTTTAAAGTCATGCCGTTTGGTCTCTGTAATGCACCTGCGACCTTCGAGAGAATGATGGACAATTTGCTACGCAATTTTAAATGGACTATGTGTCTTTGTTACCTAGATGACATAATAGTGTTCTCAGAAACTTTTGAAGACCATCTTATACGATTAAGACTTGTTCTAAAATGTCTTCAGGAAGCTGGTCTTAACTTAAATTCAAAGAAGTGTCTTTTTGCTGCCCAAGAAGTAAAGATTCTAGGCCATCATGTATCTAGTAATGGCGTTCGTCCCGATCCCGACAAAATAAAAGCCGTAAGAAATTTTCCCACTCCAAAGAATATACATGACATACGAAGTTTTCTTGGCCTTTGTTCATACTTTAGAAGATTTATTAAAGGTTTCTGTTATCTCGCCGAACCTTTGCAGTCGTTGCTGAAAAGTGGCGTGGAGTTTCATTGGGGTCCTGAAGAGGTGGAAGCATTTAACAGTCTTAAGAAAGCACTTACTTCGGATCCAGTATTGGGGATGTACGACGAAAGAGCTTCTACAGAAATCCATACTGATGCAAGCGGGTACGGTATCGGAGCTGTCCTAGTACAAATTCAGAATAATGTCGAGAAAGTTATAGCATACGCTTCTAGAACTC
Organism: Trichonephila clavipes; assembly: GCA_019973935.1. NCBI lineage: Eukaryota > Metazoa > Arthropoda > Arachnida > Araneae > Nephilidae > Trichonephila > Trichonephila clavipes. The sequence goes on from BMAU01021362.1 coordinate 390,880, forward strand.
TGACAAAAGCCGAAAAGAATTATTCCACCACAGAAAGGGAATGTCTTGCCATCGTATGGGCTACCAACAAATTCCGGCCGTACATATTCGGAAAACACTTTACTGTTGTAACTGACCATCATTCCTTGTGCTGGCTCATGAATTTAAAGGATCCTTCAGGAAGGCTTGCCAGATGGGCCCTCCGACTTCAAGAGCATGATTTTGACGTAAAATATAAAACCGGTAAGAAGCATAGTGACGCCGACGCTCTTTCGAGAAATCCAGTGGAAGAGGAAACGGAAACACCAGACAAATTTTTAGCAGTCACGACGAGTATGAACCTTGCGATGGAACAGAAAAAAGATCAAGACCTTGCGAAATTAAAACTTTTGAGCAACTCATCCAAAAACGAAGAATTCAGATTCATCGACGGTATCCTTTGCAGGAAGAATTTTGATCCAGATGGAAAGTTGTGGTTACCAGTCATTCCTAAACATCTACGAGCAGACATACTAAGGCACTTTCATGACGCCCCCACCGCAGGACACCTTGGTTTCGCGAAAACTTATGACAGGATTCGCAAGAGATTTTACTGGCCGGGAATGTACCGAAATGTCGTTCGGTATGTCATGCATTGTCGGGAGTGTCAAAGGAGAAAATCCGTTCCTCAACGACCACCTGGACGTTTAGTTCCCATCCCTCCAGCTATAGCTCCTTTCCATCGCATTGGAATTGATCTCCTTGGGAGATTTCCAAAGTCTGCTCATGGAAACAAATGGATAATAGTCTGCACGGATTACTCAACGCGATATGCAATAACAAAAGCCTTGCCGACAGCCGAAGTCGACGAAATAGCGAAGTTCTTACTTGAAGAAATTGTCCTCAGGCATGGAGCTCCTCGAGTAATTATCACAGATCGTGGAGCCGTCTTTCGATCCAGACTTGTTTCTCTCTCGTCGACTTTGTAACATTGATCATCGTTTCACAACGGCGTATCATCCCCAAACAAATGGACTGACGGAGCGCTTCAATAAGACCTTGGCCGACATGTTGTCAATGTATGTGGATGTAGAGCAGAAAAATTGGGATGAAATTCTACCATTTGTAACCTTCGCTTATAATACCGCTAAACAAGAGACCACAGGTTTTACGCCGTTCTATTTACTTCATGGTCGTGAAGCGGAAACGACACTAGATACAATGCTACCATTCTGTCCTAACGATTTTGATGACAATAACATCACCAAGATAGCAGCCAGAGCCGAAGAATCACGACAGCTAGCCCGAGTGCACACTCTGAGAGCTCAAGACAAAGATCGTCGACGTTACGATTCCAAACACCAAATGGTATCCTACGCTCCCGGAGATCTCGTATGGATTTATACTCCAGTGAGAAAAGTCGGTCTCTCCGAAAAACTCTTAAGAAGGTATTTCGGACCGTATCAGGTGCTACGCCGTTTATCAGCCGTGACTTACGCAGTACAAGATTTTGATCCTGCTTCACGAAAAAGAAAACTAAGAGAAGTTGTCCATGTACTGCGTATGAAACCGTACCATGATCCCGCCGAGCAAATCGAAACCGAGGATATTCCTCCCAAAGAATCATACAAAGGACCCATCACTCGTTCCAGAATAAAGACCCTTGAACAAAATGACAGCGGGGCGCTGTCTTTTTCGAGGGGAGCAATGCCGCACGCATAAGTCCCGATACCAAGTCCCTATAGCCGAGTTGGCAGAGCGTTGGACTGAACTTCCTCAGGTCTCGGGTTCGAATCCCGGCCCCGGCAGATTTATCCAAAGACTGGAATTTTGTTCTCGTTTTTAATGTATTGTTTCTCTAGGTTCTAGATGAATCCAGATCATTCTTTAGAGTGCATACTGGGTATTTCTCGAATATTCCGAAGTGTATAAAAGCAGAGTTCATCGCCAGTTGGGCATGTTCTCAGTCCAGTGTTGTATCGAGGTCCCAGCGTTAGAATAAATCTAATTGTTTGTTTAATTGAACTGTGTACTTCTTTTCGAACTCCGTGACAATATAATGAATGTGTTTTTGACTGCCACTATGTTATATATTTATCTTTCATTCTTTTTACAGTATGAGTAGAAGTCGTAAATAGTTTTGTCACAGTAAAATTATTTTTTGTTTTATATTCAAATTATACTATTATATTGATTCTGAAAATAATAGGTTAGTTTGACAAGCCATTATTTCACAATTTTAAAGCATTGAACAGTTTTGAAATTTTAAAAACTTTTCTAAAATGTTAAATTATTATAAATATTTAATTATTGTAAGTGATTAATATTTCTTAGATTATTGGAAACATAAAGTATAAAATTTAAAATATATCTCTTTGTTGAATTTTAATAATTATTTTTATGGCTAAACCTGGAAAAAACCCATTTTTTTTAAATATTAACATGAAGATATTTTAAAAAAATAACTAGAGCTCTCAGACCTAAATCCATATGAACTTTTATAGAATATATGTAAGGGAACATATACAAGATATTTCAAGACTCTATCTTGAACAGGAAAAACGCCTTAGGGATTAGAAAACACTCTCATCTTCAAAATTAAAAATCTGAGAAAAACATATTTAAAATTTGTAAAGGCATAAAAAAAATTCCAATGCCTGTAAAGCTTTAATTTTTTAATCTGTTACTATCCAACTTATGCTCTACATGAAGATTTTACTTGAAATAAATATGACTGAAATATCTTTTTTAATTCAAAATATTCTAAGACATATAACATTGATAACAACTGTTAATTGGATCAATTATTCACTTTTATCAGAACCTTATATATTCACAAGAGTTATAAATGCAAAATATTTATATAGAAATTAGTAGTTATACAAACGTAATCCAGAAATCACCAAGTTTGTAAATAATATCTTTTTTTTTTGTAATATTACCTGAAAAAGCTGCATTTTAGATTTACCATTTTCAGTCATATTCCATCCCTTTCAAGTATTATTTCTCACAGTACCCTGCGTACATTTTGGCCATGGCATTTTTCAAATGGAAAAAATTAATGAAGACAAAGTATAGAGCTTTTAAATTATATAAACTATGTGTCAAAAAATATATTGGTCTTTAAATCAATCTTAATTAAGTAAATGTGAGAAAACTCAAAAACTTAAAAACATGAGCAAACAGAAATGATTTTAGAAATTAAAATTGTTGTTAATAGCCATTTCACACGAAATATTGGATTGTGTTAAAAATATTTTTAATTAATTCAATCTAGGAATGCAAAAATGCTTTAAAATGAAACCGAATTTAAAATCAAAACTCAGAAAATTAAAATTTCTTAAAACCTAATTGGTTTTTAGATCAGAAATTGAGCAAGTTTTCCAAATATATGAAAGATATATTTGCAATAAATTGGGAGAAGTTTCTGTTGGCCGTGAAGTGGAGAAAATGTACATTTCACAATCCTCGCTCTAGGCTACAGCTGTGAATGAGAAACCTCCCGTTTCGAACAACACAGAAACCGAAAAGGAATAAAATCATCCCCTGCAAAACCATTTGAGGACCCCCTGTTTTAACAGGGGAAGGCATTAAACTGCTGTGCGTTTTCGAAGCAGTTCGTGAATTTTATCTGAAACATTTTCGCTACCGCTAGCTTTGAAAAAGTAGACCGCTTTCGAAGTGAAATTCAATTAGCGGGTCAACCACTCAGAGGCTTAAAGTAAAAATGAAAAACGAATGAGAAATATTGTGTACGTAAGGCTTTCGAAAGTTTTTCCATGGGTCAAATTTGCTTTTGTGTGAGGGAGGGGGGCGGAGTCAAAGAAAACAATTTTTAGAAAATCATCAACTATTGTTTCTTTTGGAATCACGTTATCCTTCTCGGTACCAATCATCAAGTTTTGAAAGTTCTTTTTTTCTCGTTTTTCAGTATGTTTATTGAATTTATCTAGAAATCAGTTTCCTTTAAAAATGTCTGATATTCTTAACTCACGTACGGCTAACTTTTTACACTTTCTTGCCCTAAAGTACTGGGTGTTTATTATATATATATATATATATCTTTTATCTACATATGTTACAATTCCCATCTTCATCCGTTGTTTTGAAATAATACATACATTTTAATAGCTTTTAAGATTTCAAAAAATATATAATACGGTGCCCGCGATTTCAGTGGGCAAGGCTTATAAGTTAAATAAATTAAAAGTAAAAAAAAAATATCACCTTATAACATCATTACAAAATTTATGATATAAAAGCTTGTCGCGAGATTTAAGTACTCGCACATACTTAATTTCAAAATTTTAAAAATTAAAATCAATCAGATCAAGTTATTTATTTTGCTTGTTTATTCACAGGTAAATCTCGCGACAAGCTTTTATATCATAAATTGTGTAATGACGTTATAAGGTGATAAGAAAACAATTTATAAAAGAAAAGTTTATTTTATTCTTTTCAGAGCATTTAAATAAAATCTTGTTTAAAAAAAAGTTTTTTTTTTTACTTTTAATTTATTTTTTTACTTTTTAGTTATCGCTGGACAAGTTTCTCAGTCTGTTCGTCTCATTCAACGCATCATTGTTGTAAGGTCGTTTGCCTGTAAATATTGAGCAGGCTAGCTCAGGGTTACTTGATATTTTTTCCCGCCTATCCACGTACATATGATAGATATTAAACTTGGGCCGCAACAAGAGGATAATGGGGGGTAAACATACTGTAAAAACAAAACAAAAATAGACAAAGCAAAATTAATCAAAATATTAAAATTATTATTTTTTTGCTTTTACTATAATACTATAATAAAAACGAAAAACACAAGAAAATTTTTTAACTCCATAATTTTAACCCAATTTTTTCAATCCTTGTGCAGAATTTGGATAATTTCTACAAACGAAAAAAAAAAACTTCTTGCGATTATCTTTAAAAATAATGAAGTTTTAAAATGTTTTATTAAAAATATGAGTATTTTTTGAAAAATCGTAAAAAAAAGTTTTCGTCATTTTATTTTTTAAATGACTGACTCTAAAAGAGAAATGCCAGAACTTTTTTAGTGTCGAATATCGATTCGTTAACATGATAAAAACAAAAAAGAAATTCATACGGAACGATTTAGAAATCATTTTCATGAAAACGCATAGATTTTGTCTCAATTTAGAAAAAATCATAAAGAATAGAAATTATCATTATTTTTTAAAAAGATTTATACCGTATCGTGGCAAAATAAATTATCTTTCTGATTATGTAATTATTTTGCGTCTCAGTTTGAAAGAAGGAATCAGAAGGTTTTGTAAAAAAGGTCGAAAAATAGGAACTTCTTTAAGCTCAATCCGATAAGCTGATCAGCGGAATAAAAATCTAACAGGGGTAAAAGGTTTTTAATTAATATCTTTTTAACTAATTCCGCGATATTGGAATATAAATAATCAAAACATGCATTGTCATCTAAACTAAACGTATATACAAAATTTCAGCTCAGTCGGTTGAAGGCATCAGCTATAAAATTGCATTGCAAAATTCCACCCGAACATTTTACACTGCAAGTTAGTAAAAAGCTTGTAAAAATTCATGCGATATCTTTCTTTTCAGAGGAACGTAATTTTTTAACATTTTTTCTCGAAAAATATTACAGAAATTTTGTAATAAAACGGAAAAAAAAATAAATGAAAAAGATCAGTTTTACTATGTTAGATAATATACATTTTAAATATTAAAAAATATTTCATTATTAGCAAATACGAGCCAATTTATTTATACTGATCTTAGAAATTAGGACTGTGTATTATTTTTATTGATATTATTATTATGTAAAAAACTTTCATTAATATTTATCGCAAGAAAAACAAATAAAAAGCGTGTACCGTCCCAAATACGGGGGGAATCAGGCAAGAGAAAAGGAATTCCTGAACTCTCTAATGTCCTCTAGCAGCGAAAATAAGCATCAAATGATGTTTTTTAACCTACACGGGGAAAAAGCGGGATCAGTATTGAAATAAGGGGGAAAAATTATTTGCCCGCGCGATTTTCACGTGACCCATAAACGGGGACGAAATTGATAGGAAACCCGCTCAAAGCGCGGGAGTCGTATACAGAGGGTTAAAAATGGTATTTCTGATAATCCTTGTATTTGCACAGCTAGCATTAAACAGTATTGATATATTGCAAGATTAATCTTAGCTATATGTTTTTCCAAAACATATTTGAAAATTTTAGTTATATAAAATAGTTTTAATTTGTATCAAGCTTCTAAATTCAATGACATTGTCTTTGGAGTAATGAAAGCATTACGATTGTTAATTCTTGTTTCGTAATATTTTCCTTTTTCATAATAGTAATCCTGTTTCCTGTTATTTTATCAGTATTGAGGAATCCGACTAACTTAAAAAAAGTGATTGTTTTTTTTAAGAAGTACATAAATTAATATTTTTTTATCCCTGGCATTAGAATATACGCACAAAAATGCTTTAAAAACATTATTTCAGTAAATTTTTAATGAAATTTTCTCTGAAAAAATTAAGAAACAATTACGTTTTCAAAAAATTTCCTTGCGTCTATAATAATAATAGTTTGCCAATATACATAGCTAATATTTCTCGTCAGAGCAAGAACTAAAATTTTTTAATGAGATAAGAATATTTCCAATTAATATAAATTTTTCTACTCTTATAAATTTAAATATGAATAAATCCACTTCAGAATTCTGTATTAAAAATTCCCGGTTTAAGAGCTGAAGAGCAACAATAAATCAATTTTTTAATAGTATGAATAGTTTTTTGAGTTGTCACATTTTAAAAGTCGTGATTTTTCTAAAAATACAGTTTTTCAGAAAAGATGGAAATTCCTTATGGAAAAAATAAAAGCATAAAAAGCACAGAGTTTTTCATACATAATGAACATGTTTCTAATTTTTTTTAATAAAATATAAGCAGTAAAAATTAATTAAATTAATGGGGGGAAATTAATGTTTATGGGAAGACTTTCACTCCTGATTAGAAAAAAAATGGCAACCTTCTGTTATTTTATTTTATTTACTTATTTATTTTAAATCATCTCCGAAGAAAACGCTTATCATTGCAAATATCTGCTTCATAGCTTTAAACAAAGACAGATTTAGAAAGCTAAACTTTCGAGCATTATATTGTATAAATAAAAACAATTTGATATTTTTACCAGAACTCAAGTTTTTACGTGGTCGGATACATTAACCCCTTTAAATTGCATTCATTTTCATTATTTTTAATTAAATAAATATTTTAATGTATTACACTAAGTGAGACCTCAATCAAATCTCTCAATAAAAAAATTATAAGTTCATTTTTAATTACTTTTTCCCTTATATTATATCTTGATGAATCATTAGTAAATTTTTCACTGGAAGTTTTGACATTTTCCTGGCTTTACGTAATTTCTTTCCGATTCTATCATAAATCTTCCACGGCAAATATTTTTTTTCAAATGAGCTACATTTTGGCATACAATCCTTAGCAGACATGGAATGTCCCTCAAGTATGAGAGCCATTTTAGTCGTTGCAGAACCTAGTGGGGGTTCTCGGTTCTTTAATTTTGCCGAGAGTACCAGACTCAAATGGATACTCAAGGATATTTTACATACCCCATAATCATATGACATACGTGCCTATGATATTCGATAATAAACAACTTATTGACTCCAGCTATGCTTGCATAAACATTGAGCAAGGAAATTGCTACTGGAGTATAGACTAAATTCAAGATGCAATTTACCAACAATTAATTTAAAATCTATCCGAGCTGAGAGTTCATGCTGCTCCAAAAGTCATCGAATGAATTGTTCTTGTAGACACTTGTTGTCTAGCAAATGACCCCAATTCTTGACTCAGGGCTTGCGATGAGGCTTCACAATCCATTAAGGCTATGTGGGTAACACTCCTGTCTTTTCAGCTGTTAGTGAGAGGGGGCCGTTGAGATTTAGCACGCTGCTCCGTATTATTATTCTGAACCCATTGAATCCATATTCTGTTAACAGTCATTGGGTTTCGACAAACGCTAGAAGCAATACTGCGCGCGCGCGATACGATAAACCACACACACACACAATCCCGATACGCTACAACTTGACATTTATCAAAGTCGAAAACGCTTTGGTACGTATTTCTGCTGCTTACCCGAGACATCACAACGACTTTTCACCAGATAACAACGTTTAAATGTAATTTATGTATTAGAAACCGTTTGAAGTTTTTTTTTTATTTATTTAAACACATTGTCGGAGTTGCTACCGGTGCCTGCTTTGTCTGAATGCGCTGAAAAGCTAATCATGTGCATATCACAGCACCTTCTTCCGGTCGTTTAAAGTTCACGTTTGTAGCTTGTCGCCTTCTCGTTATAGCAATTTTAATGACAAATATTGTAGACCAGATGCTCTTTGCAAAACATATCTGTTTAAAGATTAATTTTTGAATATTAGTAGCCTCCTATTAGTCAGAAAAATAAACAACGTGAAAAAGTTATAATTATTTAATTAAAAGATTGAAAAATGGATTGTAATGTATTTTTGTGGAAGATGCAAACCGCGCGAAATTCCTCTTCTCAAATCCTAGCCTTATCAGTACACACAATTCACTCAAACAGTTCCTCATTATATTTGGAAACAATATATTTACTTTGAAGCTCTAATTACTGAAATAATATTTAATGAAACCTATTTTTACATTCAATGTTTATCTTATGACTATCTTTATATCTTTTTTTAGTTTCCAGTTTTATACAAAATTTTTAATTGTAAATAGAATTAAAAATTACAATATGGTTTTCTGGAGAATTTCCCAAATTTCTCCAGAAGAAAATTGGTTAGAATTTCTTCTGGTTTGTAAGATAATTAAATATAACTCTTTACCCTTTTTGTCTTGAGGGTTTTCATCGATTTTTTCAGGAACATCTGATCTAAGTGAAGAAACTTCTGTCTGAATTTCTCTACTCTCATATATTTCATCTGAAAAAAATGCGTTTGTTAAATCATATAATAGTTAAGATATAAAATGAAAGATCTATTTATGGACATATTATAATTATAAAGAAGTTAAAGGGACTTGGTACCCAAAAAATCACAAACCTATCGTTTTTTTATTTTCATTTAATCTTATTCTTTGCATTATTATCTTTCGATTGATATATCACTTGTGCATGTCGGGAAGATAGAAGTTGACTAAAACTTCATTTGAAAACAAATTAGGCATTTCAGCCACCCCCCCCCTTTTTAGAAAAAAAGCTAAAAAATGCTTTATGATAAAAAAAAATCTATTTTAGAAATGGAAATAATAACTATAAAAAAGAATGTGTAGTATTAAAAGCAGAATATTTCCGAGGCAATACAATAATGTAATTTTTCTTCCTTGTGAAATGTGTGCTTGTAAAATTTTAAATTAAGGCATTTTATATTAATAATTTTATATAATTTCAGTTCTTCTTCCTGATATATTTTTCATACAAATGTAATACTTTAATATTATAAGAAGAAAAACAGCTAAAATTTCTGTCGTGACAGAAAAAAAAAAATTTTTAACATTTTTCTTGAATTTTCATGGGCAATTAGTACTCTCTAAAAGTTGATCATTTATAAAAATGTGTGGGTTGAAAAAATATGAAAATGCAATTATTTTAAAGAAAAACGTATAACTAATATCTTAAAGTGGTATTTTAAATTTGATTAAGCTTATATAATAATTGTTTTTTCAGAATTATAAACTATAAACCTGTTTTTCTCAGTTTGTGTTTTTCGAAACCTTAGTGCATTCAAAATGCTACTCCTTCAACAATTATTTACCAATCACTTCCATTTTTTTCTTGCCTGTTGAAAATAAAGCATGTAATAAAATTAAGGATCCGTTTTGCTATAAACTGAATACTTTTTTTAAAAAAAAATAAAATATAAGACATGTTGGCTTTTTCGTTGATTTTTAGCCTGTATATCAACATGTTATTTTTTTCTCGAAAACGAATGAAGTTATTCAAAATCGATCCCTAAAGTTGTTTATATCATCCATAAGAGTATTATAAAAAATTTCAGGTCAAAAAATTAATTTTTACAAAAGGAGTAGGATTTTAAAATTTTCCCAATTTCTTCAAAAAATTTAAATTTTTAAAATTGTGTGAATAATATATGAAAATTTTCATCTGGTAACATTTTCTTGAATAGAAACATTGTATAAAATGTTAAATATAATTTTTAAATACGTAAATAAAGAAGTTTGCTCAAAGGGTGCCAAGTCCCCTTAAAATTTATACAGCGGTTAAATGTGATATAAATGGGCATTTACCCCTTATCCATTTACCTACTTTTTTTTACCCCTTGCGTACCAGACTGCAATTTCTAATGCACATGCAAATCCCAGATATCTGGGGATACTTACCTTGACGTTATAATGCACATGACTAATGGGCACGTCCTCAGTATTTCGTTTCGAATTCTAAGGTTTGTATAATTATTTTTATTGTTTATTTTTTTACGATTTCTTGCCAATATGACATCTTCGTTGTATTTAAACGAAAGTGATACTGAATCGGAATATTTGTCGGAAACCGATGAATATGACAATGAATTTGACATGACTGTGTCTACTGGAGATGATGAAAATAAAAAATGGAACAAAAAATGACAAAAAAACTTATGTAATGCATGTGGAAAAGCTTGTTGTTCCAAGGAACAATTCGAGCAATTTCACAAAGATTTCTGATTTTAATTCTAATTTTCCTATTTTTTTCAAATATTTGTAACCCAGAAATTTTGTCACTTAACTTTTGTAAGTTTATATTCAATATCAATAACAGAAAATATATCTTAAAATTTTTCCTGTGTTGGTTACATTGGTTTTACATCTAAATAAGTCATGTATCCACATGAGGCTACAATGGGATTTTGTCCTATACATAGCATGTATCCTCTAATGATTACATCATACTCAAGAAGTAAATATGGCTAAAGTAGGATTTATAAGGGATACATTAACCACATACGCACGCTGTACTGATACACTTATAGATGAAATTAGTTTTAATTTTTTGAAATCTATCGATCGTTCCTTAAGATGTTCTATTTAAACTAAGGCTTAAATTATTTTTTATGTAATTTTTAAATTATTTGCTACACTGTAAAGAGAAAAGATTATTCTTCTTAAACCAGAGTTTTAGTTAGAATTTTAACAGCAGTTTTTCTTTTAATAAAATCGTTTGATATTTCAGTTTCCCATATAAGTACTTATAAATATCGTTACATTTACAAGATCTCAGTTTGTACCCGCAAAGCGAAAATTGTGTATTCACTATTCTTCAATGAGTAATTATGTTATAAATAAATCTGTAAAGCACATTTGGTCTTTCTTTAACCCTCTTTGATTGTTTAAATATATTAGGCATCAAAATTATGAATGAAAATTAAAAACGAATACATAAAAAATTGATCAAAGTAATATCAATTCTATTTCCTATGTCCATCCCACTGAAGTTTTGAATATTAATAGGAAGATGTACACCTATCGTTGACCGTAGCCTTGAGCACCATACTAGTAACAGTACGATTCTTAGCTCGGTTCCAACCCAATTTTGTGGAAGAACACTCTGGAGAAGAAGAATCAGGAGCCTCCCACCTCTACCACCAACCTCCCGAGAGGATTTACGGCTCAACGGCCATTAAGATTACCCCCTGCCGCAATGGCACTATACATTTATAAACGTCCACGCCTTTTTCTGGATTTGAACCCACGTCCTATGGCACAGCTGTTAGCCACACTAACCACCATACAGGATGGGTGATTTTGTAATATTCAGTTTGTACTAGAGGTTGGTCTATTTTCTGTATGTGAACAAAAAAGTAATACAAGAATGATGAACATATTTCAGCAAATAGCAAATCTTATGAAGAACAATTTGGTTAATTGTACTTCAAAAAACCTAAAAGAAGTTTTTTCCTAAAAATCAGGAACGACGTTCAACGACGCTGAGGAATTACAGTAGGTGTTATGATAAACCTAAAATATGTTAGAAATATAACATTCAAGTTAAACTTAAGCCGACGTTTCTTGCAAGACTGAGAGACTTAGGATAACATTGATCATACAAACAGCTACAAATAAATTTGTTATTCAAGTTAATTTAAGGTATCCGACTACGTTAGGGACCGTGATTTTTAAAAAGCGCATAAAAGGATAATTTTCATGATATTTAGTGTAACTTAGATTAGAATACATGAATAAAATTGTTTTAAGGACACTTTGACAAAAACAAAATTAGTTAAATACAACATTTCGGTAAAAAATTAACTTAGAAAAATATTTATTCAAAATGTTCTTCTTTTGTGAAAACTGCTTCTATTATAATAATATTTTGACTGTATATAGCTCATACCTCTGTGCAGAGACTCAATTATGATTTTTGGAAAATTCACATTACTTTCAGAGTTACAACCAATTGAAATAACTATCAGCTTTTTTTTCTTAAAATTTCTCCCCCCTGTTGTCGTAAAGCATGGATAAACCCACTACTAAATTATATATTTCAAAAATTCTAGTTGAGCCTCTGTACAGAGATTTGAGCTACATACAGGCAAAATATTATTATAATAGAAGCATTTTTCATAAAAGGAGAAAATAAAAAAGAGAATATTTATATATAGAAAGTGGGATATTCTATGTTCATTTTTTGTAAAAATATTGTACTTAAATTATTTTTTATTGTAATGCTATTCTTAAAACAATTTTATATACATTTTCTTATCTAAGTGACACTAAATATCATAAATATTATCCCTTTACACGCTTTTGCAAAATCACGGTTCCGCACGCAGTCGGATACCTTAAGTAAGGCATGTGCACCACAAGAAAAAATTTAATTTTACTTCTGATAAGTTATTTTCTTTCTTATAATACCAAACAATTAAACTCAAAGAATGCTAATATCATTATAAAAAATTCCTTATAATATCAAACAATTAAAGTCAAAGAATGCTAATATCATTATAAAAAATTCCTTATAATATCAAACAATTAAACTCAAAGAATGCTAATATCATTATAATATTTAATCTGCATTTTTATATACAGGGTGAATACAAATTAGTAGGACAAAAAGAATGATTTATTGCATGTAGTTTACTGGAAAAAATTAAACTACTTTTTGTTGTAAGACAGAGAAACTATCCAAGTTTACCATGGTCACAAGTGTTTGACACACGTAGCTTGCTTTCATTACTCTGAAAATATCCCACAGGTAAATCAGTTCTTGCTACAGATTTTGCAACATCGTCAATCAAATTAATTGTTGCGTAGATTCTTGATTCTCGTTTGGGAATGGGTGGAGGAAATGGAGAAGTATACACTTGATCCCTTACAAAACATCATACACTAAAATCCAGTGGTGTAGAATCTGGTGGTTGTTGAAGCTATTGTGATTACACCAGTGCTTCTCAAACTTTCAATATTTGCGACCCAAAATTCAGTCCTAATTTTCATCTCGCCTCCCTCCTTCCATACAATAATAATAATGCATTGAATTCAATAATAATAATAAACCTTGACACAAAGCTACAATACTACTTAAGCCTCTTAAGTTCCTCCAACGTATATAAACGTCTCACTCAGCCAGTGCGTTAATTGCCCAGGATATATATATATATATATATATATATATATATATATATATATATATATATATATATATATATATATATATATATATATATATACGTCTCTCCAAAATATGATATTTTCTATACACTGTGGCCCATAAAACTATTCCGAAGGCTTTGAAATGCAATAAAATGACCTTATCAGGTTTTTGCGAAGGATTTACTTATTTCAGAGGACGTATTTATTCCTTTTCTCCCCCTCCAAATACACCACATATGCGAGCCTACGTGGAAAACGGTGTCATTTGGAAGCGAATCCCGTAACTTTTAATCAGCAGTTAAAGGATTAATTATAAACCGTTCAAATTATGAAGATAAGTGCTATATTTTGTGTAAAATCGTATTCATGACAAGTCCATGGGGTCACGGGTAGTTATTAAACTTGTTCTTAACTTAGTATTGTTAAAAAAATTAATGATCAAATACATGGTGCAGTACTGATACACTTATAAGTGTATAATAAATGCGTAAATGTGCATTTCATTTTTTACTATGTCAGAATGTATTATCGTTTGTTTACTTTCAGTAAATTAATAATTTTTAAAAATTATCTTTTGTTCTCATCTTTTCAATATGCTCGCGTCCCCCTTGCAAGTTTATCATGCCCCCTTAGGGGGAAGCGCCCCATAGTTTGAGAAACGCTGGATTACACCTCTACAACTAATCCAAACTGGTACCTCAGCATTGAGGTGAGATGTAACGTTGCTGTGGCAGTCACAAAGCGCAGCATCTTGTTGAAAGATGTAAACTCCTGATATGTTTTCTGATGATTGACATAAGAAAAATCTATATGCTATCTAGATAAATAATACCCTTAAAAGTATTTTCGGCAAAGAAACATTAATTGGAAACATTCGAGGCACTGTACAAAATATGTTTACTTTGGGACTATCCCTTTCATAATGTAGAATGAAATGAAGATATTTCAACCCTCAAAAGTTTATATTATGACCTTAGATGCCCTCTTCGAATAACCTTAGAATATAATACTACTAATCTTACTTTAAAGGGTTAATCTCATTTAATATTTTGGAAGATTTCAATTATTGTCCAGTTTATTTGTAGACTCCCTGTATTTAATAACTCAAAAATGTCAGTGCCAAATTTTTAACAAACACGTGTTTTAATGTTTTCATTGAAGCAGGTTAATTTATTATCTTCCTTTAGTGTCCGTGCTTTACTTTTCAATAATGAAACATGTGCAAACTTTAACTGTATAAATAAGCTTATATCTAAGAAAGAAAAACTGGCATATGCCTTATTGCCAAAACCTAAGATCACTGGCCTTGGAAGAACAATATGAAAATTTAAAGAACCTAAGTTACATCATCTCAAAATCTTTTTACAGCAAAGAAATATACACAATTTTATCTGATGGTAATAAACTTTCATCATGTTATTGAGAAAAATACTTGAAATGTGAGGTTTTTTGAGAAGGAATATGAGAATCATGCAAATGTGTTAAATATCAATGGTATATTTGAAAATTACCTAATCTAGTTTCCTATCAAATCATGGCAGCTAAATACTTTCAATAATAAGCTCGATTACTAAATAGATTAAAGTTTACTTGTACGCTCATTACGAATTTTTATGTGGGACGATCATGTTAATTAGAGAAGGTGTGACGAATCTATACGGCATCTTATCACTAATACTCTTAGGCGTCTTTGGGGATTGTAAATTTGCGTATATTTCCAACCAGCTCTAAGAGAAGAAAATGGGATATGCAAATGAATTAAGGTATTTAAGGAGAGTGTTGTAAGTTAGCAGATAGAAGTCGATTGGGCCAAAAGAAGTAGTGACGAAGTTAAGAAGATTCAAGTGGATTGCGTGATTAGAGTCTTACTGTTATTAGTCAGCGAAATACCATTGGAAGGATTGATCTACCTGGAGATAATGACATTATAGCCAGGTGGTATTTATAACTTTGTTTCTCTGACCACCAGAATTAATATATTATAAAGTAAGTGAAAAGTTAATGAATGTTAATAATTCAAGTTGCGTACATTTCTCGGTCCTCTTATTCCGGTAAACCCGTTCGATATTGAGCTTAGTAGTTGATTAATATCATATTTTGTGATTTAAAGTAATATTAAAGGTAAATAAATCCCTTTGACATAGACATATTGTTTAATATTTGTATTTAGAAGGTTGCTAATTGAATCAATTTAATAAATATAATTTGTTATTCTAAAAATGGCGTCTGGTAATTATTTGCCTCAATTCAATCTTAGTGTCCAGGGTGGAACCCAGGGGGGCTCTCACAATAGCTGCTACACATTTAATGGATCCGAGGCTCAATACTCATTACCCCACTAAAGTTTTTTAGTATCAAGGGAATTGTAACAGCTTAGCTGTAGTTTGTGTCTCTTGACAACGGTTTAGGTGTGTATTAATTATGTTACGTAGGAAGAATCTGACAGTAGCTTACAGAATTATTTAATTCAAAACCAGCCAATTAAATAGTTTCCTATCATTCGTCTACGTACTTTTCTGAGGACTTTTGGAAAACATCTTTGTGAAAAAAATACTCAAACCTTATTTTATCCCTTAACTGGTTTGCAGTACACCATACGGGCTATTGAAACCTGACTACAACCGGTCTGTTCGTACGCCGTATGGGCACTGATATTTTCTTTTTATCTTAGATTTTCACATATTTTTAATTTTTGTAGTGATATTATACATCTTAGTGCTAGTGTTTTTAAGAGATGCTTGTCCATGGTATTTAAAAACTTATCATCCGGGACTTTCTTTGAGATGAAAACAGGAATTTTTATTGAAGGTAGGAACTTAGGTTCTTAAAAATATTTAAAAAATAACAGGGATTGTCAATTCCATTTACAAATTTTTGCTTAAGAAGAAAAACAAAATGGAAAGATAATTTAAAAAAGCCAATGTTATCTCTGTCCCACTGCAGTGTAAAATTTAGTATTACACCATAAATGAAATTGTGTGTGCATATATATATTACAATAAAGTTTTCCCATTTTCGCATTCTGTTAAGTATTATGATTAATTATATGCAATAAAAGAATGTGTCTTTTTTGAACATTATGGGTAAAAAAAATTACCACTTAATTGAATTTGGTTTTACTTTCAACTTGAAAATATTGGGGTGAATTTGTTACATAGTAACCTATTTGTCAAACAAAATAAAAACGCAAATACTCGTTGAAACGGATAGTTAAGATATCGAATTCTTTTAATTAAAAATAACTACATACTGTACTTTAAAATTAAAATAGCAATTAAGTATTCCTTGCATGTTTTAAATGATTAATACTTGCCTGGAGAATCAACTTTGGGACATTCAGTAGGATCCACACATTTTCCATTTATTCCTCGGATGATATTCTCCTTGCAAACACAGCCTGGTAAGCATTCCTTACGACATGGTATTGATGAATCAATGTTTGTACAGTTTTGTTGGCATCCTGCTGAGCATTCTGTGTATTCTTCGTTAGAGGGGCATTTTCTTACTGAAATGCGATAGAATATATAAGAACAAATTTAAATAATAAAACAACTATGTATACAAATGTTAAGGCAAAGACCAATTCACCTATGACGACATATCGATCTTATTTTAATGTTTAAATTAATTTAATGTTTAATTAATTCCCATATACAGAATATCTTTTAATTTCCGAATGTTTTAATATTAATATGCTCTGGCTTACATAACTCATAGATAGTTTTTAATGTGTGTGTACTGCAGTTTATTTTTAAGAACTTCGTTGTATCATTATGAAAAATCGTTAAGTGATTATTAATATCAATGTTTATATCATCTCTCTCTCTCTCTCTCTCTCTCTCTCTCTATATATATATATATATATATATATATATATATATATATATATAAAATGGATGCTTGTTTTTGTGAAATCGTGTCACTCCAACACCATTCAACCAATGACTACGAAAATTGTCATGTATATGTAATTTTGTGGAGAAGATGTTTGTGCTATCCTCATTGTTTCAGCTCCCTATCAGGTGGAGCTATAGTATATTAGCTTTTGGACAGTTCAACCTATCGCCAAGTTGCCAACAAGGCCCCCAAAAATAATGTTAACTTAGCTACATCGACAACATTTTGGTATGTTTCTATCGAATCGCTATTATAATGTAAGGAACGGCATTGCTTGCGAATATTACAAATTTAACGTAAAATAAATGTAACAGAAAGTAGTATTAACGTACTACACATACAGATATAAAATACTTATACTCTCTTAATCGTTCGATGCACAAAATGCGTAACAATGTGTTACTTTTCTTGAGCAGGAAAGTGTTTTCAAAAATTGACCCACAAGAGAGTTACTGGCCGTAGTAAATATAAAAAAAAATCCTTTTTATCAGCTATTAAACTTAAAATTTAACAAATACGTTTTTTTTTGTTCAATTGAGATATACAAAAGCTCTTTTTTGTTTAATTTGCAATTCACTTAAAATTAATTAATTAAAAACTTTTTATCCTTCAGTCTGTTTTGTTTAATTTTTTAATTCACCTGTGCGAAACGGGTATACCAGATAGTATACATATATATTTTTTTAGAAAAATACTTCAGATTGTGAAGCATAAATAATTCAAGATTATCTTTTATCAGATATATTTAGTAACAGTGTTTATAGGAGGTGAGATAAGTTCTCAAATTCTATGTGCCGTAGAAGTATTTTTAATCACTTTTTTTTAAATCTGTCAAAGTTTGAGCGATCCATCCACTCATACAAAAAACACACTTTTCTCAGTTTCGTAAGTCTCCCAGTTTCACTGTCTTTTAATATTATTTAAAACACACTAAAAGGTAACATTTGGACGAAATAAGATGTGAATTTAATGTTTGCTTTATTTTCGAGAAATTCACTGCTTTTGATTGAAATTCTTGATTAGCTTTTGTTTTACAAGCATTTTTAAGTTTATTCACTATATCTGCCAGTGAGTTATGGATTATGTGGTATATTTCTAACTATAGTAAAATATAGCAATCGAGTTTTTAAGAAATGGAAATACGGAATAGTGGAAGATTGCGTGCGTTTTTTCATTCAAGAAAAACAATCGAATCCACAAAGAGAATTTGAATGTTTCTGCTTCAGTGAAGGATCTAATATTCCTCGTAGACTACAAGAATTGTACACGATCCCTCAAACATAGCGCACAAACTCTGCATTATCAGATTCCTCGTTGGGTGTGCATAAAATATTCCCAAAGAGCTGTACCTGTGCGATCAATATGGCAAATGATGACGATGACGAAAAATATGGACATAAGGTCCTCAAACATAGCGTCGAGACTCTGCATTATTAGACTCCTCGTTGGAAGTGCATAAAAAATTCCCATAGAGAGAGAGAGAGAACTGCACCTGTACGAACCATATGGTAAATGACGACGATGATGCAAAATATGGTAAATGATGACGAATGAATGATGATGCATGATGGTTCATGATGGAGCTCTAGTGTGTTTCTGTGCTCCTGTACGTGATTGGCTGGATACGGCATACTCTGGATACTGGATTGGACGTGGGGCGTTTTAGGTTTCCGTTAAGTATTTTGCTTGTATGCCATACTATTAAGTAACTAGTTCTAATAACTTCGTTAAGTATTATGCTTAATTGTAGCCGTCCCGATAGCCATAACTCATGTCAAAGATTTTTTTTTTTTGTTATGGGTTAATCTCAAGTATTTGGTGTATCTAGATCTTTGTGACTACTTAGCTGCTCGTCTGCACGTTGCTTATACGTCGCTGGAGACCACGTGAGCCCTCATCCATTCGAGGATGTGCTCAAGCCTGCCTCGAAATGCACGATGTATCATTTCTAAATACAGTCGAACATCCATATTACGAACCTCTATATTTCGAATTTTTCTATCTAGTGAACTCTTCCTGAAACCAAGAACATTTCACTATTTTCTTCATAAAATAACCTCCCAATAGCGAAACGCATTTTCTATGTAACTTTTTTCTGTTGTGATTCAATTTTTTTTTCTATTTTTGAAGTATTTCTGGATATTTCAAGTTCTGTTATTTAACACATTTTATGGTGGTCATAAATTTTGAACTGGCTTTATTAGATGTCTAATTCATAGAGAGCAATAAAATTCTGGACGTTTCATCCAAAAAGTGCTTCCTTTAACCTCCGTTAACCAGTTCACTGGAGACATCTTCGATATCCCCTTTCACTCTTAGGAGAGTTGTCTACTGTCTTTGAACTAGTCTCCATTCATTTGTTATGTTGATTCGTCGTACTGGAAACATCGTTTCTTGTAGATAAAATGTCAAAACGTATGAGGTTAAGAATAAAAATAATAATAATAATTCTTCAGGAAGCAGATAAAGGCGTCAAAAAAACTTTCCTTGCAGTTTTTCTTTCTTTTTTTTATAGGTAAATGTAGTGTATGAGACTACTGTTGGCGAGGATTATGGAATGTTTAAGTGAATCGCGCGATTTCGGAGGGGAAGCAGTGTTTTGGAAGAGAGGGTTACTTGACCACTGAGAGTATGGTCAGGGAAGAAAAAGTCTCTAGTGTTTTTGAAAGCACGCAACGCTGAACTGGTTTGGGGCCGAAAGAAATGGAATTCCTTCGAAGAGAACCGGCGTGCGGTTTGCTGTGTACCAAGAATAGAGTTTAATGAGAGTGTTCTTAAGACAGAGGACTGTTTGTGGTTGATTGCAGGGATGATCAAGATAATTGCCTAGTGTGTAGTTGATTATATTACAGTATCAAAAAAGCAAATGAGAGATATTACATGGAGTGTTTATTAGATAGTTGTATTTAATCAAGACAATTATATTTAATCAAGATAATTGTTGGAGTTGATTTAATTATGTTTGTATTGATTGATTTGAGAAGTAATTAAGAAAGTAATAAAGTTATTACAGTAAAATTATTAAAATAATTACAAAATTATATAAATTAATTTACAAAAAGTTGTGAATAATTACTTTTTTTATTATATAGTGCTTATGAATTTAAAATTTGTTTTATGTGGTTTATAAAAAAATGGAAAAATAACCTCAATATAACGAATTTTTCACACAACGAAATTTTTTTCGGGATTTAGCGACTTTGTTACATAGAGGTCTGACTGTATTTGCAAATATGATTGTCGACGTGTTCAATTCGCTGCTCTATCTTTGTACCGGCTTGCTGTGTGTTTTCCTATTTTACTCGTAAACTATGGATACCACAGGAACAGTTCTTTGGGCATTTTTTACTTACTCCCAACTAGGAATCTAAATGTGCAGAACTTAGGCGTTATTTTTGGTAAATCCTGCATTAGAAATAATTGAAGAAAATTGAAATTTTTTAATCAAGAGCATACCACCAAGTCTCATGTCATTTCAACATTTTTCAAGCATATCTCCGAGTTTAAACACACTTTGGGAATGGAAGTAGTTGATTAAATAGATTACAGAAAGCAAACTGCAAAAATATTAAAGCGGCAAGGATGAGATATATTAGATATATGTAGGATTTTAAATAATAAGGAATTGAAATACAGTCGGATTTGTATGTAACAAACCTGTACATTTTGCGAACTTTTTTATAGGACCAAGAACATTTTACTCTTTTCTACGTAAAAAAACCTCCGACAATAGTAAAGAGCATTTTATATTTAACGAACTTTTTCTGTTGGGATTTTGTTTTTCTCTCCATATTTTTAAAATATTTCAGGACATTTTGCAATTTTTTTCTCTTTTAGCACATTTTATAGCTATCATTAATCTTGAACTGGTTTTACTTGGTGCTTAACTCCCATGGTGCAATATTTTTTATTATTTATTATTTAATTAATGACTTTTTCAAACAAAAAGCTCAAAAATAATTATCAAATTTTATTAGTTATTAAATTTAAAGACTCGTGTGTTAGTTTAAACTTAAATTATTGGTTTTAAAATAAGATATGTTTAAAACTACTTTCAGGCTAAGAATTAAAAAAAATTATTATAAATTAATTAATTTAAATATAAAATTACTTTTTTTAAAATTGAAAATACAGTGTAAACCAAGGCAATGCTTTTTTCTTCGTTTTCTTTGTAGAACTCCTTTTGGCATAAGATATATAAACTAAATAGATATTAATTTACAAAAACAAACGGAAATAGTTCCTTTTTTTAATAATATATGCTGTTAATATGAATTTAAAATTTGTATATATCGTTTCTAAAGTATAAAAATAAATAAACGTCTATTTAACGAATTTTAAACATAACGAGCATTTTTTTTAGGATTTTGTGACTACGTTCGGAACCCTGATTTTGTAAAAACGTATAAATGATAATATTTATGATATTTAATGTTACTTAGATTAGAAAACGTATATAAAATTGTCTTAGGAATATTATTACAATAAAAAATTATTTAAGTACAACATTCTGATTAAAAATGAAAGTAGAATGACCAATTTTCGAAACATTCTCCTTTTATTAAAAATGCTTCTATTATAATAATATTTTGCCTGTGTGTAGCTCAGACCTCTGTACAAAGGCTGAACTAGAATTTTTGAAATATAAAATTTAGTAGTGGATTTATCCATATCTTACTGCAACAAAGGGGAGAAATTTTAAGAACAAAACGCCTTGATTATTTCAATTGGTGGAAACTGAAAATAATATGAATTTTTCAAAAATTCTAGTTCAGATTCTCTGGAGAAGTATTTACTTTATAAAAGCAAAATATTATTATTATAGAATCATTTTTTATAAAAGGAGAACGTTTTGAAGAAAGGTTATTCTAAGTCAGTGTTTCTCAAACTGTGAGGCACGCCCCCTGGGGGCGCGATAACCTTACGAGGGGGGGCTCGAGCAAATCGAAAATAAAAGATTTAAAAAATAATTAATTTACTGGAATGAATTAAAACAAAACACTTTCAGACATAATAAAAAATGCACTTTTACTCTGATGTAAGTTATAGGCGATATTAAGTTATCAAAAACAAAAAAAAAAACCTGCTTCAATACTTAATTAGCTATCCTTGATCCTATAACCAAATAAAAAATATTTTATTTAATTTGCTGTAATCCCATGATGAGAGAGTTTTTATTACGTTTTCTTTTTTAAAACTAATATTCTACTCTTTCAGAGAAAAAACAGATCCCAGATCCAGAATCGAAAAAATTTAGGAACATAAAAAATTCATCACTGTCATTATTTTTTAAATACTGCACATTATGGCTGTAATTTGTTTGATCTTCTAAGTTATTGGTACAGTTAGTTATAACCCCTCTCTTATGTGTTTATTTCTCATTTAAGGAAGTTGTAAGTAATGTATTTCTCTGTTGCGCTTTTTTCCATGCAAAATAATTTTATGATATTTGGAAAACCACGGAGAGCACACACACACACACTTTGATGGATTACTATGCGAAGACTTAGACAAAGATGAGTATTTTCAAACATATATAAAGCATAACAATTGTTTTTAGCAGTAGCATACATATTATCATAATGAATACACTTTTTACCCGGAAGTCGTCGCGCGGGACACACAGATAACGATATTGTTGTTTCTGGCAAAACAGTTTATTTGTTATCAAAGAAAAATGGAAAATTCCTTGAAAGTAGGTAAGAAAACTTTGTCTTAATTAAATTATTCACTGGAATAACGATTTGTATCGTGTACAATAAAATAATGATAATAAAAGGATTGGGGTGACTCAACAATCCCGCTAGATCGTATCGAGTGCGCTCCTGCTCCCAGGTTAAAACATGTTGAAGTCTTTTTGCTTTAAATATTAAAAATAATACAATTGTTCTTCATCGGAATTTTATATCATTGTTCATTATTTAACATCAACTATAAATGCTAATTCTGTGGGCTTAAACTAAAAATTCGTTTAAAACTAATTATAATTTGAGCAATCATTTAAAAAAAACATTTTACATTTTTGTAAACATTGTCGCGCACTTGGCTTTACTCTCCTTACAATAAAGCTATTTATATCAAGAATGTTTTATTTTCTTTTAAATGAATTCCTGCAAAGAGAGAGTACTTCGGCCGGTATACTTTTAATGTATCAGTGCTGCACAGAGTATTTTATAACTAATTAATTAATACTAAATTAAGAACAAGTTTAATAAGTATTGACGTCTTCCATGGGCTTGTCTTGCAAAGCAAAGTTTTTATAAGGAATGCTTATGATTAGAAATTGACCCTCTGAGTTATTTTTCTATATTTAGCAGATATCCATATTTTGTCTTCTAAGCAGTCACCGCATTTTGCAATATGTTCAATTTAAAAATTAGAGAAAGGAAACATAACGTAATAATTATCCTATTACTTAATTAATTTATTTTTTAATTAAAAGTAGTATTCAAAATTTAATACTTATGTTATGAATTTGTATGGTTTATAATTAAGTTCTCGTATTGTAGCTTTAGCGTCAAAGTGCATTATTATTGCATTTAGTGCATTATTAATGTATAAGGGGGGCGCGATAAAAATTGTGTTTGAAAAGGGGAGCACCAGTATTGAAAGTTTGAGAAGCACTGTTCTAAGTTAATTTTTTGCCAATATATTGCATTTAAATAATTTTTTTCTCATAATTAAAACACTTTTTCCATGTATTATAATCTAAATTACACTAAATATGAAGAAAATTATTCATTCATTCACTTTTTTAAAATCCCGGTTCCGAACGTAGTCGGATACCTTTAAATAGAGTATATCCCAGTGGATGGATTGCAACCTCTTCAATAGATGACAATACATGTGTACGCCCCTACCCCTTTTGGTATTTGGAGTTTATGTTTCTTGCAAGGGTGAAGATTAGATGGAGAGAGAGAGAGAGAAAGGAGCAAGCGAGTAAGGGTCGATGAACTGAGTGACAGTTCTGTGTGTGGTCTTTATAATAATGTGAGTGATCCTAAAAAATGTTTAATATTATTCTGTTTTGTAATATATAACATAAATATTTTAATGAAACTGCTTAAACAGTTATTTTATAGAAATAAGCTTTTTTTGCATTTAATTATTATCCGATGAACACAATTCGAACCCTCCTGATACCATAACAAACCATCTGTATAAAAAATATACACCTTTAATATATTAAATGATAATTTAATAGAATATCAGCAACCCAAGCTAAGAAGCTTGTATACATTACATATCAGTTTCACTAAAAATAATTTTTCTCAAAAGTGTGCCTTTTATTTTATAAAGAACATTTTTCTCGAAGCAACAGCACTTAAAAGCTTATCACATTGCATAATTAATGATGACTCTATATTACATGCTTTGAACGAGGAATTTTTCTAAAAAATATTCGACTTGAACTATGGCGCTAAACATCTCGAGTTGTCAGTATAAAGATGTGGAAATATATTTTTTTTAAGAATTGATTAGATTCCGTTATTATTAAATCCCAGGCCAAAGTATGTATTATAATAAAAAATGAGATGACCCTTACTCAAAAGAACTTTTTATAAATATTCCTTAAAAATGCCTAATTTAACATTACTGAGATACAGATTCTGTTTGGTGAACGTATCCTCTTAATATTGTTTAATGTACTTATATATTTTTAGTTATAACTTTTATTTTTTTAATAACTCTTTTATCTTAACTAATCTCAAGAACAAGGAGTTTCCCTCAGTGCTTCAAAAATAAATTAAATTACATTAGTATAGAAACATAATTTGTAGAATTTGTTTAAACCAATCAAATTAAGATATTTGCAATGCTTTTAAATATAAAATGGAACTATTCAAGCGATTTATATAAGTAATAAATTATTTATTTATATTATTCATGATTCACAAAGTAGTAAATATTTCCAATTTAAAAAAAATATATATGGTTCCAAATTCATAGTTATTTAAAAGAAATAATATTAACAAATGAAGCCAAGTGGCTGAGTGGTAGTGCATAGCGCTTCCACACCACATGTCCAGAGTTCAAACCCCAAGCTGTACAAGGTAGACACAGTCTTTCATCTCTTCAGTGGGTCGATAAATGAGTACTAAGCTTGCTTGGGAACTCAACACTGGGGTTTTCGCGTCAGACTGACCACTTGAACGAAACAACTGCATGGTCACCCCAGCTCCTAAGGTCACGTTAACAGAGATAAGCCCAGTAGGCCTCGACCTTCATGTGCCGCGGAGTTCAGTTCAGTTCAGTATTTCCAAATATTTTACAAAAATTCGGATAGAATGGAAAAAAAAACATAACCTGTAATACTCAAAAGTAATTTTAAGAAATTTAAAATATTAGTTTTCTTTCATTCGTGTTTTTTTTTTAAAATAAAAAATACGAACTTCTTAAACACGTTTTTTTAAAATAGAAAACATTTTGTAAAATTTTAAGTAATAAAACTGAAAATTAGTACATAAAATTATTTACCTGGATTCTCTGGCTTAGGATGAGATGGACATTCGTTTGTATAAATGCAATTTCCATCGGGGCCTCTTACTAAACCTTTCTTACACTTGCATCCAGAAACCCAAGTGAAACTATTTGATATGCACTTAATATCATTTCCCTTGTTGAAGCAATTACCCTCACAATGAGACTCAGAAGGACTGTATTCTTCACCGTCTGGACAAAAATATTCTGCAATACAAACAGTAGTACCGTAAGTAACTTTTAATCTTGAGAAAGTTTTTTAAAATTGTTGGCTTCTTTGTAGCAATTTTTCGTTCAAGTTAATTTTGTATTATTAGTTATTTTAAGAATATAAAAACATGTAAAAAAACTTAAAAAATTAGTTGTATCTATATTATATATATATAGTGAAAATGGCTTAACATAAAATTGAAAGGACTGAGAGAGAAATGGTTTCTTCGTGTGAAAAGAATTTCGTGTTAAAGGATATTGCAAAATGTATATATCAACAGAATTAAGTTTATTAGAGTTTAATTCAATTACATAGATATGTATATATGCAAACATTTAATAAAAATCAACAAAACAGAATTATTTACAAAAATTTAAAGAAACGCAATACAAAATTTTAAAAATTTTTAAAAAGAAAACATTTATTGAGATTTTGGAAAATTTTCTTTGTATTTTTGTAAGCATCAAATTTTCAACAAATTATTCAATATCGTCCATTTCGTTTTCCTCTCACCATTGCATTGTGCAATGGTGAATAAAAAAATAATGCAAATAATAATAATAAATGGTGAAAAAAAACTACGCATATTTTTCATGACGTTCTTCATTTCGGAAGACGCGGAACCGGAGCTGCATAATCCATTTCCTTTTCATCGTCGGAATGTGCATCAATGATATTTTTTTAGCTTTGAGCAAACTCTAAAATGTCATTGTCCGTTATAAAATTAGGGTTGTACACACATTATTCTCAATAAATTATTCCGATAATACAATAGGACAGTCTAGTTTATGTGGTGTTTTCAGTATTTTGTTCATTCCCAGAAGGGATGTAAATGGAAAAAAGAAAAGGAAGAAAATACGATTCGGTGTAATAATTGCAATCTGTGCATAGAAAGTGTTTCCTTTAATACCACACACAAAAAAACTGGATTGTAAAGCTACACATAGGCATTCACTTTTATTTATTTTTATTTTATTTTTTAGAAATAAATGCTCCACCAGAAGTGGTTTTTACCACTGCTACACTGTGGCGGCCAATTCAAGCGAATATGCATTTTCTGTAAAACCTAAATATTTTGATGCGAGTAATTTAAAACATAAATTTTTAACTACTAAGTGTATTTTATTTTGTACTCAACATTGAATTTTTGTAATAAAAAAAATTGACAATTTATGTATCCAAGTCATCAAAATAATTTGACAGTTAAAGGGTTAACAGTTTGAAATAGTACTTAGATGATAAACTGATTAAGTTGAATAAAAAAAGGTGTGCCACACACACAATTACTTCAAATGTACTCACTTTCCTTTGGGCAGTCATGTGATTTTATACATTTTCCGTTAGGTCCTCTGACGTACTCGTCTTTGCAAACACACGCAGGAAGGCAAATAAAAGGGAAGCATTTCTTTTTGGTAGTTCTGAAATTATCGCAGTTCCTAGGACAAGTAGTTGGGCACAAATCGTAGTACGCTTTGTCATTACAATCAATAGTAACTGAAACTGGAAGGAAATTAAAATCATTGAAAGCACTTTAATGTTGAATATTTGACGAGAAATCTTATATAGTCGCAGACGAAGCGAGCATGAAAATTCTCAGAGTAAATGAATGGAAAAAATTAACTATAAGTGTATATTTTACATATCAGCTTTGACCACAGAAGAAAAGAAACAAAAAAACATTTTTTTTACCTGAATCTTCTTAATGATTCCCGTAAAAATAAACTTTCTAAAATAGAATAAGGACTTTTCTTTAAGTTAGCAAACAATCCCCGACAAAAAGAAACAAAATTAAAAAAATCCACTTTGGACGAAAAAAAAAATTCAAAGAACTTTTGTTTCCACTTTTACAGGTTTGTTATGCTGCACTTACGGGAGGAAGAAAAAAATTAATTCACTTAAAAAGCAATTAATAATTAATTTTAGATTAGCTTTTAAATTATAATAAAAGCATAGAAATAACTTTAAGCAAATATTTTTTTTCTTTATTCTAGTATTGATAAAAAAAATAATTCCTCCAAAAATTAAATTCTTAGATCAGCTTTTAAATGCGTCATGACAAAAAAAAATTGGATGTACCTGTAACATATAAAGTCTCTTTAACTCAGCTGAAATATCAGACGATTCTGCGAAATTTGAATTATTTTAAACAATGTATGCAGGATTATCATCTGAACTTTATTTTCCTTTTATTTTTCAATTCCTACTATTAGCTCACACTCTCTATATATTTATTTATTATCTTGGTGGAATTTTCAATCGTTAATAAAATACATTTTAAAGCGCTCGATTGAGCTGAAATTTTATATACATGAGTATTTTGGATGACAATACAATAATTTAATTATAATTTAAATAATAATTGATTAAAACTAATTATTTAAAGAATTACAATTACAGCCACGTTAAAAGCATTTTTGGCGATTTGTTTCAAAACTTGAAAATGTTTTTTTCCCTCACGTTTTAAAGCATTCAGTTGAACTGAAATTTGACAGACACGATTGTTTTGCGATGGCAATACGATACTTTAATAAAAAAAACTAATTACCACTTAATGTTGTGATTCTGTCATATGTATAAACATATTTATATTACTTGTAACTATTATGTAAAAAGTAGCTAAAATAAAATTTTTCTTTGTTGATCTATGTGGGATTTTTGACGTAAAAAACATTTTTTATATTATTTATTAAACTTTTTTTAAATAACAAGCTTATTTTTAATTGTTCCATTTTACTGAATTATTTATTACTTACTTAACTCTTGATTAGATTCTGATTTATTTTTGCATTCATAAGGCAATATGCATTTTCCCTCAGGTCCTCTAACGTAACCATCCTTGCAAACACAACCACTCGTGCACTTTCCTGTGCAAGGAATATCATCATTAAATTGGCTGCAGTTTTTCTGACAGTGGGCGGAACAGTAGTCCCAGCGCTCATTCGTTGGACATTCAGTACGGTCTACTGGAGAATAAATTCTTCCTGTTTAATATTAAAAAAAAGAGATAAAACACACCAATTCACTAACATTTCCGTTTACATAATTGCACGCATTTTCAAAAGATAAACTATTACCTCAGTAAAAAGTTTTCCCTCTTCTTGACTTCAGGAATATTATGCAGAACATTTTTATTAGATTCATTTAATCTTAGATGAAAAAATATACCTTTTCTATACAACAAAGTTTGATGTCTATTGACTAATTTTCAGTACTTATGTATTATACATAGTTGTATTTTGTTCCTCCGTTGTCTTACATGTAGATATATAAATATTATAAATGCGAAAGTTTGTGAGGATGTTTGGCCGTATTTCATGCAAAAACAACTGACTGGATTTTAATGAAACTTTACAGTAATATAGCTTATACATCAGAATAACATATAAGCTATAATTTATAGCATAGACTATAATTTATAAAGAAATTGCGTGAAGTGTCCAAAATATAATGGTATTTCTCAAGTAAGTAGGAAAGAATTCTGCCATCTGCAAGAAATTCTGGCCTGAGCTGCAAAAAAAAGCCCACGACAGCATATATCTATCTTTTGTTTGTGAAGACACCCTTTTTGTTTTGGCTACGCAAGGCACTCGCTTCTAATTAATTTCTGTGATCAGCATAATCCCTAATTTTTTTTATTTCAGAATAAAACTAAGTTTTGAAGAGAGAGGTTGTTATAAATCTCTCTTTATTTCAATGTTTTTTTATGATTTTATTATGCATATTTGGTACTAAGAAATTGATCTTTTTCGCAATAAATGCTTTTATTGCTTCGGTACTTAAAGTAAATAAACTTTCTCATTCACACTACATCATTTCGACAAATTTTCAGAATTTTTTTGTAGTTAGTAGCCGATTATAACGCTATGAGTTAATTGAATAGGCAGATATTGCATTTTTAAACTATTAAGTAAAAATCAAGATGGGTAACATTATACAAAACATTAATGAGGGAAAAAAAGATGGATTAAGGGACGCAACGGGAACAGGGTTAACTAGTCTGAAGAATAATCAGTTACATTATTTCCTACCACTGTTATGCGTGTTTGTCTGGAGAGACCCGGCAGAAGCCTTTCATGTGGACTGCCTGGTTCCTACCAGGAAACACGTAGAAGTGCTTTGTGTTGGTGTGGAAAGCGATATCTTGACACGGCTTTGGGCAAAACCTAGCCTTGAGAGGAACGGTAGAAGAAGAAAGCTTTATCGCAATTTTCTCGCAGATAATTTACACTCTATGCATCAGACTATGGTTCCTGAAGAACGTCCTCTATTCCAAAATGATATTGTTACTTTATACATGGTTCACTGTATTTAAAAGTGGTTAAATTAGCATCTCATAAGAAGTTCTCAGTCCCTTGATCTCAATATCATTGAGTCTTTTTGTGTTTTTAGAGAACAAAGTCCGCGCTAGATTTCCTCCTCCCTTCACAAACTGAACCCGAGACTTTTCAGGAAGAATGAATCAAAAATTTCTTTAAATTAGTATGACCTCTGTTTGGCATTCTCATAATGAATGGAGCAATTAGAGAAAATAGTGACTCAACTTCCTACCAATTAAAACTTTGCATTCTTTCACAGGTGTTCCTAAAGTTTTGTTCTATACTTTTAAAATTGGAACATATTTAAATCAGATAGAAAATAACTCCTACTTTAATATCTTATTCAGACTACTTTGCGCTGCAAAGAACAGCATAATTTGTTATTTTTTTTTCATTTCTAACTAAATTTATCCAATTTTCTGACCAAAAAAAATATATTTCGCATTTCATCTTTCAATTCCTACAATTATAGCTCAGAATCTTTTTATTTTTTTAATTTTTTATTTATTTGTTTTTTTTTATTTATTTATTTATCTTGGTGGAATTTTCAATCGTTAATAAAATACATTTTAAAGCACTCAGTTGAGCTGAAATTTTATATAAATGATTATTCTCGATGAAAATAGAATAATTTCATTATAATTAATAAAAATTAATTGATTAAAACTAATTACTTAAAGAATTGCAAATGCAGCCACATTGGCAACTTAGCGACCCTTTTAACGACATATGTCAAAACTTGAAAAAGTTTTTTTTCGCACGTTTTAAAGCATTCTGTTGAACTGAAATTTTATATACACGACTGTTTTGGATGACAATACGATACTTTAATGATAATTAATAACAATTAATTAACACTTAATGTTGTGATTCTGCTAAATTTATATACATATTTATACTAATTTTAACTATTTAATAAAAAGTAGCGAAAATAAAACTTTTCTAATCAAATGGAAAAGACGGGTATAAATTTTATTTCGAAGCCAACGACAACAGTAGCGAAGCAATAAAATTGTACTAAAAATACTTTCTCATTTTCATCAGTATTATATCAATTCAATCAGACCTTTTGTTTCATATAATATTTTGATAATGTATTATATGATGAAAGATTCGTTGCTGCAAGAAAATCTTTCTGGCAAAGTCCATGGGAAATGGATTTCGGGACAGACCTCCGTTAAGATGGATTTACTGTGTCAAAAAAGATCTAAATTTTTTAAAGGTCAAAAACTGGAAAACAATTACCAAAAGTAGAGATGCCTGGAGAAAACTTCTAGAGAAGGCGAGGGCTATCGAGCCATTGAAAAAGAAGAAAATAATAATTTTTTTTTACCTTATGACTTCCTAAAAATGCAATTTTTAATGGAGCTCCATACATTAATATACAACAAAAGTTTGAAACTAACACTTGAATAAAATATCGTAAATATTGCGTATGAAATGTAAAATCACTGTTAAAGAGCAATAATATTACAATTATTGTTGATGTCTTTCAAATGGTTTTATTTTAACAATATTTATAAAACAATATCGCTAACATTGAGCGAATGGCCCGCACAGCCTCTTTCAATTTCTTGTTTTTACATTATCATAAAACATTATATATAAAAAGTATCGCTAACATAGAGCGAATGGCTCGTACAGCCTCCTTCCAATCGTTGTTTTTTACTTCTCCCGCGTAAATAATAGTACACACCTTATAATTTAAATAGCGCCATCTAGTGGCGTACATGAACCCTAACATACTCCCCCCATCAAGAAGTTATTCTTGATGTAGAGGAAGTTTACAAAGCTTATGAATTGGTCTTTTAAATCGACCTTTAACAGTTCTAAGAGTTACTACTCTTACCACACCATCCTTACCTGGATGCGTTTCAATTACTTTACCTAAAGGCCAGGTGGCTGGAGGAATGTTATCCTCCTTAATAATTACAATTTCTCCAACCTTAATATTATGGTTAGGAGATTTCCATTTAGTTCTGTTTTGCAAATTACTCAGATAATCCATTTTCCACTTTCTCCAAAAACCTAACTTCATTTTTTGGACAATATCCCAACGGGAGCGAAGAGAAAGTTTATCATCATTGGTATGCTCAGGGGAAGAGGTAATAACCTCACCTATGAGAAAATGAGAAGGAGTTAAAATATTTAAACTGTCTGGATCATTGTCACAATCCAAAGAGACTAGAGGTCTTGAGTTCAGAATTGCCTCTACTTGTGTTAACAAAGTGCTGAACTCCTCAAAAGTTAAATTTATGTTTCCAATGACCCTTTTTAAATGGTACTTAATACTCTTAACTCCTGCTTCCCATAATCCTCCAAAATGAGGACTCACTGGAGGGCTAAAATGCCACTCTATATTCACTTGAGATAGAAAATAGCAAAATTGTTCATTTTCATTAAGTTTTGATACAAATTTAAATATTTCTAGCAATTTTCTTCTGGCACCAACAAAAGTGGTACCATTATCACAATAAATGTGCTTAGGTGCTCCTCTTCTAGCACAAAAGCGTTTCAATGAGGCAATAAAAGCCTCAGAAGTGAGATCACTCACTAATTCTAAATGTAGAGCTTTGGTAACAAAACATACAAAAAGAGCTATATATCCCTTAGTAGTCCTTGCTCCTCTACCTCTATATCTTAAAATATTGATGGGGCCAGCATAATCTACGCCACAAACAGAAAATGGCCTACTGGGAGTAACCCTATGAGTTGGTAGATCACCCATTAATTGCTTGGATGTAGTTGCTCGATACCTACAACATATTATACATTTATGAATACATTTTTTTTACAATATTTTTTAAACCAATAATCCAATAAGTTTGCTTAATAATACCTAATAATACAGTACATCCAGCATGCAAATATAAAATATGATACATATTTACAATTAATTTACAAATTTCATGCTGATTTGGCAAGATGATTGGGTGCTTAGCACCATATTGGAGTGTCGAATTTCGAAGTCGACCTCCTACTCGAATTAAACCGTCTTTGTCAATGAAAGGACAAAGAGCAGATAGTATATTTTTTTTTTTCACTACAGGCTTATTAGCTTTAATACAACTGATTTCCTCTTTAAAGAATAAATTTTGTATATACAAGAAAATTTTATTACTTGCCTGCCTCCTTTCATATGTGGTTAAAGGAGGGACATGGTATTTACCCCTTGGAATCTAAATTTTTCATCTTGCCAACTCTAGCTTTACAATTTGTGATGTATCTAAAACAGAATGCAAAAATATCAATTATCTTAGTAAATGATGAAAATTTTAAAAATAAATAGTCAATAAAGTCACAGTTGACAGCCACAGGGAAGCTAAAAGCTGTTCGTTTTCTTTCCTTTGACACTGAACTAGTCTGATCATTTCTCTTGGGTTGCTTAGGCCAAGAGTCCATCTCACAGGAAAGCCATTGAGGGCCTTCCCACCATAGAACACATGTGGGAAGTTCTTTAGGTGATAAACCTCTGCATGCAATGTCAGCTGGATTCATCTTGGTGGGCACGTAACGCCAACTATCTGCTGGAACCAAGTCCAAAATTTCGGATGTTCTATTGGCAATGTAAGGTTTCCAGTTCCTTGATGAGAAGACAGCCAAGATAGAACCACTTGGGAATCAGTCCATGCATAGAAGTGAACATCATATTCCTTTAAGATGTTCTTGCAGGTTGCATAAAGGCGTGCAAGTAACAGTGCACCGTTGAGCTCCAATCTTGAATTGATACTGACTTTAGAGGTGCCACCCTTGATTTAGCCACCAAAAGAGTCACCTTGGTATTACCATCGGCTTGCGGCTGCACAGCATAGATGACCGATGCATAGGCCAACTCAGACGCATCACAAAAACCATGCAGAGTTATTTGTTTGCTAGTAGTGTGGATCCACCTGGGAATGTGGATTGAACAAACTTGTTCAAACTCCTTCTGGAATGTTTTCCATTTTGTTGCAAGCGCTTCTGGAAGAGGACTGTCCCAATCTAATTTCAACAGCCATAACTGTTGATAAAAAATCTTAATAGACACGGTACAGGGAGTCAGGAAACCGAGAGGATCGAACAATCTTGCCGATTGTGACAGGAAAGAACGTTTAGTGATATTGTCCGGAAAATTTACTTTTAAATTGAAAATGAAGATATCCTTCATAGAATTCCAGGTAAGTCCTAGGGCCTTGGAGCATTCATCAGGATGGATTTCCAAATTGGAACTATCTCCTACCCAGTTTGAGGAAATACGGGAAAGTACTTCTGATGAATTGGACCGCCACTTCCTTAAATGAAATCCTCTTGCTTCTAGTATGTTAGAAAGTGTTTTTATCAAGGAAATTGCTTCCTCACTCGAAGGGGCTCCTGCCATTAAGTCATCGATGTAGAAAGATTCCTTTATAAGGGATGAAACAGCAGAATCATCTCTTTCAAGATCTAACCCCGTTTGAAACAAGCAGCGAGTAGCTAAATACGGTGCTGATGCTGTACCGTATGTTACCGTACACAGTTTATATTCCCGTATGGGAGAGTCCTTTGATTCTCTCCACACAATGCGCTGAAATTTTTGATCTTCTTGATCAATTAGTATTTGTCTATACATCTGTTGGATGTCAGCGGAAAAAGCAATTTCATTCAATCTAAATTTCACTAAAATCGTGAAGAGGTCAGGCTGTAACATTTTACCTATTCCCAAAATTGAATTAAGAGAATTTCCATTTGAAGGTTTACAAGTGCCATCAAATACAACACGTAATTTCGTTGAAACACTGTCACCTTTCATAACAGCATGATGAGGAAGAAAATAAATTTTTGGGTCCATAGATTTCTCATTGTTTTCCACGGGCATCATATGCCCCAATGATTCGTATTCTATCATAAATTTTTTTATACTGCCTTTCAAAGTCCTTATCTACTTGAAATCTTCTCTCCATTGCAAGCAACCGAGAAATTGCTATTCCTTTAGTGTTACCCAACCGTGAGGTGTCTCTGTATATCGGTAATTTTACTACAAATCTACCCTCATCATTATATTTAAAATTTGATTTAAAATGGTTTTCACAAAATTGTTCCTCATCGGATAGAAATTGTTTTTTAACGGATAATTCCTCCGTTTCCCAAAATCTCTGAAGAAGCGAATCAGTATTTAATTCGTTTGCAGTACTTAAAAAATGAGAATATAACTCATGTGGTTCCTTATTTTTAACATTAAGTTTTCCTGCAACAACCCATCCAAACATAGTTCTTTGTGCAATGGGTTCATTTTTAGAACCAACAATTTTTCCACTGCGAAGAATATCAAAAAAACAATCAGATCCTAAAATTATATCACATTCTTTAGGACTCATAAATTCCTCATCTGAAAGAGGAATCGATTTTAAGTAATCTAAATCCTTCACATCCAAAAACTCCGAAGGAATTTGTGAAGTAACTTTATTTAAAATGAAAGCGTTCACTTCCAAACGGTCATTCGAAGACTGTGATCCGATAACCAAATCAACGCAGCCTTTAGTTTGACCTGCAGTAACCCCCGCGATCCCACGAAGAGAAATTTTACTGCTTTTTCTTTTAATCCCAAAATATTTACAACTCTTTCTGAGATAAAACAACATTCAGACCCAGAATCTAATAATGCTCGGCAGATAAATGATTCATTAGAATTATTATTATAAAATATCTTTACTTTTGCTGTGGGCAGAAAAGAAAGATTTAATTCACTGTTCACCGAAGCCCCAGAATAAATCTCCGATTCTCCCGCTTGACCTTTGAACTCACTCGCTTCGTTGCGAGTTTCTGCGCTAGTTCCCTCCCCTCTGTGAAGTTTCATTCCCCTGTAACGAATTTGTAAACAACGCGTTTCCGTTGGGCCTTTTTCATGTAAAAGAGTATTGTGGAACTTAGAAGAGCATAGAGAACATTTTAAATGGTTATTTGGGCAAGATTTATATTTATGATTATTTAAACATAAAAAGCACAATGAAAAACGTTTTACAAAATTTTTTCTACAATTAACATCCATGCTCTTAAATTGAATACACTTAAATAAAGGGTGTGTTCCTTTACATTTCAAACATTTTAAGACCTTATCATTTTCTATATTAGAATTTGCATAATTACTTCTTATCGGAATTTTACATTCAGATTCATTATTTGACATTAATTCTAAAGAAGAACACCTCACGTTTAGGAAATCAAGAAAAGCTTTCATGTTTGGAAATTCTTCTTCAGATGATTTAATAGCCCATAAACGTCTACTTTCTGGATCAATTTTTTGTAATAATAAATAAATTAACCAGCAGTCTTTACTAGAAGCTTGCTCACCTAAAGCATTAAGCCCCTCTTAGGCATTCATCACTCGTGTCCAATAATTTACGCAAATTAAAACAATTAGCTTCGGAAATAGGTTTTTGATCCAAAAACGTTTTAATTAATGACTGAACAATTTGTTTTTTGTTGTCATACCTATCTAACAATTTTTGCCAAGCTTCTTCATACGAATCATTAGATATAGGCATATGCTTAATTAACGAAGCTGGCTCATTAGTAAGTAGACCTTTCAAATACTGGAATTTTTCAACGTTCGATATTGACACTTGTGAATGCACAGTAGAAACAAATAAATCTTTAAAATTTATCCAGTCCTTAAAATGACCATTAAACTGTGGTATACTCAATTTTGGTAACCTAAAATTACTAACATTTGAGTTCGAAGTAATTGAACTCGCTACTGAATTTTGTGTTCTACCTTGATTCTGAACATTTAATTCATCTAATTTATCATTAAATTTAGCATTCAAATAAAAGTATCTCTCTTCGAACTCTTGGAGTTCAGATTCCTCTAAACTCAAATTCGAATCTAATCGTTCGAATTCTTTGAATAAGTCATCCAATCTGATAACCGAATAGAAATTTCATTTCGAGTATTTATCTCATCAAAAGTATTTTCTAGCCTGGTCAAAGATGCCTTTACACGACCTCTGGCTGCTCGAATTTCAGCCATTTGAGCTTTCTCTGTTTCACTCATATAAAAATTTATTCACCAAAATATCCAAATCAATAATAAAAATATGCAGTAAAATCATGAAATCAAAAAACAATTTGGTTCATTCATTCAAATTAGTTCTATGCACAATAAGTCCTAATAACAGTTTCAAATATCAAAAATATTATTCAAAATGACTTATCTCTTTTGCATCTCGTCCTGGTGCCTCCAATTTTTATGTTGATGTCTTTCAAATGGTTTTATTTTAACAATATTTATAAAACAATATCGCTAACATTGAGCGAATGGCCCGCACAGCCTCTTTCAATTTCTTGTTTTTACATTATCATAAAACATTATATATAAAAAAGTATCGCTAACATAGAGCGAATGGCTCGTACAGCCTCCTTCCAATCGTTGTTTTTTACTTCTCCCGCGTAAACAATAGTACACACCTTATAATTTAAATAGCGCCATCTAGTGGCGTACATGAACCCTAACAATTGAAGTATATTTCATAGTTTCTAGACAAAGTAATACTTTTTATGGGGATATCATAGTTGGTTTTTGCATCAGAATTGCTATTCACTGGCTCCGACCAATCAACTATTTCCTCAGTTTTAGTTGCAAAGATAATCCATCATCAAATGAACCTTGATGATAAATGAATCTCATTTAAAAAAAAATCCAATTTTTTCTCATTCAAACTACTTTACAAAACATTTTTTTCCCGCTGTTGAAGTACTTTGTTAGTTCGAGTATTAACATTCGTTAAATAGAGGTTTTTGCCTTCGTTTTAATCAGAACTGAAGAAAAATTTGTTCAAATCGCAAAATTCGTTAAATAGGAGCTCGCTGAATTGGGGATCCGACTATATATATACTTTATAAATATAGTGTAAATTATCTATAAATGAGAGATGAATATTAATCTAACAAAACCAAAAAAAATCGAGATTGTAAGAAGCCAGACATATAGATGGATATATAAGAAATTAAAATTATAATAGGTATATATATATATATATATAAAATATATTTATATATATATATTACATTACATTATATATATGAATATCCCATTATATTATATATTATATTATATATATATATATATATATATATATATATATATATATATATATATATATATATATATATATATATTTATTAGCAAATAAAACTATATTCTTGGATTGGCAATAAAACTAAATAAACAAATTTAACTATTGGAGTTAACATCTGCAATGAATAGAGAAAGGTATGTGATGTTCTTCCATTCATTTAATTAAATCATGTACAATGCTAGCCATCCAAAATTCAACACCAAGAAGCCGAAGTTATTTAAACTAAGTTTATCAAAAGATAGTACAGGTGAAATAACTGAAAACGGTGCTCCATGAAATGAAAACAATAAAATAGCTTTTAGATTTTGCTGCTATAACTG
This sequence comes from Trichonephila clavipes, assembly GCA_019973935.1. Classification (NCBI taxonomy): domain Eukaryota; kingdom Metazoa; phylum Arthropoda; class Arachnida; order Araneae; family Nephilidae; genus Trichonephila; species Trichonephila clavipes. The sequence continues at coordinate 429,793 of BMAU01021362.1, forward strand.
ACAATAACCACAACTATACACCTCAGCATTGAATAAAAGGAGCAGTTGAGAATATTATGCCAGCCTGTTTTTCTTCTACACGTTGTTAAAAGTAATATGGTGTAAAAGCAAGGGAGGGGATGCCAGTTTAGTCATCCTCCGATTACAAACCTGACGTGTTCGATGGAAATGTTCAAGTGAAGGAGGATAAAAGGCTCTAGGTGGACATTTTGATCGTACAAACCGGGTGTGTGGCGGGGATAAACTGAAACACTATTGAAGGATGTAAAACCAGTAAGATGAGGCAAAAACAACAGTGAAGCAACATGTAGAAGAATTCTATAAAAACAATGTTCTGTCATTAATTGGCTCATTTTTATCGTATAATTCTCTATTACAGACGCAAATGCAAAGTGGCAAAGGCAACGCACATTTCATTGTGCTGTAAACGTTGCTCAGTGGTACTTGCGGACGCCGACTGTTGTATATCAGACCGCATTTGTTATGATATGGTCGTTGACATGACAAAAAAATCCTTCCCTGTCATTCACACAATATTTCAATGATCATGTATAGTGGTACGAAAAGGCTGGGGAGAATGGTGGCATGTATCAGTCATTATCTTTTGTATCCATCGAACACATATTCACTTCATTGTTGCTTGATTAAATCCAACATAATCATAATCATCAATTTCTCAGAAGGATATTCTGCATTCTTTATAGACAGTTTTTCATCTCAAAAACGTTGATGATTGACGGCCAAAAAAAATGAATGACGCCTGTATTTTTCATGGAGTTATATGCGAAAGGTGTTCGCAAATAAACATATTAATTCAAAACGGTATTTCGTTTAACTCTTTTGGGCGGTAATATTAACTCTCCTGATGTCAGTCGATAGTTGAAGGCTAACCATTGCTACACCCCCTCACTTCTGATGAAATGTGAAAAATTCACAATTTTTAGACGTTGCACTTTAGGTGATCAACAATGCTTTTCACATAGATAACCTTAACTCATTAAACAAAAATAGCTCTTAATGAACTTCCGTAAGTACAGTGGGTATTCCAAGTAGTATTGAAGGAACTACCTGGAATTTAAACATTAAAATTTACTGACATTTTAAAATTCTGATCATTAGTTAAAAAGTTTTTAATACTTTATAGCTTACCTTTAACTGCCTTTTCTTCAGATTTCGATCCACAGTCTTCTATTTTTATGCAATTTCTATTCGGTCCTCTTACGTATTCTGGTTTACATATACAACCCCAAACGCAAGGCCTTATACATGGAAAAGGTTTATCGTAATTGTCACAGTTCTTTTGACACAGATAATTACATCTAGAATATGTTTCATTTGATTTACACTCTATTCCTGTTAAAAAACGAAAGATCAATTTATTAAATGTAAACAGGATTTAAGAAGCCTCATACAGTTATAATCATATAAACATTTATAGCATAATAAGAAGAATTTTTTTTTTAAATAAAGTTTTTGTTTAAAAAAGAAATAACTATTTTCAATTAGTTTGTTCCAAGCACACAAAATTTTTTCATTATTTTTATTTTGAAAGTTTTCTTTAAAACAGTTGTTCATTGAAAAATGACACTGTATACAAATATTTTTTGTCCCATTAACTTTCCGAAGTATAATTGTTCTATGTTAAATACGACATATCACATAAAATGCTCAAGTTCTTTTTCAAATCTTCAAGAAATAATGAGTATTTCAAAGTTCACATTTTATTTTTTCTGAACATTATTAGAGATCTTAAAAGATAACACACACATCTTCTTTACTATTAAATACATTGAAATGAAAAGAGAGGTTTATCAAAAAATCAATGAGATCTACGAAGTTAGCATGAGTAACGCAAGTGAGAATGAAAAGAAATGTTTTTGTATTTTGATCAAAAGTTTTAGGTATTTTGAAATCTTTCTGATATATGTATTGTTTTTAATTTCCAATAAGCCAAAAAAGTACCTTTATACTGTCTCTAATTTAATTTAGCTTTCGAAAAAAATAAGCAAAAGAGTAAATCCTCCTCGTCTTGTTGCATGGTAATTATACCCTTCTAAAGGGTGTTTTTTTAGAGGTATAGAACTTTAAATTGTAATAAAACAACGATGTATTATTCAATTGACATGATTTTTTTTATTCGAAAGATAATTTTGTGGCATTACATTTTAAATATGATTTCTGGCATATGACTGCCACGGCTGGCTCGGATGTAGTCCAATCTGGACGTCCAATTTTCGATGACTTTTTCCAACATTTGTGGCCGTATATCGTCAATAACACGGCGAATGTTGTCTTCCAAATGGTCAAGCGTTTGTGGCTTATCCGCATAGACCAATGACTTTACATAGCCCCACAGAAAATAGTCTAGCGGTGTTAAATCACAAGATCTTGGAGGCCAATTCACAAGTCCAAAACGTGAAATTAGGCGGTCACCAAACGTGTCTTTCAATAAATCGATTGTAGCACGAGCTGTGTGACATGTTGCGCCGTCTTGTTGGATCCACAGCTCCTGGACATCATGATTGTTCAATTCAGGAATGAAAAAGCTAGTAATCATGGCTCTATACCGATCACCATTGACTGTAACGTTGTGGCCTTCATCGTTTTTGAAGAAGGATTCCACCAGCCCATAAAGCGCACCAGTCAGTTTTTATGGATGTGACGGTGTTTCCACATACACTTGTGGATTAGCTTCACTCCAAATGCGGCAGTTTTGTTTGTTGACGTAGCCATTCAACCAGAAGTGCGCTTCGTCGCTAAACAAAATTCGCTTATGAAAATCGGGAACAACGGCGATCTCGTTTTGGGCCCTTTCGACGAATCTAAAAGCATTGTTCAGGCGTGAGTCTATTCATAATGAATTGCCAAACCAAACTGAGAATAAATCACTTGACAGCTGTTAAATCAGTCGCCATCTTGGAAAGTAATGCCAACTTAAACTTTTATACCTGAAAAAAACACTCTTTATAAGCATACCGGTTGATTCAAAATTAGTGTTACCAATTTTAAAAGCATATAACTATGAATGGTAATTTTTCCATTGCTTTATTGTGTCAGTTATACTTTAAAAATGAAATACTTTAATTACCAATCTAACTATTTTTATTAGTAGGAGTAAAATATGGCTCCGAAACTAAATCCTCAAACCTAAACGAAATTTCAATGCTTTGCTTTTGAAGGATGTTTGCTCAAATTTTGTTATAAATAAAGCATTTAAAAATCTAATTTTACTAATAAATTACTATAGAAATTTCGAAAAGAATTAAAATTTGGCTGGCAATCAACAACTCAAGGAAAAAAAAGGCGGATGAAAGGAATTCCTTAAGGTATTCGACTGCCTTTTCAACCGTGTTTTTCAAAAACGCATAAATGGATAATTTTCATGATATTTAGTGTCACTTAGATTAGAATATATGCTTAAAATTGTTTTAAGGACATTTTGACAAAAAAGATTTATTTATATACAATATTTTGGCAAAAAATTAACTTAGAATAATCTGTTTTTCAAATGTTCTCCTTTTGTGAAAAATGCTTCTATTATTATAATATTTCGCCTGTATATATCTCAGACCTCTCTACAAATGCTCAACTAGAATTCATCAAATATATAACTTAGAAGGGGGTTTATTCATATTTTACGACAACAGAGGGGAGCAATTTTAAGAAAAAAACGCCAATAACTATTGCAATTGGTGGTAACTCTGAAAATAATGTGGATTTTTCAAAAATGCTAGTTGAGCCTCTGTAGAGAGGTCTGAGCTATAAACAGGCAAAATATTATTATAATAGAACGATTTTTCATAAAAAGAGAACATTTTGAATAAAAAGATTTTTCTAAGTTAATTTTTTGCTAAAATATTATATTTAAATAAATTTATTTTGTCAAAATGTCCTTAAAACAATTTTATGCATGTCTTCTAATCTGAGTTGCACTAAATATCATGAAAATTATTAATTTATGCGCATTTTTAAAATCCCGTTTCCGAACATCGTCGGATAACTAAAGAAAAAAGAAAAATAGAAGCTAAAAAGACTTATAGCTGTAGAAAATCTTTTGCCTCAAAGAATTTCAGCAAATAAACTATAAGTATTGCAATCGACAATTTATCATCGGATAAAGAAAATTGGCTATAAAAAGTGAATAAACCAGTCTATCTTCAAATATCTGCTTAGACCGAAAAAAAATTGAAGAAAACGCTCTTGGTCTCTGTATTTAATGTTAAGCAAAGGTAGATCAAAGCATGGATAACTTCGGATGAAGCACTGTTTCATCTGTCATTCACAACTGCAAAATGAAGATACATTACATTAAACACAAAATACGTCGAAAAGAGGCAGCTGTTTTGTAAAATACAAGTTGGCCATCAGGTGTTATGGTATGGATGGAAATGTCCTTTCAAGGCTTAACAAAAAGATTTTTTGTATAACTAAAGGTTAAATACTATATTAGAATAAAGTTTTGAAACACTTGATAAAAAAAAAAGTAAACCTCTTTACCCTCACAAAAACTTTTTTTTGCACCAAGTCATACTGCAAAATCAACTATAAAATGACTGAAATATTAAAAATTAAAATTTCTTCCTTCTGACAAAAGGCTACTAGCCTACCAACATCTTTTAACTGCGTTAATTGCTATTATTTTTTTATGGGGATACTAAAAAAACAGTTAAGCAGATGTTTTTTATGAACTCTCCAAGGGCTTCAAAAAGCAATCAAAGAGGGAGCTGGAAAAATATCCCCAAAAATAGTCAAAAAGGCTTTTTGGTTTGGCGAACAAGTTTACGTAAAATGTATTTTATCAAAGGAAACCACATTGAAAATTGCATGTAAATAACTAAATTCGAAAAGAAAATTTATGGTTCTTTGAAATTGATCTCTCTCTCTCTCTCTCACTATTTTTAATAAAGGTTGCGTTTAATATGAAAGCTTTTTCTTAGAGAACATACAAAATTGGGCGGAGCAGCTATTTTCATGTCAGACATATTTTTGGTAATAAGTGCAGAAAGAAAAAAAATTGACTTCAATCAGTTGCGCAAAAAAAAGTTTGATTAGTATTTTGAGAAAATATTAAAGTGGAAGATCATTGTATATTTATGAACGGAGAAACCTCTTTCAGGTTAAAGAATTTACAATAAAGCATAATCATTATGCAAACATTTGTTTAAAGCCTCATTCTGAAAGTTAATAGATAACAAAAAATATACGTATTATATTACTTAATTGAGTTTGAAAATATATTGCAGGTTTTCTTTTATCTTTGATAACATTACTGATAAAAAAACGCGGATTTTACTATTGTTACCACCTACTAATCTTTTGGTAGCTTTAATAAGTTTTTACATTATGGATATTTTTAACCCGTTCAAGACCATGATTACACATATGTAATCACCTCAGGGAACACGGTATCATATGTGTGTTTTCCCCTTTCTGAGTGAGGGAGCGAGTGTGAATGTTAACGTCTCATAGTGGGCAGTTTTTTCAATCTGGCGCTCGGAAAGTTCAAAAATAAATTGCTCGAAATAAAAAAAACAACCCACTATTTATGCTCCTCATAGGTTCCCTAGCCATGTAGTTAACAGCTTTCGTCAGTAAGCGAATGAAAATATTCTACAATCAGCGATTTAGATCGGGTTTCTTTTTGTTACAAGAAACACTTGCGAGCGTCACTTTCTAGTAAGAAGTTCAATCGTTTCGCCTGCAAAAGATTTTGCTAATTTAAGCGTTTTTTTAAATGCATGCCATGGGTAAGTAATCTCTTCATTTGACTTTCAAATTAGGTTCAGGTTTAATTAAAAATTGTAAAAACATAACATTTAGCACAGCATGTAACTCCTACTAACATATGTCGGTTTTTGTGTTTATTGAAGTAAAACTTTTTTAAATTCACATGGATAGAGCAGATATAGACCTTTAATTTAATACGAAATTTAGCTGCTACTTCCTGCTACTCCCAAAATTACAATTTTTTTTCAGCGTTGGTCGATGGTATTACTTGGCATGCCTTATTCAATGTGTGGAAGGAAGAGCAAGATACTAGCTCAAAACTAATGTTGTTTTGAATTTAGTTAGGAGTACAACAGACTTTGACAAATATGAGGATAAGCAGCAATTAAAATTTAGAAAAAATGTTAAAACTTTCTTCTTGTTTGTAAGGAAAAAATGGATGAGGTGCCATAGAAATGAAAAGTTCTTTTCCAAGTCGAACGATGCGGGATTGTTGGGGGAGTATGATTTATATTATATTTTATTATTTTTAAGAAAAATATATAGCTAATATTTTAGCGTGGTATTTTATGTTTATTTATGCTTATAATAAATATTTTTTCAGAATTATAAACTTTAAAATGGTTTTTCTCGGTTTGTGTTTTTTCACATTCAGAATACCGTTTCTTCAACAATTATTTACCAATCACTTCCAGTTTTTTCCTTGTGTCTTATATAAAATGAATGTAACAAAATTGGGGATTCATTTTGCTGTAAATTGAATACTATTTTTTTAAAAAAATTAAATTAGGGAAATATAGGCTTTTGGTTGAATTTTAGCATATATATACACTCATGTCCATAAATTAAGGATAATGTTCAGGCAAAGAAAAAGACAGAAGTAAAACAAATTTGACTTATTTGTAAAGTCTATTTATTAAACAAAAGGTACAGAGCAAAAAAGATGCTATATGTTTGACATAATTAATAAAAATTGCGATTTTTACTCCTTGGAGCAAATTTCAAAAAAAGAACATATTTACAAAAAACAGTATAAGATGGTTGGTATGATGGTTAATACGGAGTATGTCTCCGGACGATGCAATACAAGCCTTACAATGGCTAGGCATGCTGAGTATCAAATTATCAATCTGATCTTAGGGAATATTACACCACTCATCAAGCAATGTCCTCCAAAGTTCCGGTAGACAGGTGGGAGGGGGTTGACGGGCTGCAATTCGTCGGCCAAGTATATCCCACACATGCTCTATTAGATCCAATTCTGGTGAGTATGCTGCACAATCCATACGAGTGATATCCTCCGATTGAAGGCATTCGTCTACAATGTTTGCAAGGTGAGAACGGGCGTTGTCATCCATAAACAGAAATTCAGCATCCATGGTACCCCGAAACAATTGTACATGTTGTTCCAAAATGACATCCCGATAGATGTGGCATGTCATCTTTACACTCTAAACATGCAGGTCAATTTTGGAACCAAGAATAATTCCTCCCCAAACGATCCATCCTGCCCCACCGTAACGGTGTCGTTCAATGGTGTTCTTTTGGTGCTAACGGGTATCTGGCGCTCTCCATATTAAAGTCCAGCGAGAATCAGACTACAAACTAAACTTGGATTCGTCGGAAAACATCACACAAGACCACTTTTGTGGTGTCTACAATGCATGCTCTCTACTCCAGGTTTATCGCAGGCGACAGGGAGTTGCGGTAAGTGGAACACATCTGACAGGCCTACGAGCACATACACCAATGTGCCCTAAGTGTCTGTACACGGTCTGCCTTGAAACTGCCGTACCGGTAGCTGAAGAGAGCTGACGAGACAGGTCTGATAATGTGCTCCGTCTGTTTCTTTTGACAAACTGCTGCCAAATACCGGTCCTCATTCGGGTTTGTAACTCGGGAGCGACCTGTGCTGTAACATCTACTCACATTACCATCATCTTGGAATCGTAGCCAAAGCCTGAAGATGACACTCTGGGTGATTCCAAGTTCCTCGGATACTTCTAGCTGGGTACATCCACATTCCACTACCACGTAAAAATCATCCAAATGCTTCCTTTGTGCCATAACTATGTGGTTATTGCACTGAAAGGCTTTTAAAGCGCTTGTGAACAATTTTACCTCTTTGCTGCCATTCCTTATATACTCTTCACTTACACTCTTGTCATTATGACGTACTATCCGCACCATCTGGTGGTTTCCTGTAATTTGCATATTCTTTTTCAAGATGTGTGTGATAATTCTACACGTGAAATTTTTATTTTAGAGTTCAATTTCTGTGTGATTCTGAATTATCCTTAATTTATGGACATGAGTGTATATCAACATTTTATTATTTTCTCTCCAAAACTAATTAAAGTATTGTAAAATCTATCCTTAAAAGTGTTTAAAACATCCTCAGCAACATTACAAAAATTTCATGTAAAAATATATTTAACACAAAAAGAGTATAATTTTAAAAAATTCCAAATTTTTTAAAAGAAATTAAGTTTGTAAAATAGCGTGAATAGTAATTGAAAAATTTTATCTCGTATTCTTTTATTAAATAAACGTTAAATGAAATGCGAAAAGTATATGTAATTATGTAATTTTTAAATACATAATTAAAAAAGGCTCAAAAGGTGCTGAGTCCTTTTAATCACTACCTATTATCCTTTGTTGTATATGTGCAATGTTATGTTTGATTGTATTTGTTTAATCTTTAAGGGGTGTTGGAAAGCTAAAATCTTATTTTTTTGACAATTTGAGAGTTTTACATTTTCAAATTGTATAGATTTTAACCTTTCTAAAAATACCTTACTTGAACCTCTGGGGTATTTAGAAGCCTTTAAAATGTATTTTTAAATATTCGTTGAATTTAGACCACGCCCATTTTAATGGCGAAAATTGTAAGCAAATTACTTTGTTTTTGCTTAAAATTGTAACGATTGATATAAACCGAAACATGTATCTTTTATTTTAAATTGAGCCTTTTATTTTTTTATTTCCCAGCCGATTAGAAGTCTCACTGTATACATTAAAATCAATTTATCTCAAAATGTAAATTTTAATGTGCGATGTATCTTTTCTGAGAAAGTACTGTTCACAGGTATGTAAATTTTTTATGAATTATTTATAATGATGTGTAATATATACTAAAATGAGCTTTTTTTAAAACACTCAAGAATTTAATTTTTACAAATGTTTTAAGTAAAAAATGGGTCAAATTTCGCAATGTTTGATAAAATATTTCATAATTTCTTAAAAAATTCAAAATTAGCTAAAAGCTCATTTTAGTATAATAAGAGAGGTGTACTTTAATAGTATGAAAAATTTCATGCATGTACATAAAACAGATTTTGAGAAAAGGTACATCGAAAACAGCCAATTTAACATTGTCAGTATCGAGTGAGAGAGAGGTTTCCAACTCCCCTTTTAACAATTATTTAATTTATTTTTTTTTACTTGCCACCATATTTCTGGTATATATTCTCCCACGTGTAAATTACTGCTTCTGTTAATATCCTTAGATCCTTGTTCAAAAACTAGTGCCACTTAGCAATCATGTATTTTTGATCAATTTTAAACTTGACATAAATTAGTTAAGAACCTATTAACCTTATTTTTTAGTAAAAAACAGAAAGTAATACCCAATTTACATTAATTACTATGATTTTAGATCATTATGAAGACTTTACAGCCATAAAATAATTTCCGTGCACCGGATTGAGAAAACTGCCCTCTATGCGTCGCATTGTTCAGCTAGAGGAGGGCTTTTGGCAACGGATCTCGTAATTTTGAACCATGGTCCTGATGAAGACGACACCTGAGCTGGCACCCCTTTCCGAACTACCACACCTCACCAACGGGATGACGTTTGAAATGTCGACAGATTTAACGTGCATCGCTGCCCTACACGGTAGGTCTTTAGTGGTACTGGGGTTGAAATCGTGACGTGCCCGTCACGATCCGATACTTTAACCACTGGGCTAACGCAACCCTTTTTCCTTTCTGGGTCCCGTGATCATGCCGGTGTGATCTGGATTTGAAACTTATTGAATCTGGAATGGTTATAAATCATAAATTTTGGCGTATTTTATCACAGCAAGGATTTTACATAAATTTTGAAGTGGGGTTAGACTTAACAGGGAATCTCAATTGGTTCTGAACATGTTAATGTTTCAAAGACTCAAGACTGCATTGCAGCTTTGTTCAGCATGGTACGGGAACTATAGCTATTTATAATTCATTTTCTTCTGACTCTTGGTTGCACATCTATACTGATGGACTAAAACTTGATATAAATGGTGCTCTCGAACTCGGAATTTTCTGTGCGCATTTCTCTAACCATATTTCTATAAGAATTGATAAGACTCCGTTTGATGGTGAGACTGAGGTGGTTAAAGAGTTGCTTTAACCAAACTCAAAGCTTCTCCTTCTCTTTCCGGATAAAATGTCATAATATCAAATTCTCAAACAGCAGTACTTTCAATTGCTAATAGCTATCAAGCTCTTATTCCCTTCTCTATAATGCAATGCAGATCCCTACCACAAGATCTACATGGTTGTTTTATAGTGGATTCATCTTCATTACGGTGTCTACGGTAAAAAAAAAGCAGATGAGCTGGCCAAAAGGGGATACCCTATTTCTCATGTTTCAAATGCCAGTTTGGTTATAAATCAGTATCTACAAAAATCATGTGTTCTATGGTGTGGGGATGAAGAGAAAAATAATAATAAAAAAAATAATTTCAAAATTTTTAATATTTTCAGCAAGAGACTGAGTTTTGAAAAAATGGAAAATGACCTATTTTTGGTTATTTTTTAGAATTAAATTTTTCAATTTTCTTCACTGTAAACAAATAAATATCAGTAAGTGCTAAGGACTGAGTGGTACAATGTACACAACAACATTTCATCCCCCCTAGCTCTGTTTTCTCACACTCTCAAATCAGTCCGATCAATGATTTTTTTCCTGTGTGTGTGTGTTTTCGTTTTTTTGCGCATTGTAATTTCGGCAGTATGTTATTTTTAAGAAAATTTAACATTATAGAATCTGATAAATGAGCCTGAAAATTTTTTCTTGTATCTATAAAGTAGTATGTGTTCCCTCATTGCAACAAATGTTAAAAAAGCAATGTAATATGCCCATTTAACTTTAATTAAAATTAAGTGGAATTTTACAATATATATAAATAAGCTCTCTCTCTCTCTCTCTCTGAAATATCTTAAGTGCATTCTCCTTGTGGAATATTAATTAATTTTAATTTATTTTTTTTCTCATCTACATCCCATAGAACATCTTTTCCATGTAGATAGAATTTGAAATTCTAAAAAAAAAATTATCCCAACCTAGCATTCATTCCTAAACTGAATTACATATTGGAAAATTAGGCGTAAAATCTCTTTACAACATTGGTAATAAAAACGAACTTACACACTTGATCAAATGCAGACAAACAGACATATAAATATACTTACTCTGCAATGATGCTGAAATCTCAGGTCTTTCGGTTATTGGATCAAGATATGTTTGTGATGTGATAGTGGTTTCTTCATTTTTCCAGTCTAGAAACCCGATAAATTTCCATTAATACAGAGAAAATATATTATATATGAATATGTAAAAATAACACAATGTTTATTAAACACAGTCCCTGTAGAGTTAACTTTGTAGACTTGATCATACCTTTACCATGAATATCAATTATATTACAAAAGTTCTCTGCAAATAACGTCCACATACTTCCTTTGAATTTATCTAAAATTATGACTATATGAACCTCTAGCAAATAATATTATAATGTATGAATTTGATAACATTAATATAAAATAAAATTTAAGCTATATGAGATGATTTCATTATGTCATTTTGCGAAAGAATTCTTTTTCACCTATTTTACAGATATTTTCTACTAAGTGGTCTCATGTTCTGAAGACTCTGCAAATAGTTAAGGTGTTTAAAAAGTAGTATATTCAAATATTCTTTACAAATTTGTTACTTATCTAACAGATGAAAGAGACAATAGCATATAAATTAAAAGAATAAACCATATAAATGATTATATGAGGAGAAGCTGTGTAAAAAATTATTTTAATTCTGTGATGAGTATTCTTAATAACATTGTCAGAGTAGAAATTTGAATCTTTTAAGAGGATAATGTTTTATAACACTTGAAACTTGCATTTTATTTTCCCTTTTTTGTTTCAGTAGCAGTACCCACCCATTTCACAGGGTATTTCATCGTATTGCGTCGTAATATAGTGTTTTTACGTTATTGATATCCAAATCCTAGCATTGTATTCTATTAAAACACATTCTTATAGCCCTCATACCTCTTGTTTTAAAAAAGGATGGGACTTAAATTCATAAAACGAGATTTTTTTATGTTCTACTTCCCTTAGCCCCCTCTTTGGGAGTCGATTTCTGCAAAACTCAACCCTAGTCGATCATTGAGCAACAAAAAAAACATGTTTTCCAAGTCTCAAGTTTGTGAATCTGATAGTTCAAACACAGGAATTTTGGTCAAAAATGCCTCCGTAACCCCCTTTAGGAATCGACTTTTGCCAAGCTCGTTTCTTAGTAGATATCTATTTAACAAAAAAAGGCGTTTTGGGCAAGTTTCAAGTCTTGGCGTTTAATAGCTCAAGAATAACAAATTGTTGCCTATCAGAGCTCTGCTATTCCCCTTTCGATAAAGTGTCTATTTTTGCAAAACTCGTATACACACACACATATATACATATATATACATTAATTACATAATCAAGTAAAGTTCGGCAAGTTGAAAGACGAACTATATAAATATATAAATGATTGAACAATAAAGTTCTTTATATGATTTTTTCATCAATGGCCTCTTTTTTTTGTAAATATTTTTACTAAATATATATGTATTCAAATGGAATTCGAGAAGATCTTAAAGCATTATAAACAAGAATTGATGACTTCTCGCATGATTTTATCTGTAAGTCCTTTTCTTCAGAATGGAACGTTTTCGAACCATATCTATGTAGTTTGTTCGTTAACTGCTCTATAGTCAATCCCTGCGTTGGTATTACGAGAATAATTTAATGCATATTGATACTCCATTTGTACTAGTACAAAAATAATCTTTAATTAATTAGTTGATGTCATTATACAATTTTCAGCTAATATTATGCTTATTCGAAAGTTACAAAAATACAATTATTTATAGATAACGTTTGAGTCTTTAAAAAAAGAACAACACACATTTTAAATAAGAATTTGCCATTTCATATTACACGATCCAACACATTTATATTTGAACACAAAAAGTACAAATTTTTGGTAAGTATCAACAATCAATAATAGACCTGATGATTAAAAAATTAAATAGCATGTAGAAACTTGTAGCCATTTTTTTTTCATTTTCTATTAATATTGTTTCTTTACTCTTAGGAAATTTTTAATTTACAGCTCCATTTAAAAGTAACAGTTAACAGTGTTGCATATACTTACAAAATTTAACTTTTCTAGTAGACAGTTTTACATTCTATGTATAGAACACCTCAACTATGACCTCTAAAAATTGTTACTTTAATCTTAACTTGCAAATATATGCAATATATATTGCAGTTTAATTAAAATACGTATAAATAAAAGTTTTATTTACCATATCGATTGATTTCAGTTGTCACTGATTCAGGAGTGGGAGGAAAGGTAAGTAAAAGATATAAAAGGGAGTTAACAGTCGCCATTTTTAAGCGTCTGGTTCTAACTCCGAACTAACTTCTATTTTGAATTTTGCTTGCTTATATATTTTTTCAAGTGTTTAGGTGAAGATTGATTAAGTTAAATAAAATTTACTCTTAGTACGCGTCTACGGATATATAATCTGATGCTGAGTTAGTAATTTTTTTCTTATCAAGTAAGCACTTGAAACGTGTGACTGTACAGAAATAATGTGTATGTATCGTGATTCAGGATTTTGATTACACAATCTTTTTAATAATCGCAAATGACAATCTTTCTAAATTTTCATTTTTTTTGAAATTATGAAAAGCAAAATATTTATCGTGGGGTTATTGTGACAAATAGTTCGTAGAAGCTCCAATTATTTCAATTCATTTTCACGTATCGCTTTTGCATAAATATTTTTGACCATGTTTTAAATAATTTTCTTTGATTCTGAAGAGTTTTGACTATTATAAAAAGCAACTATTACATTAGTATATCAATTACTTAATAAGTATTTGAAACAAAAACGAAAATTCTATAAAATGGAATGTATAGTGAGATTATTTAGCCTCGCTAGGTGGCGTTGTGTCGCCTATGCGAGCGCGTCCTGGCGTTCATAGGGAGCGGGATTTTCCTCTTTTGATAAATATGACAAGACGGTGGTAAATCACGATACTTTGGATGTAGTAAGACTTTGATGTATGTTTCATTTAGATTTTTGTAGTAGTTGTAGTTAGCGTTAGATTTTTTAGCGTAATGTCTTTATAATCGTTAATAAAATATTTTAAATAAAAAAAATGATTCAGATATCTTAAAATTGTGAATTAACACCGTGGGCAAAATTTATTACAGCTGAATTAGACTACAAAACTACTACTCTTTCCGAAAACTACAAAAAGGTTTCGTGTTATGTCCTGAGGTGCTCACTGTGTTGTAAAAGTGCCAGGCCAATGAAAACAACTTTCCTGTTGTCTGCTTTACAGGTGGTAGCAAAATCAGCAGTAAGGGTGGCCTTGCATTTGTTATCTCCCAAGATTTTATTAAAATTGAAACTCGCCAATTTAAAAGAGATGCTGTAAAAACGAAAACCTTTCATCGAATTTCTTAATTTTCAGTGATTCACTTTCATCTTTATATGCCATAAATAACATTAATTCCAAAAATCAACTAAACGCAAAAAAAAACGCACAAATTAATAACAAATTTCTTCGAAGCAGAGATGTACAAGTTTTCTTTTTTTTTCTCTGACATACGGTAAACCATGGCAATGAACGTGCTGACAGGTTTGCAAAAAAGCGACAAAACTAAGCGATATGATTCCTATGAGCATATCGAAATCATATTATAAAAATATTTTTAAGGAAAAGACTATCTCCGAGTGGAATAACTTGTATCAAATGTCCAAAAATGCCCATTTCAACAAGGAATTTATCTATATATATAAAGGAGAAAAGCGACTCTCTCACTGACTGACTAATCGCGATATCTCCGGAACTATTAAACCTACAGATTTGAAATTTGGTAGGTAGGTTTCCTTCATGGAGTAGACATCAGCTAAGAACGGATTTTGCAAAGATCGAACCCAAAAGGGCGTTACGGGGGTTAAGGGGCATATAGATAATTATTTCCATTATTAAACTATTAGATGCACAGTCTTGAAACTTGGTACACAGATTTCTTTCATAAAGTAGAGATTCCTTACATAATGACTTTTACGAAAATTGACTTCCAAGGGGCGTTATGCATAATTATTTCCATTTTTAAACTATAAGACGTACAGTCTTGAAATTTGATAAGCGAATTCCTTTCATAGAGTAGAGATCCGCAACAAAATGGGTTTTGTCAAAATTGACTCCCAAGTAGCGTTGTGGAGAATTAAGGGGCGTATAGGCAATTAACCCCTTTTTTAAACTATTAGACGTAAAATCTCGAAATTGAGTAAGCAGATTCCATTCATTGAGTAGATATCCGCTATAAGATGGGTGTTGTGAAAATCGCTACCTAAGTGGCATTGCGGGGGCTTAAGGGGCGTTATAGTTAATTATTTCCATTTTTAAACTATTAGGCGTACAGTCTTAAAATTTGGCAAGCAGATTCTTTTCATGGCGCAGAGATCCGCTACAAAATAGTTTTGGGGGAAATTGATCCCCAAGGGTCATTGAGAGGGATTAAGGAGCGTAATAAATAAATATTTCCGCTTTCCAACTAATAGACCCACCTATGAGAAAATTAGAAGGTATGTTCCGTACATGGAATAGAGTTCCTTTTACAAAGAGTTTGCGAAAACGGACCACCAAAGGTGTGGGGTTGGGAGAGATTAAGGCGTGTAATAGAAAAATTTCTGTTTTTGAATTTAACCTATTGACTTCAAATTTGTTGAGCACGTTTCTTTAGTTCAATAGAGTTCCGCTAAGAATGGATTTTACGGAAATCAACTCCAGGGGGAGCGGGGAGTGTTACTGGGGTATATATATATTTTTTTTTATTGAAAACAATTTTAAAATCCCCGTGCACCACAAAGTATCACACGGGGCTTACAGAAGTAAGTCTTAAACACACATTCAAGGGAAATAAACAATTAAAAAAGAAGTTAAGAAGGATTACAAACAGTTGCAACAAATTTACAGACATTATTGAAAGCACTTCTGGTGGAAAGAAATTGGTGAAAATTCGGTGGCCAATTAATGTTGAGTCTCTTGAACGCCAATCTTATGATCTTTCTCTCTCTGACATACTTGGAACACCGAAGGATCACATGTTCTACATTTTCCTCGCCACCAATATTACAGTCACAGAAAGATGAAGGAGCTAAATTAAATTTGTTCAGGTAGCTTTTGAAATTACCGTGACCAGTGAGAAATTGGGTTAATTTGTAGTTAGTGTAAAAATGATGACATGATAGTCTCTTATTAATGGTGGGAAAAAATTTCTTTGTTATGCTCCCCTTATTAGAAATGAGATATTCTTGGTTCCAAGACTTCATCATTCCTTCATTCGGGAATTTTGTATATCAATATACTGGGGTATATTGATATACAAAATTCCCGTTTTCGAACTGCTAAAACTATACTAATAAAATTTGGTTTGCATGCTTCTTTTGTGGAATTGGAATCCGCTAAGGATGCTCTAAACGAGGTATGATGATAAAAAAAATCCGTTTTTGCTCTGTTGGATTTAGACTAGAAATTTAGCACACATGTTTATTTTATGGAGTAGAGGTCCACTGAAAGTTGCTTTGATGAAAATCCACTTGATTATGAGGTTAATTGAGCGTAAAAAATCTTTCTACTTCTATTTTATATATAAATAGAAATTAGATATTTTAATTAATGTCCTTTTTATATCAAGAGGCGATAGTTACATCTATAAATTTATTTTTCAATATAATCGAATTCTTAATGCTATATATCAATAGTCCATATATATGTTAACATTATACATTTATACAACATCGTTAAATACCCAGTAAAGCGGATGGGTAATAGCTAGTTCCTTCTACTCAGAACTGTTTAAGGACTACGCACTTTGAACCAGATTTTAAGTTTACCCAGTTTCAAAATGGACATGGGAACTTTAAAGCCTATTTGAAATGCTTCAGTTTGTCGCCTACTGACCAGTGTTCTTGCTCCAGAGACATAGTCCAGAATTTCAAGCATCTGATACTTGCTTGTACTAAATTCTCTTCCAAAAGACGTACACTCTTGAATTGCCTACAAAAGAACAATATAGCGGAGCTTCCTCCTTTCTGAGCCTTTGTTCAAAGCAAATAATCTTTTACGTCGTTTTGTGCATACATTAAAAGCATTTTCGTAAGTATTATTTAGATTGTAAATTTTGTTTGTTTGCTAACGTTTACACTTTACGTGAATATATATGTCTATATACACTCATGGAGAAAAAAATTATCGCATCAAGAAATAATTGTGGCATCGTGACGACACTTGACATGAAGGTACATGTCGGGGAAATATGCAAATGTTTAGAAATGCAGCGTGATTGTGCATTACGTATAGCCGGTAAAGGGCGTTTAACGTCGTTCTCCGTGGAGTATAAAACAGGTAAACAAAGCTTGTTTGAGTGTGCTGAATCATTTACAAAGACAGAGCCGAGGTAGACATGCCATTACGCCGTTTTAGAAGACAATATGAGCAGCTGTCGCAGTTTGAGAGAGGAGGAGAATCATCGGCATGATAGAAGCTAAGTGGTCAGGTATGCGAGTAACCCGTCAACGAGGCCGCTCTGATTGTGTTGTGAGGAGGTGTTGTGATCAGTGGATCCGATAGATGTCATTCACATGTAGACCAGTCTCAGGACGCCCTCAACAGACCAGCCGTCGAGAAGACCACCCCATCGTAAGAAATGCACGCGTACAACCAACTGCTTCATCAGCCGCTATCCCAACACTGGTAGTACCTTCATTAGGGGTCTCTGTGTCTTCTCGAACCATACGAAGGTGCCTGGTTGAAGGGCATTTGGGATCGCGGCACCCATTACGTGTGCTACCCTTGACGCCCACCAATCGACGCCTCCGTTTGGAGTGGTGCCACACACGAGGAAAATGCACTGCAGAGGAATGGAACCAGGTTGCATTTAGTGACGAATTCAGATTCAATCTCAGCAGTGATGACAATCGTGTTCGTTTGGGGAGATGCAAGGGTGAACGCCTCAATCTTGCCATTGCGTTACAGTGAAACACCGCTCCCACTGCTGGTGTGATGGTATCGGGTACCATTGCCTACAATACATGCTCACCCCTAGAATTGTTTCATGTCACTATAACAGCCCAGCGGTATGTCCATAACATCCTGCAACCACATGTGTTCCCACTCATGTAATGGCTCCCAGGGGCCATTTTTCAACAAGACAATGCTTGGCCTCACATGTCAAGGGTGTCACAAAAATGTCTCCGCTATCCGCTATGTTGCTATCCTTACTTGGCATGCCCAATCGCCAGATTTGTCTCCAATAGAGCATATCTGGGATCATTTGGGGCGACGAGTTGGTCATCCCACGAGTTTTAATGAACTTGAGCAGTGTTCCTCAAACTCTGGTGCGTGCTCCCCTAAAGGGGCATGGAAATCTTATCAGGGGGCCCGAGCATTTCTTAAAGTCAAAAATAAAATATTTAAAAATATTATTAATTTACTGAAAGGAATTTAAAAAAAAACAAATTCATTCACACAGAGATAATAAAAAATACACTTTTACACTGATATAACATATATGTGTAGTGTACTTTCATAACATCGGATCATCATTACTCATAATAACGGATCATCCTTTCTCATAGTAACGGATTCTTCATCCTTACGTCTTATTGGCTGTTAAAACCTACTATTGAATTTCATTGGTCAGAAGAAATGTCCTCTGGCATTTCTTCTATCTTCCCAGAATTCCACTCTGGAAGAAGGGGATATATAAACTCGAACTTAATTATTTGTTATGTTGGAAAATAAAGTTTATTTTTGTAAAATCACTGCAATTTTACTTTGCCACTCAACACAATACACCAAAAATGGTGACCCGTTCTTTGAATATAAAATTTAAAAACTTCTAATAAAAATTTTTTTTCCATCGTTGCCTGTGCCTTCCGTAAATATGGAGGATATTTCAGCGGTTAAAATTCCAGCTTTTGTTTCATCAGATCCTGCGCTATCCTTCGGGATGCTTGAATCGACCTTCGAGTTGGAAGTTCCGAAGTCGATATCCGACAAACGCACTAAATATAATTATTGCGTAGCTCGTTTATCTCCCGATGCAGCAATGGCAGTTCGAGACGTAATTATTTCACCTGGGAGCATAAATCCATATTCAAAGTTAAAAGACGAAGTTATTGTCCGATGCGGTGAAAGCAAAAGCCAGGAAATTCACCGTCTTTTAGTCGGAGAGCAGCTAGGAGACATAAAGCCATCGGAATTATTTCGAGTGATGCAACGGTGATCAAAATCGCACAACGTGACTGATTCACTTCTTTTGGAATTATTTTTACAGCAGTGTTACCACCTAATCTGCAATCCATCCTTACAAGTATTCAACCCCTTACAGCTCAAAAAGCTTCAGAAGTAGCTGATCATATTTTAGAGGTAACACCTGTACAGGTAAGTGCTGTATCAAAATATTCCAGCGCCAATTCTGATGATAGTAGTGAATCAAAACTACTCAAAGAGTTGAAACTTTTATGACAGGAAGTAAAAGAACTACGACGATCGAGAAGTTTTTCTCGAAATCGTTTCGATTCTCGCTATCGCGGAAAGAGTCCTAAGCCAAAAGCATCAAATTTATGTCGGTATCATAATAAATTTGCCACAAAGGCAAGAAAATGTATTCAGCCCTGTTCTTTCCAGGAAAACTTGAACGGGCAGGAGTAGTGGAGACGTATGCCTTGCCTTCGACTTCCTGTCGCCTTTTCGTTCGCGATCGTAAATCCAACATTAGTTTTCTAGTTGATACTGGAAGTGATTACTCAATCCTTCCCGCAAATAAAACTCTAAAAACTCTTCTCCAGTTCAAACTTTTATTGCTGCAAATGGTACACCCATTCAAGTGTACGGGCGTAAATTAATATCATTAAATTTAGGTTTAAGACGAATTTTTGTTTTTCCATTTTTTATTTGTAATTTTTCTAATGCTATTATTGGTGCAGATTTCTTACATTATTTTAATATAAAACCTGATTTAAGAGAGAAATCGTAATTTATTTGATGTTTCTTCAAAATTAAATTGTCATTGTATTATTAGAAATTCTAATATTTTCTCAATTAAAACTCATGTTATTGATAATGATTTTTCTAAATTGTTGAATGATTTTCCTAATATTGTAAAACCACCTTGTGTAAACCAAACAGTTAAGCATAATGTAGTTCACTATATTGATACTTTTGGACCACCTGTTTATGCTAAACCCCGTCGCATAGCTCCAGATAGGTTAAAAATTGCGAAAATGGAATTTCAGCACATGTTGGATTTAGGCCACATGCGCCCATCCAGTAGTAATTATTCTTCCCCATTGCATATGGTTCCAAAAAAAGAAAGCAATGATTGGCGCCCTGTTGGCGATTTTAGAGCATTGAATGCTCAAACAAAAAAAAGGTTAAATATTCGATTCCTAGCATTCTTGATTTTATAAGTGATCTACATGGGGCAAGAATATTTTCTCATATTGATCTTGTTAACCCTCTGGGTGGTTAGTTTCCTCCAGAAAAGTTATTCCGAAAGCGTTTACTCTTATTTTGCCGTTCGCTTTAAAAATGCAACAGTCTTCTTTCCTTTCCCCCTTTTAAAACTTGGGAGGTCGAACGGGGACAATTTTATGACATTGTTCGCTCCCTTTGTCAAGTAAGAACCAAGAGATCAATCGTTTACAGCTAGCTGTTAAATTGCATTGGGCAATCTTGTATGTCGGTCGTTTCCCCTATATGTTCCGTCACAGTAAAATTAAAACAAAATGAAGGGTAAAAAAAAGCAAAAAATGAAATAAATAGTGTGTTAGAAGTTGAAAAATAATTAAATTTTCATCAAAAAAAAATTATTTTTCTGTCATTTTTTAAAAATTAAATATATATATATATATATATATATATATATATATATATATATATATGTTTTGGTATTGCGATTTGAACCAGAAAAAAGCATCCTGTATTCATTTTTGAATATGAGAGTAAGAAAACGCGCTCACTTTCCTGGTTTTTAAAAAAGTAATGAGGTAAAAAGAGCAAAGGCCCTATCTCTTTTTTTTAAACAATAAGACAATAAATGGTGCATACGGTGATATGCATACGATAATTATATTTATGAAATAAAACCGATCTTTCTCTATTCAATTATATTTTTAATTTAAAATAACATAAAAATGGATTTCAATACTTTTAATTTATTTTAATTAAAATCATATAAATGATATTTTTATGTTAACTGAATATTTTTCGGAAAAAATCTAAACTTTCATTCCTAGTGTTCTCCTTTTCGAATTTCTTGTATTAAATAAAAATTTATTTTCTACATCGGCATTTGTGATAAACATAACACACATTCAGTCAATAATTTTTAATTTAAATGGGGGATATACTTCTTCAAATGCGCATGACAGTACTTCCAACCATTTTCTTCTCAAGTTTAATTTCTTATCTTTCTGTTTCTTTTATTACAAGGAAAAATGTCACACATCTATAGCTACATTTTCACACAATTCAGTCATTACAAATTCAATTGTGAGAAAAGTTCTCCCTAATTAAAATTGTCTTTCAAAACAGTACACTTAAAACAATTTTGTTCAGTGAAGTTAACCGACAGTTTCACAATGTATCCATACCAAATTTTAAAAACAATTTTAACATTTTGAAATGTATCCTGTATTAAATTTTTTGAATACACACAAATATTTCCTGCTGTATGGAAGACATAGTATGAGATGTGGCGTGTGGTTTTGAAAGAATGTTTTCGTACGCGTGTAGACTATTTTTGAAAATTTAAATATCACTAAAGCTGATTATATAACTGCAAATGAGCCATATTTTAATATGTACTGGTATCAAAATAAAACACTTTACAATATTAAATAGCCTATGGGTTTATATTCAATATCAAACTATTCGCAAAATGACGTAACTTCTATTCAAATTGTAAAGAAATTGAAATATAAATATATCTTACTGCTGTCAAAAATATTCATAATTTGTAAATATCCTACTCCTCCACTTATTTCAGTACATTTTAAAAACTGTAGCTGAATGCAATTTTTTATATTTATAAACGAGGCATAAAAGCTCACACACTCGTAAAAATGTCTATATTATTTTTAAATATACTACTATAAAACGTATATGGATTGTAAGATCAGTTCTAAAATCCTAAAAGCTTTTAGAGGAGCAAAAAACATGTAATTTTGGATTGATCAAAATTTTAATATAATACACAACTATACATGTTATTAAGCAAATACATTTGAAAAATCAAACTTCCTTCTGAAATAAACGTAATTGAAAGAAAAATGTTTAATTGCAAATGAGTGGAAATACATGTTTATCTAAGGAAAACCCTCAAAGTGAGGCAATCCTCAAACTTAAAACTCAAACTCAGTGGCACAACAATCCATGAGGGCCAGGAACTACTATACCCATCCCAATATACGTGACCATTGGGCGCTGAGGTGCATGAACAGATGTCCCGATTTGGTGGTCTGTCTGAAGAGAGACTTTTAGTGTTTAAGACCACAAGCAAGCTTGGTATTCATTTATCGACCCAATGTAGAAGCGGTGAAAGGCAGAGTCGACTTTGCCCAGCCCGTTAAGAGAACCCAAGACCTGGGGTGTTGAAACACGATACACTACCACTCGACCCTATTCGGTGAAAAATAATATGTATATAATATGTATGTTAGAATCTTATATAATTCCCTAATGAATGAGGGAGTCCAAATTTTTTTTTCATGTAAACTGTTTAGACGGAAATGGTTAATTATGAAAATTTCGCAAGTCGCATAAATTAAAATTAACCGTTATAGTTTACATAAATTTTTAAGAGTGCAAAAGGTTTATTTTGGCAGCATGAATTAATTTTAAAAGGAATACGGTTACGGAAAAATAGAACAAATCTATCTAAAGTAGGGTTGGTTACCTTAGATATTGTCAAACACAACAATTTATTTGAAGCCAATTCTACAATTCGTTGTTATAAAAATGTATGGAAAATTACAAGACTTATTTTTGCATTTGCAATTTATATATATATATATATATTTTCCTGGGAACTTTAAAAGCTAGAGCGGCATCCATTAAATCCGCGGGTCCCTCTCAGTTTTTCCAGATAGCCCCTGACTAAGCCGGCTCTGCCGTAGTAAGTGAAAATGCCGTATTTTGTTTGTCAAGATCATTTTATAGCAGACTGCATTTTTTATGTATTTTAGATGGTCGTTTTATATTTTCTACATCAATATCTTAATGTCTAAATTTGAAAATAACATAAAATTCTTGACATTCGCATCAATGACCATTATAATTTTTATTAGTATATGAATGTGTCTTCAAACGATTACAAGACTATTATTAACATATTTTTTTAACCATTTAATTAATATTAAGTATAACATAACGCACACAAATTTCCTGAATTTTAAAATAAATATTTCGAAAACTACTTCAGATATACTCAAAATTTTTCATTCCTACGCTTTAGTTTCTCAGTTTTGCGCTTCTGAATTTATTGTAATTGTATATTCATCAAGTTTTTTAGTATATTTTTTGCTCTTAGCATGCAGTTTTCAACTAAATTGTATGAAATTTTCGAAATGTATTAAAAAATACTAAAGAAGCTATATTAAAATTTGAAATTTATATTATACTCAAAGAATTGCTAGAACTTATGGTAAATAATTTTTAACTGCGCGATACTTTTTTTTTCGAAATTTCAAATGGAATTTCTAACATAAAATTTCTAGCTTTATATGGTCGAGATTTCAAAAAATATCCAGATTTTAATTACTTATTCAGTTAGTCTTTAAAAAAATATAAATGTTGAGGTATTTTGCATAAATATATATTTTTGAATAATAATTCGAATGTTTTTGAATAGCTCAAATTTAAAATTGATTTTTATGTTTATTTATATCATAAATGTCTACTGTAAATGTTTCCATATATTTTTGATTACCATTTATTCAAACATTCAAATTATAAAAACAATGTGGAAAAATCTTCTTTCATGTTGTCTTTGATGTAACCTGAAGTTCATGCACTTAAAATTCAAATATAATTCGATGTATTTTAACAATATAAAGAATGTTTTTTTCCAGGTATAGAAGTTTAAGTTGGCATTACTTTCCAAAATGGCGACCGATTTAACAGCTGTCAAGTGATTTATTCTCAGTTTGGTTTGGCAATTCATCAAAACGATCATCAAGCAAGGCGTAGATTCGTCGAATGGGCCCAAAACGAGATTGCCGTTGTTCCCGATTTTCATAAGCGAATTTTGTTTAGCGATGAAGCGCACTTCTGGTTGAATGGCTACGTCAACAAACAAAACTGCCGCCTTTGGAGTGAAGCTAATCCACAAGTGTATGTCAAAACACCGTTACATCCAGAAAAACTGACTGTTTGGTGCGCTTTATGGGCTGGTGGAATCCTTCTTCAAAAACGATGAAGGCCACAACGTTACAGTCAATGGTGATGGGTATAGAGCCATGATTACTAACTTTTTCATTCCTGAATTGAACAATCATGATGTCCAGGAGCTGTGGTTCCAACAAGACGGCGCAACATGTCACAAAGCTCGTTCCACAATCGATTTATTGAAAGACACGTTTGGTGACCGCCTAATTTCACGTTTTGAAACTGTGAATTGGCCTCCAAGATCTTGTGATTTAACACCGCTAGACTATATTCTGTGGGGCTATGTAAAGTCATTGGTCTATGCGGATAAGCCACAAACGCTTGACCATTTGGAAGACAACATTCGCCGTGTTATTGCCAATATACGGCCACAAAAGTCATCGAAAATTGGACGTCCAGATTGGACTACATCCGAGCCAGCCGTGGCAGTCATATGCCAGAAATCATATTTAAAATGTAATGCCACAAGATTATCTTTCGAATAAAAAAAATTCATGTCAATCGAATAATACATCGTTGTTTTATTGCAATTTAAAGCTCTATACCTCTAAAAAACACCTTTTATAACTAGGTACTGTACGTAAACTTTCCTGAACACTTGGGCTTTAAAATAAAAAAAAAGAACTAATAGATCTTAATTAGTTTTTTTTCGTTATTATTTTTATCGAAGTGTAAGAAAATGTTTCAAATTATTTGATGAAATATAAGTTTATTCATTTTTAGTAGTTGGAAATTTGAAAAGGTTTCAAATTTTAAAGTGTTTGGTGTTTTATTATTTTTTTGGCATCTTATAATGAAATAATTATGTTTCAAAAACTGAAAGCATTGATTATGATAAGAAAAATGAAGCGAAAGAATATACTTAAAAAAAGATAATAAGTAGCAGATTGCCGTGACACGGCCCAACTTGTTACAGTTTCAAATTAATATGAAACCAAAAGGGAATTGTAACATATTTTACTTATGCATTGGGACTTTTCAAAACTTTTAAAATACAAGCTAACAAACAAACACTTCCTGGGGTCTAAAGAAATTTCCCCCCGATTTTTTACGATTGCTCCAGGGTCAAAAAACGGAGTTCCCTGCGAGCCATAAAACTTCCTATCAGTGTCCTGCTGTGTTGCTTCCACCATCCCTATTTATCTTTTAAGACGTTAAACCTTTAAAAGGGGGAAAGGATTTTAGAAAAGTATGGCTCAACCGCTTTTGAAAATGTTACTTGAAGGCCAAAAAACCCGTGCAGTGCATTTTCGAAGCATCTTTACAATGACAGAATTTTCCGTGCTAATCGCTTGGAGGGTTAAAGCGTTTCACCAAATTCCGATTGCTTCCGAAGACATACATAAAACTGCTATTCGTACTCCTTTTGGTCTCTTCGAAAGCACTCGAATGCAGTTTGGTCTGTGCAATGCGGCTAGCACTTTTCAAAGTTTTATCGACGAAGTTACTCGTGGTTTGAAAGGTGTTTATGCTTTTATTAATGATATCTTAATTGCATCTCAAAATGTTCAAGAACATACTACCAATCTCCGTGCACTTTTTGAAAGACTTGATTATTATGGCTTAACGATTAAACCTTCAAAATGCACTTTCGGAGTAGATAATTTAAAGTGTCTTGGATTTCAAGTTTCCAGTGAAGGTATTTCACCTCTTCCTGATCTAGTCAATGCTATTCAAAACTTTCCTAGACCTAACACTTTAACGCAATTGCGTAGATTTTTAGGAATGTATAATTTTTATCGAAGACTCATTCCTAAAGCAGCCCACATTTTAGCACCCCTAATAAAATTTTTAGATGGTCACACAAACAAAAAGAAACCATCTCGTCCTTAGAAAAATCCGCAAACTCCTCTTGAATGGACTGAAGAAGCGAAAAATTCATTTACTGCTGCTAAAGCAGCATTATCTGATGCAACTCTTCTTAAGAAGGCATAGTACCTTTAAACGGCAAAATAGTCCATTTTTCAAAAATATTTTTAAAAATTAATACAGACTGTTAGGAGCATTTTAAAACAAACCGCGTCAAAATCGGACCAAAAGTACGGCAATAGCAACAAAAAATGTCAAACGTCAGCACTGAAATCCAATGTAAACAAACCATGTTCGTTAGTTTCGGTTTTGAAATCGATGGTGTTATTGAAATTATTTTCTCCCCAGTTGTTGCTAATTTTTAATTTTATCTATTTTTAATGAGAGAAGGAAGTTTGCAACTCAACACTACCCTAGTTCGAAGTATTGCTTGTTTACATTTGTATTTCATACTGTTTACTGCTGCTTTATTGAGTGCTATCTCGTAATTCGTAAGCTTTTTAAATTTTTGTTGATTGAAGTTTTTTTTTGCATCTTTTTAATTAGTAAAAAATGTCTAGTAAAGCTCAACGTAGAGGCAGTGACTATCGCCGAAAACGAAAGCGTTTTCATGCGAATCAATACACTCGAAATGTATCAGATACGCTTGCTGTTGACTGCATATCTGCTTCCGCTAAGAAATTGTGCAAAGAAAATTATCTTGACAAGGAAGTAAGAAATTCCAATCAATCTAATGGATATAGAATGATAAACATTGATATTTTATTATCTGAACTATCCAAATATTTAATATGTCCTAACTGCAATACTAAAGTAGTTCTAAAAGAAAAAATTTTGTATGGATTGGTATCTGAGTTTTATGTTGAATGCTACTCATGCAGTACATTGACCACTTTTAAAAGTTCTTCAGTTATTGCTTCAAGTAAGGACTATGAAGTTAATACACAAATAACCTATGCTATGCGTACAGTAGGATTGGGTTTTTGTGGAATAAAGAATTTTTGCACAGCAATGGATTTGCCATCCCCAGTATCACAAAAGTCATATGAAAGGATAATGCGAAAAATAAATTTGGCCAGTCGTGAAGTAGCAGACGACTCCATGAAAAATGCTGCGGAAGAAGAAGTATCAGCTTCTGGAAGTAATGAAATCTGTGTTAGTGGTGACGGTACGTGGAAAACACGTGGACACACTTCCCGTATTGGTGTTTGTAGTGTCATTGGAGATGTTACAGGGAAAGTGATTGATGTTGCTGTTCTCTCTTCATATTGTAAAGGATGTGAAAAATGGCGCCGTCCAAAATCTGGACATTCATATGAAGAGTGGAAATTGAAACATCAACCACACTGTGTAAAGAACCATATTGGTTCTTCCAGTAAAATGGAAGTAGACGGGATGAAGGAAGTATTTCAAAGATCGGTGCCACAACGAAATGCGAAATATATTAAGTATATTGGCGATGGGGACACAAAAACCTTCCCAGAGCTTCAAAGGACTGCACCATATTCTATCGAAAAAGTTGAATGTGTTGGCCACATACAAAAGCGTATGGGTGCTAGACTGCGAAAATTAAAAACAATGAATCGTGGCAAAAAATTATCAGACGGTAAGAGTATAAGCGGTAAAAATCGTCTGACTGATAAATTCATTGATACAATTACCACCTATTATGGCAATGCTATTAGACAGAATAATAGCTCCGTTAGTGATATGCGTCAGGCCATATGGGTAATTTATTGTCATTATAGGTCCACTGATGAGGAACCTATGCATCACTTCTGCCCAATTGGTGATACTTAGTGGTGCAAATATCAAAAGGCAGTTGCTACGAATAATGCTTCTTTATTCAAACATAAAAATATTGTGCCAATTGCCGTAATGGATGAAATAAAGCCTATAATAGCAGAACTATCTGCACCAAAATTGCTGAAAAAATGTGTGGGGGTAAAACACAAAACGCTAATGAGTCGTTCAACTCGACTGTTTGGAAGTACTGCCCCAAAACTTCTGTGTGGGTCATCTAAAAATATTGTAGACATAGCAGTAAATGAAGCTATAGTGATGTTTAATGAGGGAATGACGGGACGTATAAAGATAATGAAAGCTCTTGGCTTTAAAATAGGACATTTTACTGTTACCTCTGCCTTTAAGTCCAATTATGCACGCATAAAAAATGTCGAAATTAAATCAAAATCATATACATTAGAGGCCCGTAGGGCTAGCAGAATGAGAAAAAAGCCACAAATGAGCATTTTGCAGAACTAGAAGGTCCTACATATGAAGCAGGATCATTTTAAATATTACGTATTAAGTTTTATTTGAAATATTGAAATGTCATTCTTTAAACTTGATTTTCTCAGTTTAAATTTTTACACTTTCCCGCAAGATTGTAAAAAAAAAAGTTTTTACTCTAGAGCTACAAAAATTGGCATGCATATTCTAGTCGTAGATCTTAATTCTGTATGCCATAATTATGTTTTATGGTTTAATACATTTTGATTTGCAACTGTATAAAAATTGAAATTTAAAAAAAATATTTTTTAGGAAATTTTTAATTTTAAAAAATATTAAAAAATATAAGATACTTTTCAACTAAGTGGTATACACAGAATAAAGGTTACATTTAAATTCAATTTAATGCAAAAATTGAGATTCTAAAGTGTATAATTTAAAAATTATCTTGCGGGAACAGGAGGTAAGTAATATTTTTTTTTACAATTTGGTATATATATTTATCTTCTTTTTTAAAATTTTATATTTATTAAAGAACAAAATTTCTCTAGTTTTCTTAAAGTTTATACATTGTTATAGATAATATATAAAATTCAGATCAAAATTAGCAAAATTTGTTAACTTATGATGAATCGTAACATGTATATGACAACGAACAATTTTTGTTCTCGCAAGGTACTATGCCCCCTTAAGCATCCGATTCCTGGTGCTACTTTAAGTGTTTGAACCGATGCATCAAATTTCGCCATTGGTAGTTCCTTAATGCAACTTTCTAATAGTAATTGGGAACCAATAGCATTTTTAACTTTAAAGCTTTCTACAACTCAACAAAATTGGTCTACTTATGATCGAAAACTTTTGGCAATATATACTTCAATGAAAAAATTTAGACACATGCTTGAAGGTCGTGAATTTATTATATATACTGATCAAAAACCCCTGACATACGCTTTCAAACAGAAACCAGATAAATATATCCCACGTCAACTAAGACATCTTGAATATATTTCACAATTTTTCACAGATATTCGCTATGTAGTTGGAACAGAAAACAAAGTTGCAGATGCATTATCTAGGGTAGAAATTGATGCAATTATAAACCCACCCATTTTAGACTACAAAAAGTTTGCTCAAACACAACTTCATGTTTCTGAAATTCAATCTCTCCTTAAAGCAGATTCTTCTATTAAACTAGAAAAACAACATTTTCCCCTTGAAGGCGTTTCTTTATATTGTGATATGTCACTTGAAACTCCTCAACCTTTCGTCCCTAAAAATCTCAGACAAGTGGTATTTCAAAATCTGCATTTTCTATCCCATCCTAGAATATCCGCTATAACTAATTTAATTTCTAAGTGTTTCTTTTGGCCAGGAATGAGAAAAGACATCAAAAATAGAGTTCGAGCTTGTGAAAAATGTCAGCGAGCAAAAGTATTCAAACATGCCAAAGCTCCACTAAGCACATTTGCTCTACCCGATGCTCATTTTGCCCACATTCATATTGACTATTTTGGACCGTATCCACCATCCAAAGGATATAAATATTGTCTTACCATCATAGACAGGTATTCCAGGTGTGTGGCATGAAGTTATTCCTACCGAAGACATGTTGGCAGAAACCACTGCTCGTGCACTTTTAAATGGTTGGACTTCTCGTTTCGGTACACCTGTTACAATTACAACTGATCAAGGGACAAAAAAATTTTGAGTCTTCTCTAATGAGAGAACTTACAAACATGATGGGTAGACATAGAATCCTTTCAGCTTCTTTCATCCACAAAGTAATGGAATGATAGAACGATTCCCCAGGCATCTCAAAAGTGCTATTATTGCCCATGAGGACGCTGGTTGGACCGATATTTTGCCTATCGTATTGTTAGGATTACGTTCAGCAATGAAGAACGATTTAAAAGCAACAAGCTCTCAACTAGTTTATGGTACTACTTTACGTTTACAATCTGATCTCATATCTTCAGAATCTCTTCAAACGTCTGTGACACCCACTTATGTTTCGAAGTTAATTATCATGAGGAGAAAACTTAGCCCAATATCCCCTGATTCTCATAC
Organism: Trichonephila clavipes; assembly: GCA_019973935.1. NCBI lineage: Eukaryota > Metazoa > Arthropoda > Arachnida > Araneae > Nephilidae > Trichonephila > Trichonephila clavipes. The sequence continues at coordinate 460,414 of BMAU01021362.1, forward strand.
TTGTACGAAGAGCTATGTACACCAATCATTAAGTACATGCACGTTTTTCTTAGAAATGACAAAATTCGACCCCCTTTAACTCCTCCTTACACTGGACATCATTTGGTTAAAAGTAGATCTGATAAAAATTTTGTAATTTGTATAAATAATAAAAATGTAACTGCCACTATATACAGATGCAAGCCAGCTTTTGAATTTTCAGAAGATTTTAATTCACAAAAAGGTAGTTCAAACTTTGAACCACCTCTAACCGAGCAACAAATTGAAGATAAAGCTGTTGTTGATAATAATAGCAGAACCACACGTTTTGGAAGGCACGTACATTTTCCTAAGATATTAACTTACTAATTCAAATTCCTTCTTAGTAATTTATATATGTATCTCTTTTATTGTATTGTGTATATAAATAATTGTATGTGTTATTGCAATTTATGTATTTTATAGTGCCTTATTTTTGTAAACAAACATTTTTATGTTTGTATATTTTTTTTTATCCTGTTCCCTTCGTCACTGGGGGGGGATACTCTGTAGTGTACTTTCATAATATCGGATCATCATTACTCATAATAACGGATAATCCTTTCTCATAGTAACGGATCATCCTTTCTCATAGTAATGGATCATCCTGTGTCCTCTGGCATTTCTTCTGTCTTCCCAGAATTCTACTCTGACGAAGGAAATATATAAACTCGACTTAATTATTTGTTATGTTGGAATATAAAGTTTATTTTTGTAAAATCACAGCAATTTTACTTTGCCACTCAACACAATACACCAAATATGCATAAGTACTGCACAATGTATTTGGTCATTAATTCATCAATATTAATTTAAAACATGTCTAATAATTACTAGTGAACCCATGGGCTTGTCATATATAAAGTTAAATGCACAATTTAATAGTTATCCTAAAAATTTGTATAGTTTATAACTAAAGTCATATTGCCGATTTAGCGACAAAATATTATTGAATTCAATACTGTATGGAGGGGTGACGCCATGAAAGTTTATGATTGAAAATTGGGTCGAGAGCATTGAAAGTTTGAGAAGCACTGAACTAGAGGCAAGGTTAAAGCAAATATGTAACGAAATATCTCAAGACATCATACAGAACTTGTATACCTCAATGCCCGATCGTATCACGTTGTGCTTTCGCGCTAGAAAGGGTTCAACAGGGTATTAAATCCTCCGTTCTTTTGCCTTTTCCTCTGAAATAAATGATCCTTTTTCTTTGATTTTCCAATCAATTACTTATATCAAAGTAGTCATTACGTATGTAAAATTTCGTTTCTTTTTGACCACTCCTTCTTGGTGCGCTAATTTTTTTGTCCATGTGTCTGTATATATATATGTATATGTATATATGCATATATGTGTGTATAAGTGTTTATATATGCTTCTACATGTGTACCCATGTGTGTTTGTGTGCTTTATATATTTGTATTTAGAAAATCTTATTATGATCATGTTTCCTAAACTTCCCAATTGTATAATTTTAATTACTAAATGTCTCCGTTTGCATGTGAGCAATATTCTTTTTGTTCTGTATTTATTGTATTTGCATTCATTTTTTTTTCGTTTGTTTTCCCTTCTGATTCCCATTTGTTTGTCTATGTCATTCAACTTGAAACTTCTTTCCTCTATTGATTGACTATTGACACGTTTGTGAACCTTGTGTGAAATTTGCCGGCACACAAGAAGTCTCTCTACCTAGAGTATGAAAAAAGATGGGGACGGATTCACACACATTTCGCCTTAAATGTCCGATTTAATAGCTGGAATTCCAAAAATGAGCAAAAAGATGTAGTTCGATTTTACTGTCCAGAAAACTATTTCGTCTGAGCAATAGAGTCATCCGAAAGAGTACATAAAATATTCGCAGTTGCTGCAGCAAAAGAAATGGTAATATTTTGAAAAGCTGAGCTGAAAATAAGTTGTCCTCACACAGTGAGCATTGGGCTCACACAATTCATGGCTGTCACAAGATAAAAACAAACACGTGTTCTCCATTGCGTTCAAAATAGACGTTTAAATAATTTTAGTTGTTTAATTTCTTAAACTTCAAATTTTATTGTTGGATAAAGATTTGCAAATATTATAAAAAGAAATTTCTTCAAAAAGATTTTAAATTTGTTTTTTAAAAAAAACCTTGTTTTATGATGTATTTTTCAATAAAAGGCATTTTGTGAATTATTTGTTTTATTGTTGTTAGCAAATATGTATTTTTTAAGAGAAAGTTTCTGCAAGGAGCAAAAGTTGGCAGCAACGCAAAGCATCAGCTGCTTTTATCGGGTGATTATGAAGTCAAGTGAATTCTTGAACTGAATGGCTAGAAACACGTTGTTGGCCTTATCATATGACTAAGAAGTCACATGAATTTAGCCCATTTTAAAAGCGCGTTCGTATTTTGCTACCAGTGAAAGAAAACCATAAGTGTCATGTGAAAATATTTATTTAAAATCTGAGGTACATGATCAAAATAAATCAGGTGCTTAAGAGTGTAAATTTTAAGAAAAATTAAAAAAAAATTCATTTGCTTATTAAAAAGCAATGTGACGAACTAAATTTTGAAAAATAAATATGTACATATTTCTGAAATGCAAAAATTTAATCAACCGTTATAAAAAAGTTTGGAAAATACATTCTACAAGAAAAAAACGACGCACCAAGAACGAATTGCCTGATAAAGACAAAAATTGGTGGGTAGAAAGATTACGTATGTAATAGAAACTGATTAAAATTTCCGAAAAAAATTGAATGAATTACTTCAGAGCTACATAGTTACAAAGTTACGAGTTCGATAAGGTATTTATCCATCTCTAGCCTGGATGCAAGCTGCCACACGACGTGACATAGAATGATAAAGCACCCTGATGGACACCTGCGGTATTTCTTGCCAAATTTGCTACGATCATTGGGAAGGTCATTAACATTCCCTGGAAAATGCAGAAACCTTCCCATCATATCCCAGATATGCTCTATTGAAGGCAGACAGTTCATAGCAACACGTGTCACATGTTGTATGACCTTATCTGTAGAAAAATAAGGTCAAGGTACTGCAAAAGGAACGGTAGCTTAACAGTTCTCAGAAAGTCGTCAACGGACCCTTTGGGCTGTAAGTGTACCTCTAATGATGACCAAAGGGGTCCGGCTGTCAAAAGAAATGGCACTCCAGACCATAACTGAGGGCCTGTGTGACGCGCAATAGGGAAAACGGGGTAGCTTCGCTGTCCTGGGCGTCTCCACTCACGTCTTCGATGATCGTCAGGAGACAGTTGGAAGCGAGATCCGTCGCTAAATGTTATATGTCCCCTGTCATTTTGATTCCAACCTGATTGAACCAAGAACCACCGTAATCTGGCTCGACAGTGTGCAAAAGTAAATGGCAGGTGGCGTAGCGATTAGTACGAGCGTCAATTTCGCTCTATCAGAGGTCTGTGAATGATCATGTCACATGTGGGTCACACATCTGATGGTTGATAACGATGAATCAGGAAATGTGGCAGTTGATCGGACAATCAATCTGTTCTCATGATCTGCTGTGGCCCTAGGTTAACCACTATCATCATGACACTGAAATCTGCTACTGTCAACCCATTTTTGTCAGCATCTTCTAATATCTGTATCGCTTCGACCCATATGACGAGCGATTCTCCGATATGCCAAAGCTGCCTATTTCAATCTAATGATACGACCTCTTTCAAACTCGGACAGTTTCTCGTAATGAGCTCGCACCTGCGTCAATTATTTTTTCATTCATTGGAAAGTATCCTAAATCGCAATACAACAGAAATTTTGACATTTATATTGAAAATCGCTTCTTATAAACACTTACCGAGTGCGCAGTTTCGATTCACTGTAGCTCTCGCTATTCATTTTCGTTAGACCGCAAATTTTAATCATTTGCATGTTCGATACAAATGCCTTTGTATACAAATTTCATTACAATCGTGCAACTCTTTGTTGGTGCGTCGTTTTTTTTTGTTATAGAGTGTAAATGTAATGACCTTAAGCTTAGAACAAAATAGTTGGAAAAATGTTCACTATCTCGTAAAGTAGAAAATGTTTTTGTCTTTCGTGAATATTATGAGCTGAGAAGCAATTTATAAGATCCGTTTTTTTAATTCCTACTAATAGTTCATACTGTCCCTTATAGATATCTACCATGTAGTTATAATTAAACTCTTCCTATAAACGGCATCCTACAGCTTAAACAGGTGAATGGAATGCAAAGTAATTTTGTACATTTTGTTACATGAGATAAAATCTGGAATTTAGAAAATAAAATTTTAGTTCCAAAATATCCACTAGAAGGCGTCTTTTCAGAAAAAAACATGAAATTTAACACAATAAACTACCACAACAGAGTACAGAAACAATATTTACATTTTTTTACTAGTTTCTGTTCAACTTGTCATAGAATCACATTTAGTAAAGGTAATGGAGAGACAAAAGTAGTTCAGTTTGCAGAAACAAGAACAGATTTGGACGAAATTGCTCAGAAGGAGCATTTGTTAATCTTGTCCAGGATGACGCAGAGAAAGCTGATTTACGTGACGTCCTCATTCACGTGCAAAATTTCAAGTCATTGGACAGTGTGTTCAACAACAGATCGTAACTGATCAGTTGTGGGGCTTCACCAAGGATGCATTATGGAGTCCTTTTAGTCATTAAACGTCAAAACACCTCCCCGATACAGCAGACTTTAACCCCATAAATAGAAATTGCGCAGATTTAGATTCGGCAAAGGGGCGACAAGGTACACGTTCCTTTTAGAAGTATTGGAGCAGCAGCGCCTTCACGGACCTATGGATATGCGGAGGTGCACCATCCTGCCTGAAAAGGTTTAATGTATGGACACGCTTTTTCTGTAGTTGCGGCACAACAAACGTCTGCATTATGTCATGTTACCGATGGCCCGTAACGAAACATGTGACAGGCCCAAGTTCACTGATTTCTTCAAAAACGAATGGCCCAAGGACGGTTGTCGCCATGAATCCCCACCTGATAGTGACCTTTGGAGACTGTAGGGGATCTTCAGTGAGGATCCGCGTATTTTCCTTAGCCCAAATGTGGCAATTATGTGTGTTGACAGTCCCATTATGATAGAAGTGAGCCTCGTCACTCCGCAATATATTCCAAGTCCATAATAGGTAAACAGACATTCTGTTACGAAAATTGACTGTGAATAAGAGACATTGTGGCTTATCCCTATCAAGAAGCTCCTGGGTAAGGCGAATCTTGTATGGGAAGTAGTGCATTATGGAGTACTTTTTGGAAAGCGCTGTAAGAATAGCCTGTCTATAGAGAAACTTTATGCGCGCAAACTCTGATGTTTGGGACTGTGCGTTAACAGCTGACTTGAGGGCATCAACAATTACCGGTGTGACACATATACAGCTTCTTCCTGGTTGAGCTCCTAATTTTCCCATCTCTACAAATCCCTTTATCATGGCCCGAATACCTTTAGTAGGCATCGGTCCAGGCCGTAGGTTCTTTTTACGAAAAAATTTACAAACTGCAGTGGAAGCATTCCCCTCTCTTGTTTTCGTAAAATAGTTTCACATTCAACTGAAGAAACCGTCGTTAGTACAGCCGGAAACATCGACTTAAATATGTAACATCTGCAAACGTCTTATTCCCTAACCGGTTTTGCATAAGGTTTCCTTCCTTTCCCAAACATGCAAATCTCTACCTTTTTTCTCGTGCAACCGACAGCTTTTTGACTCATGACTTTTGTTCTGGATTTTTAATATTGTTTCTGCAATCCGTTTTGGTCGTTTATTGTGTTGGGTTTCAAGTTTTCCCGAAAAGGTGCCCTCTGGTGTACATTTTGGAACGGATTTTTTTTTTCGAAATTCCGTGAACACATCTCGTGTATAGCCCATATTCAAAATTTCATTGCATTCCGTTCAACCGTTTGAGTTGTAGGATGTCGTTTATAAAGGATGTTTAATTATAACCACCAGATATATCTTGTTCAAATTTTGAATCGCTTATAAAATACTTTTTATTCATCCACTCAACTTCAAATACATTTTTAAACTTGTTGTGGATGACACTTGATGTTAATACAGTTTTTCCAAATATTAATTCATTAAATTATTTTTGTTTAATTTTTTTTTTTATTTTGCGTTATTTATGACGAAGTTAGAACTAGCTGAAACAGATGGTACCAGTAGGTTTTCTGACGAATTTTTTCTTGGCTGCAAATACTTATTTTCTTATTCATCAACACAAATACCTATTTTTTAAACTTGTAATGGATGGCACTTGATGTTAATACAGTTTTTTCAAATATTAATTATATTTAATTAACTAAAATAAAATGTTTCTTTGCTAACCGAAGTAGGGATTGATTTTAAAATAATTTTTTTATGTATTATTGAGAATAAAGTAACACGTTTTGATTCATACGTAGAATACATTTAAAAATAATGATTAAAATATTTCATTTTCGCCACTTTATTTTACTATGGTATATTCTTTCTTGGTATCATTTTCTGAATACTGATAAAGGATATTCACTCAAAATCAACAATTACATGTGGATTTTTTTCGTTACTATTTCGGCGTTACTTTAAGTACCAGATTTCAAAAGTCAATTTTGATCATATTGATGATTTATTTTTCGGTTAACAATTAAATGTGTGTGCTACATTTAAAAACATGCAAGCAAAGATATTTCTTTTATCATTGTTATGATTTATGAAAAATATTAACACTGCTTATTTCAAGATGTCTTAAGAGATACTTTTATTATATATGCAACACAATACGGTATTATTATTTCTATTAAAAATATTTGGTTGTCTTTAATTTGGACTATTATATGTAAATCTTAACATTTAATGTGTAAGTTTGTAGTTAAATAAGCTTTAAGTTTAAAAATTAATTTATATATATATATAGAGAGAGTGACAACGGCCAGATTGAGTTAAATATACATTTATTAAGGGGAATTATTTACAAGGGAGGGCTAAAAGTTAGTAAAAAGTAATCGAAACATCATTAGATCGTTGGATTCCACGAGGCGTTTCGTTCCAGCGCCCTCGTCATCGTCTCATCGCCGTCGCTTCTCTCGGTCGTCTCCCCGCGCAATCGTTCTATCCCGGTCTGGTTTACTCGTTATCCTCGAACCGCCTTGTCAGATAGGTGGCGCTCTCTTGGCATTACGTCATTAATGAATATAGGAGGGATACGATATGTGCACATCCATTCCTACATCGGCCATCATGACCAAGCATGCGTCCTCGCATGTAAAATACAGTGTATTTCAAAATTTCATGAAATAAAACTGAAAAGCTAGAGGAAATAAACTTACAAATAAAACAATTATTAAAACAGACAAATATGTATCAGAAAATCAAAACTAATAATAAAGAATAAAAAAAAAATAGGTATACAGATGGAAAGAAGACAAACAATACAAAGCAATCTTGAGTATGGTGATAATGTCGAAAAAAAAATGTTAAAGTAAAAGTTTGCGTTCGTAATGTAACATTCATTTGTTAGGCCATGGTTTCAAGTATTCGGCACAAGTACTTGTTTTGGTTGGGCCATCAAAATTTCCACATTTTTCAACGTTGTAGGTATCGTTAGGTTTTACTTGTGTTATTTTATATGGACCGATAAATTTATTGCAGAGTTTTTGTCCAGGTCCTTGTTGCGTTTTTAATAGCAACTAAGTCCTTAACACTGTATAAATAAGGAGATTTTCGTCGAAGATTACAAGTCTTTTTGTTTTCATTTTGCACTGTAATTATTTGCGATTTTGCCGCTTTACGTTGGGGTTCTCTGTTTTCATTAAATTCGAGTTGTAGTTGTTCGTCGATTAATTGTTGAATGCGCAAATCAGACTTGTGTTCCAAAGAGTAATTCAAAAGGAGTGGTGTTAATGCTTCGTTGGAATGTTGAGTTTAAGACTTCTTGTGGTGAAGGAACATGTTTGAACCATTTCGTGGGATCGTTTTCTGACATCTTAGATAAGACAGGAATAATTGTTCGATTAATGCGTTCTACTTGACCATTAGCACGTGGCAAACCTGTAGTAATATGGTGAAGTGTAATTTTTTGTTCCGAACAATAAGTGTGGAATTCGTCAGAAGTGAAAGTAGTTCCACGATCAGTGATAAGAAAACGAGGATTTCCAAATGTAGTTTTTTGAATGTCTAATTTTTTATTACCTCAGAAGTAGATGTAGTTTTTGTGGGGTATAACCAAACAAATTTAGTGAAAGAGTCAATGACAGCTAAAATGAATTTGTAGTTTTTACTTGAAGTTGCTAAAGGACCAAGATGATCGATATGGTATGTATTTAGTGGTATATCATCTTTGACAAGAGGATGGAGAAATCCTTCTTGTTTACCAGACTTTTTATTTTTCAATATACATGTTACACAATTAGAAATATATTTTTCAATTTTGGATTGAAGTTGCGGTATAAAATATTTATTTTTTATATGTTCTAGAGTTCTTTTAACTGAAAAATGTCCTTTGTCGTGAGCATTTTTGATAAAGTGATGCTGCATCTCGTCGGGAATAACAAGGACTTCGGCACCGTCAATAAATTTATATAGTATATTATTTTTAATACAGTAGTTATCATATGGACCATTTTGAAGAATAGCTTTTATGGAAAGAATGTGTGGGTCCAGCTCTTGAGATTCTTTTATCCTATGCACAATAGAATCATTACACTGGTTTGTTAAAACCTGTATTCTACTTAAAGCGTCGACATGGGCCATTTGTGAACCAGAGCGATGTAAAATGGTGTAATCATAATCTTGTAAATTCAGGGCCCAACGCGCGATTCGTGTGTTTAGATCTTTCTTACTCATAGTTTTTGTAAATGCATTACAATCAGTAATTATTTTGAAAGGCATTCCTAAAATGTACACTTTAAATTTTTTGAGAGCTTCTATGATTGCTAAAACTTCGAGTTCGTAGCTGGTATATTTTCTCTCCGTTTCGGACGTTTTTCTAGACATGTAATATATAGGATGTAAGGAATTATCATCGGGGAATCTTTGTAATAAAACAGCAGCAAGTCCGTCGATTGATGCATCAGTATGTATTTCGGTTTCACAATTTTGTCGATATATACCTAAGACAGGTTTCTGACAGAGCAAACGTTTTAACTCGTCAAAGGAAGCTTTTTGTTTTACATCAAAATTGAAAGGAGTATCTTTACGTAAAAGATCACTAAGTGGCTTAGCAATTACAGAATAAGCAGGGATAAATTTACGAAAATATCCAGTGAGACCTAAAAAACGTTGAACTTCTTTAGTTGTTTTTGGTTCGGGGTAATTGACAACTGATTTAGTTTTAGAAGGGGAAGGAAAAAGTTTATTATTTTCAATAATATGGCCTAAAAATTCAATTTTCCTATGCAGAAATTGACATTTTCAATAGCCTCAGATTCATTTTTAGCAAGGATAACTATATCATCCATGTAAGGGAGAACAATTCCTTGAACAACTAAGTCACGAAAAATTGTATTGATAAAACGTTGAAACGTTGAAGGGCATGTAGAGAGTCCGAAAGGCATTTTAAGGAACTGAAATTGACCATTTTGTGTTACAAAGGAGGTATATGGGCGACTCTGTTTGTTAACAGGCACATGGAAAAAACCATTACGTAAATCAATGGTACTGAAAACTCTAGTATCCTGAAGTTTATCTAAAATATCCTCAATGAGGGGCAGAGGATAGTGATCCTTAACTAACACACGATTTAATTTTCGAAAATCAATGCAGACTCGTGGACTGCCGTCTTTTTTGCGGACTGCTAGGACTTGGCTAGCATAAGCAGATGAACATGGTTCAATAACACCATTTTGTATCCATTCATCTATTTGTTTATCTACTATATCACGTTCAGTAAAAGGTAACCGTCTTGGAGAATGATAAATTGGTTTGTCGTCCGTCACGGTAATGCTTAACTCAATATCCGTCGTTTTAATTTTATTCGGCCTATAACATACGAGTAATGCCTCAACATCATTACGAGTTTGTTTTGGAATTTCAGGGCCAATATCAAATTTAGGAATGTCGTCAGTAATTGCGAAAACAAATGGTTGTGGAGAAGCGTCGGATACTTCGTTTTGTAGCTTAGAAAACATAACACTATCAGGGGTGATAGTCAAATTAGCTTGTTTAATTAGATTACAACCAATAATAATATCAAAGTTCATTGAGTGGTTGGGGAAAACATTAATTTTAACAGGAAAGTCTTGGTTGTCAATTGAAACAGTTGAGTTGAACGAACCAATTACATGGGTTTTGAAAGGCCAAAACCAGTTAGTATATTACCACTATTTATTAAAGAAGGGGAGCCTAATTGATTCCATACACTTTCTTTCATTAAGGTTACTTGACTTCCGGTATCAACTAAAGATAATATTTTTTTAGATAAAATTTTAACTTCTTTACACATAATAGTTAATGGGGTAATTTCATCAACATTATTAGAAGAAGGGATATTTTTTTGAGGACAAGCATCAGATTTATGGCCAAAATTTTCGCATAATATACACTTTGGACCACGATATTTATCTGGGCAAAATTTAGAAATATGACCGGATCCCGAACAATTAAAACAAGTTACGTGATTCCTATCTCTGAAATTTTTATTCTTAAATTTTGAATTAGGCTTTGGTACATTGAATTTTGGATATCTATCATATCGATGTTTATGAAGTGTACTTTCAACATCACGGCGTTGGCCACTAAAGTTTGGATTACGCGACGTATCATAAGAGTGATTTTTGCTTTTATTTTGAAATATTTTGTCATAAATTCCTAATTTTTCTTTAAATTCCTGAATTGTTGTACATCCATATAATATTAGCTTATTTGAAGGGGAATCGGGGATTCCATTAATACAATATTCCATAATTGAAGTTTCGTCGAGAAACCCTTGACCTCGATTCGCTAATTCCCGAATAGCGACTAAATATTGGAATACCGTTTCATTAGGCCGCATTTTTCTATGTTGTAATTCCTTATGCAATTGAGCTTGATTTAATTTTTTTTCCGAATTCCTGAATAAGTAATGTTTTTATACAACTGTAAGAGTTTATACCACGCTGAGATTGAATAAATAATTTTGCAGTTCCTGTCAAAAGCCGTTTTACAAAAACAATTTTTTTTGTTGTTCGGTTATTGGGCAAAACGTTAAATTTTCCTCCACATCAGAAAAAAAAAATGTTCAATTGAGTATGAGTCAGGTGCAATGAAAGAACGAAGAGTTAGAAGTAAATATTTAACAAAAAGCCAGGATAAATCGTTTTTCGAAATAGGGGGAACGGCTGACTCATTAATTTGGTTAAGTGCGTCATCCGATTTCCTGTCTGTAGAAAGTGGGTGGGAAGCAAAGGAATTTTCTGCATCCCGCGGGGGCATTCTTCTACATCTCATCTCGTGTATTTAATTTATTATGAAAAGCGGATAAATCAGCTAGTGAAAACAAAATATTATTACAAAGTTCTTCGGCAGTTCCATTTGTTTCTAGTTGTAAAAAATTAGCTAAACAGATTAAATCGGGTAGTTTAAATTTTTTTAAAATAACGGCGGAATAGTCTTCAATATCAAAATCTTGTGCGAAACCCGTAAACTTTCGCAATTGTTCTCTAGAGGTCCTACTGAATGGGTGATCGTTAAAAACAACAGAATACAATAATTTTACATTTTGCGTATTGCCAAATTTCAAAGCTTGCGCGATAACTGGGATATCATTCAGTGTTAAGTAAGACATAATAAATCACTTAAATTGAACCAAAATACGTAAAATATACAAATATTTGCAGATCACTTAAAATGATATATGAGTAAAATATTTCAACACAGAAAAAAAAAAAAAATTAATACGCTATGAAAAGATTAAAGTCTAGAATAAAATGTCACTAGTAGCAGTTGTACAAGTTAAAAAAATATATCGTATCACAGTCACATTAGCAGTTTCAAAATATATTTTCACAATCACTGAGAGTTTGTAAAAAACAATGGAAATAAAAACTCACGGTAAACTTTTGCATACAACGTCCTGATTGTTGAATATTAACTTTCATGATTGTATAATAGTGTTGAGAAGAAAATCTTGATGTGTCGGCAAAATTATCGAATAAATAAATATCTTCAGAATCGTGAACTTTCACACAACACTTGAAATAAATCGTCAAACACACGTTGAAAAACGCTTTGAAGAATAAATGCACTTGAATTTGAATAAAATCGTCCAACACACATTGAAGAACACATTGAATAAATTCACTTATCTTGCATCGTCATCGTCCTTTTACTCCGGTTTTCTAGGGGATTTTAAGTTAAGGGAAAGGCCGAGCCCCCATATAGAGAGTGACAACGGCCAGATTGAGTTAAATATACATTTATTAAGGGGAATTATTTACAAGGAGGGCTAAAAGTTAGTAAAAAGTAATCGAAACATCATTAGATCGTTGGATTCCACGAGGCGTTTCGTTCCAGCGCCCTCGTCATCGTCTCATCGCCGTCGCTTCTCTCGGTCGTCTCCCGCGCAATCGTTCTATCCCGGTCTGGTTTACTCGTTATCCTCGAACCGCCTTGTCAGATAGGTGGCGCTCTCTTGGCATTACGTCATTAATGAATATAGGAGGGATACGATATGTGCACATCCATTCCTACATATATATATATATATATATATATATATATATATATATATATATATAGCATTGACTTTTGTATATATTTTAAGGAATAAATAATTTGTTGTTAGTTCTAATTAATGAAATTGTATCCTCATTTTTTCAAGTTGCATTATTTAAAAATATGAGTAACTAGCTGGTATACCTGTCCTTCACACGGGTGAACTGAAAAATTAAACAAAACAGATTGAAGGATAAAGAAGTTTTTAATGAGTTAATTTTACGTGAATTGCAAATTAAACAAAAAAGGCTTTTTGCATATCTCAGTAAACAAAAAAAACCACCTTTGTTAAATTTTAAGTATGTAGATCTAAAAAATGATAAAAAGGATTTTTTTTATCTATAATTCCTCGTAACACTCTTGAGGGTCGATTTTTGAAAATACCTCCCTAAGCTGATCTCTACTCAGCAAAGTAAGACATTGTCAAAAGTTTTGTGTAATGAACGCTTAAAATAGTGTAAATAATTTATATCTGAAAGTGTAATACATTAATATTACTTTCTGTTGTATTTATTTTATGTTAAAATTGTAATATTCGGAAGCAATGCCGTTTCTTAAATTATAATGGCTATAATGGCGATTCAATGAAAAATACAGCAAAATGATAACGATAGAGTCAAGTTTGCGAATGTCTAGCTACTTTCATTGCTCGAGCTTTATTAGAGCTTTGTAGGACCCGCCATGTAAGGGAACGATGTACGTTAATGCTTTATCAACCACATTATGATTTACTGCAGTTATTTTCATGCTATATTTTGTTGGATCACTGCATTGAAAATTAAGGAAAGTACATAAACGAAATACTCCACTTTGGGAAATTTAATCTGTTAAAGATAATAAATTAATTAAAGATATTCCACTGTAAAAATAATTATATACACTGTTCACTTAAAATAAATAGTCAAATCGTTTTCTAAGGTCTTCATTATTATACAAAAGCATAATATTAAAAATAATAATCTTTGCAATCCGCTAAAAACGCCATCAGCTGAAGACGCATATCTGCTGCAAAACTGTTCGCCTTCCCCGCTAAAATACTCATCATAAAACCCGTCTTGCCATATATCTTGGAAGAGTTGATTTCAAGGAATATTCCTGCTAAGTATTGGTAGAATATTCCTTCTAAGTTGGTGTGGTGTTGTAGTAAGAAGAAGGGTAGCCAGCTCAGGTGTCGTCCACGTCACTTGACCATTGTTCAAAATTACGTGGTCCATTGTCAAAAGCCCTCGTGTAGCTGAACAGTGCGACGCTAATATTCACTCACCCCAAAAAATACAGTACAGTAGTTAAAATTATTTTTATACTTAAAAATGCAATATTCGCTTATTCAATTAAAATTCTAGCGTTATAATTAACTACTAACCACAAACAAACCATGCAAATATGTCCAAATAATGTAGTGTGAAATACAAAGTTTATCTACTGTAAGTACCAGAAGTGATAAACGTTCTTATTTTGAAAAAAGATCAATTTCTTACTACCAAACGTGCATAATAAAATCACAAAAAAAAACATTCAAATAAAGAAAGATTTATAACGACCTTTCCCTTCAAAACTTAGTTTTATTCTGAAATAAAAAATAGAGATTTTATGCTGATCACAGAAATTAATTAGAAGCGAGCACCTTGCGTAGCCAAAACAAAAAGGGTGTCTTCACAAACAAAAGATAAATATATGCTGACGTAGGCTTTTTTGCAACGCATGCCAGAATTGCTTGCAGACCGCAGAATTTTTTCCTACTTACTTGACAAATATCGTTATATTTTGGACACTTTTCACAATATCTTTATAAATTATTATATATACCTATGTGTTATTCTTCTGTATAAGCTATACTGCTGTAAAGTTTCATTAAAATCCATTCAGTTGTTTTTGCGTGAAAGTCGCCCAAACATCCTCAAAAAACCTTTTCATTTATAATATATATCTAGATATCGATGATACTGAAATTGTCTGTGCTAATAATTGTTTCAATAAGTGAGTTACAGACTGAAAATTTTTAACATAGCGTGTGCGTACGTATATAATGCAAACATGCTTTCAGAGACACTGCTGTTGCTCCGGATGATTAAATCTAAAATCAAGTGTATTAAGTTATCATTTGTATATTTCGTATTTTTTTTATGATCTGCACACAGTGTTGTTATTTTATTATCATTTTATTCTATTTCGTGTATGTGAATTTCAGTCATATCCTTTGCAGCAAGTGATGAAAACCTATCATATTGGGGTAACTGCAGGGGCTGATCTTTATAAAGTAATAGTACTAAAGTTATAGTAAAAAAATAGTCTCAAAGTAATAGAGATCACGAATTTAATCCTAAGAAATCAGGTTTTCACTGTTATCGATCAATTTGTTAAAAGTCTCTTAGAGTTCATTATTGAAGACGGGCTTGTAAATAAAGCCGAGGTAATCTAGTGTCTCAATAGAGAATTTGTGAGCTAGAATTTCTCAGACTGTAGTTAGTATCACATAAGGTGATGAGATCTTCTGAGAACTCACGTGAGATTTCTCACATAAAGATAAATATTTTACCCAGTTTTATCCCTGAAATTGACGGTGTAAGTTTATTCTTGACGTTGTTTGAGCCGCAGATGAAAATTTTTAAAGCACCAGGTGATATGTGGGTGACTCATCTAGTGAGAGCTTTAACCAATGGGATAACTGAGTGGTTCTCAAACTTTCACTACTGGCGACCCAATTTTCAATCATAATTTTATCGCGCCTCCTCCCCCCCCCCAAAAAAAATAGTAATGTATTGTATGCAATAATAATGCCCCTTGGCAATGAGGCTATAATACAATCATAATTATAAACCGTACAAAATAACAAGATAAGTATTAAATTTTGTATATCTTACGTTTAAATTATATATATTTTTATTTATTTTTTTTTACTTTTTTAGTTCGATTCACTATAAAAGCGTGTTTTTTTAGTTTATTTTTAAACTATAATTTATTTTATAATTTTTTTTACTATACATGATAAAAATCACAAAAAAAAAATTTCAGTGAATAATTTAATTAAGAGAAAATATACTTACCTACTTTCAAGGACTTTTCAATATTTCTTTGAAAATTTGAGAAAAAATCCAATAAAACTAAAGAAAATGTTCTAAATCTGTGCGCCCTTAATAAAGGCCATAAATCACTGACCCTTTTCGCTAACAATACAGGAACGTTATTTTTCAGCAAAACTGTCATTTTGTTCACGTTATTGTAGTTTTGCTGTTGTTTGATGATCTACAAATAGCATTTTGAACTTTTCTTCCCTGTGTCTTTTAGACAAGGCGAAGTGCTACATTTATGGCATCATAGTTTTCTTCATAGAATTCTTTAGGCAGCATTTAAAAATTTCAATTCAACTCAAACGTTTCATGTCTATCGCTTTTCTCATATTTACTTTCGCTATCTTGATTAATATGCATTATATCAGCAGGTTCTTCAATTGCATGGTCAGTTTCAACTTCCGTCAATAGAGATCACAGAAGCCCATTTTTTTATATTCCGCTCATTTACATTTATAAACCATAATAAGTCGTACAACACAGCAATCAAAACCACAAAATTGTTCATGGGGGAAAGTGTAGCATGTTCATGGAAAATATTTCTGAACAAAAGTGGTCGCGCAGGGAACTCGATCAAAACAATAACTTGATTGTCAAAAAAATGTTTGCAACTCCCCCCAAAAAAGAGGGTGAAATGTGATAAATTCATTTTAGTTCCCATTAAGACTGTCATATTGGAGGATACTCTGTCGACGTAATTGGTAACAAATAAGCAGTTTTCCTAGTGATGATTTCTTTCTACTTTATAGTAGTAAATGATTTAAATATACTGGTAATTCTTAAATTAAAGTAACCTCAGTGTGATTTCTGCTGTTGTAGATTAGATGAAAATTAACTAACAGTTAGTATTGTAAGATGTTACTTTTAGTAAAATGCATGCTGAATTGGAATCATCTGCCAAATGGTTTCTAAGCGTGTCTGTAATGTTATTCATCTCTGAAAATAGGACTCGCAAGCGTAAGTAGATGAAAATATATTTAAAATAGAATGACCCAGTTTCTTCAAATAGTTAAATATGTCTGAAATTGAATTCCCGGTTTCCAAATTTTCATTATTAGCCGTTTTACTTATATCGCTTGTAAATTTTTCTATTTCAATCTCTCAATTCCAACATTTTCTCTTCTCCACAAATTTCTGAATCCATATTAAACTAGACTGGAAATCAGTCTGTTACAGTTATTTTTTTCAATTTCCAACTAATCGAATTGGGACACGTTCAGTTTATTAAATGAAATTCTATGATTAGCCGTTTTACTTATATCGCTTGTAAATTTTTCTATTTCAATATCTCAATTCCAACATTTTCTTTTCTCCACAAATTTCTGAATCCATATTAAACTAGACTGGAAATCAGTCTGTTACAGTTATTTTTTTCAATTTCCAACTAATCGAATTGGGACACGTTCAGTTTATTAAATGAAATTCTATGATTAGCCGTTTTACTTATATCGCTTGTAAATGTTTCTATTTCAATCTCTCAATTCCAACATTTTCTTTTCTCCACAAATTTCTGAATCCATATTAAACTAGACTGGAAATCAGTCTGTTACAGTTAATTTTTCAATTTCCAACTAATCGAATTGGGACACGTTCAGTTTATTAAATGAAATTCTATGATTAGCCGTTTTACTTATATCGCTTGTAAATTTTTCTATTTCAATCTCTCAATTCCAACATTTTCTCTTCTCCACAAATTTCTGAATCCATATTAAACTAGACTGGAAATCAGTCTGTTACAGTTATTTTTTTCAATTTCCAACTAATCGAATTGGGACATGTTCAGTTTATTAAATGAAATTCTATTAGGTTACATAAACAACTTGCGTATTTCTGGTAATTCTTCAAACTGAAAAAATCTCGCTGAAAACTGCGACCGATCATTCGCGTTTGTTTGTAATACTTCATATTGAACTTTGTTACTTTGAGTTAAATTGCAAACCGTTTTGATCGGTGGACTGCCAAAAATAATGCGTCGCGTGCCGTCAATGGCGCGCTTGCCATTAGTTCGCCATCACTGACGTAGTCTATGACGTCATCAGTAGACAGGCAAAACAGACGAAGTCGAAACAATTGCAGAAATTTTTCATGAATTGTAATCTTTATTTATGAAGTTTTACAACAAATAAATCATACATAAATTGCTCATAATATATAATTCACTAACTAAGACAGTAAATCTGAATTAAGAGTTTTATTAAATGCGAATAAAAAATGTTAATATCAAACATACTTCACATATTTAGTTTGGGTTCTTATTTTTTTCTTTACTATAAATGTTATTTTCTTTTAATAGCTCAATCAATCCACAAATTGTCGTACCCCGTAAGAATATATTTAATGCGCTTGCAGTTCTCTAACCTATCTTCATCACACTATCCAAATCTATTTCCAACAAATCCACAGTATCCCACACACCAAACTTCATCTGGACATACCTTTGCCCTGAAATTATTCGAAAACGAAAATGAATCAACAGTGTAAAACTTACTTTAATATAAATGCATAGAAAAGTTATTTTAATATAAATGAGATTTTGCATATAAAAAATTAAAAAATTTACACAATGCACACACATATTTTTTTCAGATTTTAAAAAGAGTTTTCATTGATTTCATTTCAACTATTTATCATCCCTTCAACTGATATATATATATATATATATATATATATATATATATATATATATATATATATATATATATATATATGTAGTAATTAATATAAGAGAATATCCTACTAAGAAAAGAGAGACTGAAGAACAGAATTTGCAAGAATTTGAAACATGGAGAAATTTAAAAAATGTAAAGAAAGAAAGTCATTTCACTAAATTAAATAACTATTATGATTTCTAAAGCTGTCATTTAGGAGAGTAAAATAGGGTTATTATTGCACTGTAGGATCCCAGCCATCCCCTGCAGTAGAAATTTTAGACATAATAGAAAAACAGAACCCTATTGAAAATTAGATTTATAAAGGGTGTTTTTTTAGAGGTATAGAACTTTAAATTGCAATAAAACAACGATGTATTATTCGATTGACATGAATTTTTTTTATTCGAAAGATAATCTTGTCGCATTATATTTTAAATATGATTTCTGGCATAGGACTGCCACGGCTGGCTCGGATGTAGTCCAATCTTGACGTCCAATTTTCGATGACTTTTTCCCACATTTGTGGCCGTATATCGGCAATAACACGGCACATGTTGTCTTCCAAATGGTCAAGCGTGTGTGGCTTATCCGCATAGACCAATGACTTTACATAGCCCCACAGAAAATAGTCTAGCGGTGTTAAATCACAAGATCTTGGAGGCCAATTCACAGGTCCAAAACATGAAATTAGGCGGTCACCAAACGTGTCTTTCAATAAATCGATTGTGGCACGAGCTGTGTGACATGTTGCGCCGTCTTGTTGGAACCACAGCTCCTGGACATCATGATTGTTCAATTCAGGAATGAAAAAGTTAGTAATCATGGCTCTATACCGATCAGCATTGACTGTAACGTTGTGGCCTTCATCGGTTTTGAAGAAGTACGGACCAATGATTCCACCAGCCCATAAAGCGCACCAAACAGTCAGTTTTTCTGAATTTAACGGTGTTTTGACATACACTTGTGGATTAGCTTCACTCCAAATGCGGCAGTTTTGTTTGTTGACGTAGCCATTCAACCAGAAGTGCGCTTCATCGCTAAACAAAATTCGCTTATGAAAATCGGGAGCAACGGCAATCTCATTTTGGGCCCATTTGACAAATCTACGCCTTGCTTGATGATCGTTTTGATGAATTGCCAAACCAAACTGAGAATAAATCACTTGACAGCTGTTAAATCGGTCGCCATCTTGGAAAGTAATGCCAACTTAAACTTCTATACCTGGTAAAAAACACTCTTTATTTACACGTGTAAGAAGAGATGACAGAAAAATGAAGAAAAAGTCCTAAGTCCTAAGAAAAATGGATGAGTGTAGAAAGTGGTATTTTCCAAAAGAAAGATCATAACAACATGAAAATTTGAAAAAGAATGAAAACACCAACAAAAACTTACCTATACTTCTGCTAACCAATACATTTATTAGACTATAAAACCACTACTACCAGTTGCTGCGCAAAAATATATATGTATAATTTCGATTTTTCTTTCATACACTCAAGTGGTGATTTTCGTCAATTCTTATGAACTCATTTACCTTTTAAATTATAGTGGATATGAAATAAAAATGCTTGCTTGCAGAAATTGAAATTTTCTTTCGGTTATTATTTCTGTTACTTTTAATAAAAAATTCCTTCATTATCTTCTTATAATTAGAGAGAAAAAGAACCTGTAAAGATTTCTATAAATATTAAATTCCGAAAAGATTCATAAATCTTTGGAGTATGTTAGTAATTGAAAAATAAGTCACAAAAGCAATGCATTTTTGTTTGATGTAAAATGTGGCAATCCAATCAAAATACAAGATGTTTACAAATTAGTTCGGCAAAAAGAATGATTTATTGCATGCAAATTACAGGGGGGGAGGGAATTTAAGCACATACTATTGTACAATAGGGAAGTAGTTCAAGTTTACTATTATCACAAATGCTTGATAAGGCTCACTTTCGTTGCTATTCCCATCTGAAAATCAATTATTGACACAGATTTGTCAGTATGTTTCCGTCGATGAAACTAACTGTAGCGTAAATTCTTGGTTTCTGTTCAGAAAATGTTGGAAATGACAGATGTACACTCAATCCTTAAAATACTCTATACACTGAAATCTAGTGGTAATCGTGATGGACACTTAATAAAACCCCCACGACCAAACCAAAGTGGTACCTTAATACTTAGATAAGAAGGAACGTATTTGTGGTAGTGATAAGGCGTGTGGAAAACTGTAAACTCCGTGCATTTTTCCTTTGATGATTGGTTTAAAGAAAATTTGTGGCGTGGCTAGATAAATAACTCCTCTTACGGTCTTTTCAGCGAGGAAACATGGACCCGGAACATTCGAGGAACTCAATGCGCAAAACTCTTATTTTGGGACTATTCCTTTCATGTTCTAGGATGGCATTAGAATTTTCTGACCCCCAAATGACACCTAACGCCTTCAATGATTAACTTATTTTCTTGTTATAATGCAGCAGGAATGATACTTACTTTCTTAAGGTATCCAACTAGGTTGAAAAAGTGCTTTGTATGTGTTAAATGTTTGGTGTTGTTTAGGCCATTTGGGAAAAAAATATAATTATTTAGAAAGGAGGACTAATATATAAAACTGGAAAGATTTTTAAATTGTTTTACAGCATTTACTTTATTTAATTTACTAGCTGGTATACCCGTTCTTCGCACGGATGAATTGAAAAATTAAACAATACAGACTGAAGAATAAAGGAGTTTTAATGAGTTAATTTTACGGGAATTGTAAGTTAAACAAAAAAAAGCTTTTTGCATATATCAGCTGAATAAAAAAACCATGTTTGCTAAATTTCAAGTCTGTAGATATAACAGCTGATAAAAACGATTTTTTTAAAATTTATAATGCCCTGTAACTCGCTTGTGGGTCGACTTTTGAAAACACCTTCCTTCTGCTCAGCAAAAATAACACATTGTTACAAATTTTCTGTAATAAACGCTTAAAACAGTGTAAATAATGTGTATCTGGTTGCGTAATACGTTAATATTAAATCTCTGTAATTACAATATAGAAAAATCTTTCCATATACAATATTAAATTTATTGAACAATTTCTCTATATACAATATTCTCTCAATTTAATGAACAATCTCTCTATATACAATATTAAATTTATCGAAAAATCTTTCTATATACAATATAAAATTTATTGAAAAGTCTCTCTATATACAATATTAAATTTAATGAACAATCTCTCTATATACAATATTAAATTAATGAACAATATATCTATATATAATATTAAATGTAATGAAAAATATTGCTATATATAATATTAAATTTATTGAAAAATCTTTCTATGTACAATATTAAATTTACTGAAAAATCTCTCTCTATACAATATTTGGTGTACGATTTTCTTGGGCTAAAACAACAACGCTGGAAGCATCCCTCGCACGTGAACATGCCACGTATAGTTGCCCATGGGAAAAGCAACCCTTAGTTAAATCTATGCCAGCTTTGCATAACGTTTGTCCTTGTGATTTGTTAATTGTCATAGCAAAGCTGACATTGATAGGGAATTGCAGTCTTCTGAATTCAAAGGGGAAATTCGATGGTATTATGGAAATTCATGGTCCAAATACTATCTCACCTTTTCCGCATCCGGATATTATACGACCTTCTATAACGTTTTTTTTGCAATGACACTACTCGCAGCCTAGTGCCATTGCAAAGTTTTGGTGGGTTTAAATTACGGAGTAGTATGAAGGGCACACCAATCTTAAGTTCTAGTTTGTGAGGGGGTAGACGAGGCACACTTATACTGTTTAAAAATTCTGTTGGATAATTAACCACTTCATCCGGATTGCAAACTGTATTGATGGAAAGGTACGTTTGTGATTCGCCAGGAATCTTATCTAACATGCGCTGATTAAGAACAGAGACCTCGTCGTTTATAGTTGCTGAAATTGATCTTTCACACAATCACGAATCTTCTTTTATATTGAGATTGTGAACATCATCATAAATACTATGTATTAAAGTTTGAGTGTCCGCCACAACCTGACAAAGACCGATAGGTAGTTCTATATCATAAGTACTATTCACTTCTGGACACTTTCCCTCTCCAACATCAAGAAGAATTTTACTGAATTCTGAATCCGCTGAATGTACTCTCATGTTTTCTTTTAAATGGAGTTTTTTACAATATCTCCAAAGTACTGAACGTTTTAAACAGGCGTTGATTTCATCCGCTCGCGTACTCTTAGTCACAACTGGTAATATTTGTCTAAAATCTCCAGCGAATAAAAATGTTGCTCCACCAAATAAAAGAGTGTTACTTCTTAGGTCTTGCATTGTTCTATTTACGGCTTCTATTCAAATTTTGTTTGCCATAGTGCATTCGCCCCACACAACAAAGACGCAATCTTGTAATACTTTAGCTTTGTCACTATTTTTCGTTACACTGCAGACTGAATTTTCCATACGTTCTGATTCTAGTGGAATTTTAAACATGGAATGTGCCGTTTTTCCCTCATGAAGTAAAGTTGCAGCTATTCCCGAAGATGCGACTGCTACGGCAATCTTTTTTTCTGAACGTATTTTGGCCAGTAAAAGATTTATCAAAAAAGTCTTGCCAGTACCACCTGGAGCGTCTAAAAAATACACACCACCAGCTTTAGCATTCACACTGTCAGTGAGGAGTCGGTAAACTTGATTTTGTTCTTTGTTTAATCTTGGTTCATTCTGATTTAGCATATTTTGAAGCGCAACAGGGTCAAAATTTGTGTGTTCGAAATATTCTCTGTTCAAATTCTCAACAATTCCATCGATCGCTTGTGGAGATGGTAAACCATAATGAGGGAGAGTATTACCACCTATAGAAAGAAGAACGTCTTGTAACTCAAACAGAACACGATTACTAAAGTTTTCTAATTGAGCATTTATGTCTGCATCTGGGTAATGTTGTTGGAAGTCTCTTACGTAATCTTCCATAAAATGATCCTTAAACTTGCTCCACAACTCTGAGGGATTAGACACATTACAAAAAACCAATATAATGGCGAATAGGTCTCGTAATTTAGATGCACTGCTGCTTATACTGGCATCTGTTAATGTGTCTCGCACCAGGGATTATCACCTTCTAGTAAACCAAGTGCAAGGCATGCTGCTTGATAAGTAGGACAAAAAATTCCATTAACGCTTTTGAGACTTTCGAAAGAAGTTGGTCCCTTGACAACATGTAATAACATCCTTAGATGATAGTATTCCCGATTATTAGGATGAATTGCATAAATTCTCCCAAGAGTATGCTCGTGAAATATGCCGGGATGACCCTCCACGGGAGTACCTCGGCGTCGCCGTTGGAATGTTCCATTTTGTTTATTAAATGTGTAATAACCTGATATTTCTTCATACAATAAAGAGGCAGCGAATTCGTCTTTATGGCACAGATCAAAAAACGCCATCAATGTCGTATTTCTCGGATTTTCTACAACTGTACGGGCATTGCTTGGATCAAAATAAATTCTCTGAACATTTTCTAAATGGATATCGAAATGTGTTATTGCGGGGAAACAGACGTGAATCGAAAATGATAACATGCGCCAGATTGCTTCGGAAGTGCTAATATATCTTCCATTTTGATATGATGTAACTTCATCCTTAGCATTTTGTACACCAAATACCGCTAAGTCTGAGCCTTTGTTGACATACTTGCAAATATATTTTATTGATTTTATACTACTACAAAGTTCGACGTTGATATGTGCTCTAAAAGTGCGTGATAGTACTGGTGAAAATGGAACAATCCAGCGATTGTTAGTATCAATACAGTTTACCCGTTAGTGGATTGTCGTTCGTATACCACTGTTTTCAGGTGAACGACGTCTGTAAAATGGATAACCACCCTCACCTGTAACAGTTTCTGTACTGAAAGGTTTAGGAAATCTTTTACTCCAAATACCATTCTTCATACACGGAGATCGAGGATTGTAAGAGCCACATGGACCGTGTACCATGTGGGCTTTCACGACATCAAATAACTCTGGATCTACTTCTTGGTCTGGCAATTCTGCTAGAATAACATCATCAATTTGCTCAGCTCTTATTTTCATTTCTAACCATATCAAAATGTGGGCATGAGGCAAACCACGCTTTTGCCATTCTACACTATACATAAAAAAGCGAAAACAACCAAATATTTTCCCTTTCACCAAAAGATCTATCATTTTTTTTATATAATTTTTTGTTTAAAAACTCGTGCTACAACATTATGCCGATCAGAAGCCGACTGCACTGTAAAAAGTTCATTTGTAATTCAATGTTCATTCCATTTAAGGTTGGTCGTGAACGTTATAAAAAGATCGGGACGTCCATATTTCCTAACATAACAAAACGCATCTTGTGTGCGTTGGTGCATATATCTAGGTCCTCCCGTAAACGATGAAGGTAGAATAACTAACTGGCCCAAGTCCTCTACATTCTCATTCCGATCGATTGCGTCTTGGAGGTGAATATAATTTTCAACTCGAAGCTTTTTTTGATTAGTTCGTATAAAAATGAATCTCTCTGTTTCAATTTTAGCATATACGTCAACTACGTATTGATTAAATAATTGTTTGTATTTATGCAAATGATTGTACTCATTCTCTATAAGCATTAATCGGTAACAATAGTACTGTAGTGCGGAAACATTTTTTTGGAAATTTGGTTGGCCTGTGTTGGGTTCGACTTGATAGACCGCAAAGTTATATATCCGTCTTCCCCAAGGGCAAACAACAGAGGATACTGTAGAGAATCATATGATCTATGAGTTTCGGAGATTCTCTGCAATCTGTTATCATGTCTTAGAAGTACAATGTCTCGTTTATTACAATCTTGATTTACCAGTAGCACAGATACTTCGTTCGTTGTCGGTTCATTATGGCGACCGCTATGTTCTGCTGAAGGTCGTCGATCAGCATTTATAACTATTTTATAGTCATTTTGGTTTGGATTTGGTGGGAAAGATTGAAGAGCAGTTTTGAAATCACGAATGCAACTGTTTATTTCAATAAGCGTACTTTGCAAGCTTTCTACTAACATGGAGTTTAGATTTGGAAAACATCGTAATCTTGCGTCCCTTTGTAGTATATAATCGCTAATGAAATATATTTGTAAAAATGCTTCTCTTGCATTATCTACTGGAAGAAGGGAACCAATTAAATTATACAACTGCCCCTGTATTTTAAACGTGGGAATATAATTTCCTTCCTGAACTTATTTTGCCCCAAAAGAAGTCATTTGAAAAGCGAATTATAACGTATAATATTATTTAGGAAATGTTGAGATTGCTCATGTTCACCACATAACAAAGACCTAAGTGGCTCAGGTGGCTGCTGAAAAGAGTCCAAACGCACTTCACCAGAAGAACAACAAATTTGGACTCATCTTTCCACCTTAAAGCTTTACAATAGTTGCAACATACATTTATAGGTTCTATCTCAGAGATGCATCAGAATAATTTATTTGAGAATTATAATTGAAACCCACTGTTATATTTTTCTCGCCAAGCAATATTACGTCTATTACTTCTTATTTGGTCATTATTCAGTCGTTGTCACCGGTTTTCTTCACTTTCAATATCCCGCAGAGCACTTGTCGTTTGTCAGGAAGTAAACAGACGTTTTTTTTCGATCGAAATTCGTTTCTGCCTGATGAATGGCCCTCACACATTCACGGAGCTGTGCTAAGCGCTCGATTCTTTGTCCGTGTGACTCATGATATCGATCACATTGTTCTGTAACACGGATGACATGTTGCTCTTGAGTTTCCAATTCGCGTTGTTTTTGGTGATGAGGACGATCACTTTCCAATCTTTTCTGTCTAGAATAAGATAATTCTAGGGTTCGCGAGACAGCGTGTCGAATACGGTCATGTTCCAATCGTTGCTCTCTAGAATCATCCGATTCAAGGGTTCGCGAAACAGCGTGTCGAATACGATCATCCTCTAATCGCTGCTATCTAGAATCGTCCGATTCAAGGGTTCGCGAGACAGTGTGTCGAATAGATCAATTTATAATCGCTGCTCTCTAGAATCGTCTGATTCTAGGCTTCGAGAGACAGCGTGTTGTATTCGATTGTTTTCTAGACGTTGTTCTCTAGATTCCTGATATTTTTGATTCCTTAACAATGAATGACGAATTCTATCTAACAGTAATCGTTCGTTCCTCTCAGAACTACATTCATTAGACCTAGACAAGGATATCCTTAACTTACAATTTGTAAGGCGCCTTTCTCTGTCCTGTTGAGATTCATTTTCACGTTGCAATTTTTGACTTTTGGCATTTCTCGTGCTTTTAGAGATTTGATTTTCTTTTAGGCATAACTAAAGTGTATAAGTGCCCTTTTTTACCTAAAACGTAATTAAATATATTCATTTTAGAAACAACTACCTACGTACTTAACTACTAAATAAAATAACATATAAGCAATTTATCAATTTCAAAGTAAATAAAAAACTGAACTATTTTCATCAAAGAAAACCTAACGGCGTTTAACATTGATTTCTAATTATTACTTAACCCCTTCAGGACCGGCAAAAGGAGAAAGGAGCATTTCTCCAGGCCCACAAACACGGGACCGGGCAAATTTCCCAGTTAAGCCTAACTTTAATTTAAAAAAACGATTGATTGATTCATGAAAATCTGACAGTGTTTTATTATTTTAGATTCTTAGAGAAACTAACTATTATTAAAAAGGATGAAAGTTTTTTGTGTTACTCTTAGCATCAGAATCGTTTTCTTTTTATTGCTTCACATTAATATTTTTTAATTCTAACGCAATACTGTTTTTTATAAGTCATACATCAAAATTTGAAGCTGCATCTTATCAGTGAGAAGAAGGGAAAGATAGAAGAATAATTAATTTTACACTAAAAAAACCGTTTTCGGGCTATAGAGAGGAGAAAGAAATATGTCTTAAATATAAAAAAATAAGTGGAATGGAGCACATTTCAAAAAGGGAAATTTTTTGACATAATTTTTGAAATCACCCACATTGTGCGCGTACAAACACACACACAGAAATGCTGGTGTCATGAGGAAAAGAGAAAGCCCGAGAAACGCCGGGCTAAGCGGTGGAGGGGGGGTCATTTTTTGAAAAAGAGCATTAGAAATGCTGATTTTGTGAAGGAAAGAGAAAATTTATAAAAGTAGAGAAAGCCCGTGAAACATCGGGCCATGCAGCTTGTTTAAATTTTAAAAAAAAGTACTCTTTTCTCCATGAAGACAAAAAAAAAAAAGACTTAAAATTACAAAATACTAACCGGTAAATTTTAAACGATAAATTTACTCTCACATAAACTGGTTTTGGCTTCAAATGAAACAAATCTTTTAAATAACAACTAATACATGGTTTTTATTTTTAATTAATCCTTATATTGCTCATAGCTTTTTTCTGTTTTTTTGGTCCTATCAACTCTGGTTGCGATAGCAACGAAAAAAATCGTTTGTTCTTATAAAATTAAAAGTGTGTCAGTAAGAATAAAATATTCTTTTTCGTTAAAAATGAGTCATCGCGTTTGTTCCATGAAGAAATGCGTTTTAAATGCCTTTGAGTATTAAAAAAAAGTAATAATAAATAATCCCCCCTATATATATATATATATATTTGAATTGGATGTTGTTCATTATTTTATTGGTTTTAATTTTGTTTTCGTGGAACCCTATTTTTTTTCTAAAATAAAAGTAAACTAAGTTACTCCTTGTAACAACAGCTATCTGCCAGGGAAAGTTCCGTAAGTTCGGTTTAGCTGTTTCAGAAATTAGCCGGAACAAACAGACAGATAGACAGACAAAAATTTAAAAACTTGACTTTTTTTAAATAAGTACCGTAGATATACTTTTAAATGCATTTAGTAAAAACTGTAACTTCAAACTACAAACACACTTCAATTCAATTTATTTATTTATATTAAAATGATGTGATTTTCTTTTAGGTATAGCTATAGGGTGTAAGTGCACTTTTTCACCTAAAACGTAATTAAAAATATTTATTTTAGAAACAACTACCTACGTACTTAACTAAAAAAATTAACCTATAAGAATTTATCGATTTCAAAGTAAATAAAAAATTTAACTATTTCCATGAAAGAAAATCTAACGACGTTTAACATTGATTTCTAATTATTAGAAAACAGTGAAAATGTAGCGAAACACAAAATGAATTAAGAGAACGGAACGGTAGGAAAAAATACTTTGTGACTCGAGAAACCGTTATTCTTTGATTTCAACATAAATATTATGCAAGATAAATATTATTCGATTAAATATTATAATATTGTCCATATATTATGCAGGATAAATGAAGTTATTTACAGTTTTGAATAAACTTACTTAATTTAAGGGTGTAAGTGCACTTTTTCACCTAAAACGTAATTAAAAATATTTATTTTGGAAACAACTACCTACTTACTTAACTAAATAAAACAACCTTGTGGCTCTGCGATCGCCACCCCCACCGCACACTCACACTTGTACAATCACTCTTGCAAGACAAACATTTATTGTGACTGCTTTGTGCAGTGTTTGGCAATGAAATAAACAATAGAGGTATGAACTTAGCTTACCTCTATTTAATTGCGGAACCTTGTGAGAAGCCAAATGACGTAAAACCCCAAAACTTCTTGATTTAAGTTTAAATGCTGTCTAAGTTATAGAAAAATTGATGTTGCTCAGTGTTTTTGAGAACGAATGAAATCATTGGAATGATGCAACAGTTCAAAACAGATCTTAGCAACAGTAGGGTGAAACGAATCAGCAAGCCGGGGGGGAGAGGTACTCGTGACCTTTGACACTGCCAATGAGGTGAGGGATTGGTGGGATGAAACGAAACCGCAAGCAAGGGGTAAGTGAAGACTGTTAAAATCATTAGGATCGGATATTAACGGGAAATATCGCGAGTCTCGGTAACCTTATCAAACAAAAAAGTTTGTCTAGAAACGTCGAGACAGAAGGCTCGCAAAATAAAACAATCCCTATTGAATAAAAATAATCCCTACTGAAATAAACAATCCTTATTAGAAACGGATATTGTTCACCATTTCATTGGTTTTAATTTCATTTTCGCGGAACTCTAACTTTTTTCTTTAATTAATGTAACCTAAGTTATTCCTTAGATTAGCTATCTGCCAGTGAAATTTTTGTCAAAATTGGTCCAGTCGTTTCAGAGATTAGCCCCAACAAACAGACTGACAGATAGACAGACAGACACACAAAAATTTTAAAAATTGATTTTTTGATATCAGTACTGTATATACCTTCAAATGCATTTAGTAAAAAGCTGTTAATTTCAAATTACAAACAGACACTTCATTTTTATTTATATGTATAGATAAGAATATTTTCTTAATGTGATTTTTAAAGAATATAAGAAATAATTCGGGTCTAAAAGGAATAATGTATAAGCTTTAAGAAATGAAATTTGTATTATATTTTATTCGGAAAATTACTGAGAAAAAAGGGCAACTAATGTTTTAAAGCAAACAAATTGCTCTTAGATAACTCTTCGGTTCTTAAAACCACGTAAATGAAATGATATTACTGAGATGTCAATCATTTAAAGAAACACTTTTACCTGTAGGAGATGCAGACCAAATAAAAATAGAGCATATTCTCTCGATAGAAAAATCCTTCCTTGTTACTTTCCTTTTGTTATAATATATTACAATCACATTTTTTTTTGGTTTAGTTAAAATAAACTTTATAAATAACAGGAGATTATTTATTCTACAGGTAGAAATGAGAGATGCATAGATATGTCTAAACCTTCGGAATACGCTGGGCATAGTACAGGAGGAATGCATTTTCCGTCAGGAGCTCTTACAGTTCCTGAAGCATCGCAAACACAACCAGGTGTACATTTTCTGGGACAAAATATCTCTTCACCTACATTCGAACAATTGTGTTGACAGCCAGCATGACAATCGCTCCATTTTTCACCGAGTGGACAGTACTTTTCTCCATCTGCAAAAGCAAAGCAAAAATCCATTTTATGAGCATCGGATTTACTCAAAATAAGGATTAGAAATTAATCATTAATGTTTAGCTTCTATATGAATTTTTTTTGAGAATTTGAAAGTGACTATATAGGATTAACACAAAATTAGGGAATATTTACCTTGGGGACAAAACTTAGGATAGATGCATTTTCCATTCGGGCCTCTTACTTGTTGTGACTTTCTACACACACAGCCGGGGACACAGATCAGAGGACAATATATAACTTCATCTACATTGGTACAGTTGTATTGGCAGTGAGAAAAACAGTGACTCCAATCTTCTCCTGGAGGACATTTGCGTGTTCTTTCTATAGCAATAAATTTTAATGTATACATGTAGACAGAAACATTATAGGAAAAGGAAATTTATAAGTATATATCCTTGTTCTATACTACATCTATCTCTCTATATATAAATGGATGTTTATATATATGATATCGCATCACTCCAAAGCATTCAACCAAACACTATAAAAACTTGCATGAATATGTATTTTTTGTGGAGAGGGCTTTCGTGCTATCCTCTTTGTTGCAGCCAAGTTACTGAAAAAAACTGAAATTCTTTCACAGTGAGCGTAATTGTGAGAATCGTATTGTTCTGAATAATCTCGATCTCATAACTCTATCTCATAATTTTAAAAACCATTATCTGAACTTTCCTTTAGGGGATAGGGAGCTAGGCATCCATACACTGGTGTTAATTCATAAAATTTTTAGACTTGGCCGATTACCTCTAAAATTAATGGGCAGATTTTAATAAAATTTGGTACGTTTTGGGCTGATATAATGTAAACAAATAACAAATCAACAGTTAAAATACACATGCATGATCCTGTGAAACACTCATTGAAGTCCCAAGGTATAAACAGAAGTTTAAAAAATTTGGGGGTTTTGGAAGGTTTAAAATAGCAGGTGTTTTGGGGGAACCCTATCGTACACGTTGAAGAATATATCTTAAAAATAATTAAAATGGATAAACATTTTATATATAAAAGAAAATGACAGCACCTCTCTCTTTTTAAAGTGTGTTAGCTTGAAATTTATGTAATTTAGACAATAACATTATTTCGCACTGCAGATGTCCCTTTCGCTTGCATTCTGACAGAGATATTTTTAGGTACATACTCGTACAATGACAGAAAAAAATATCCCAACACTAAGAAAAATTTGTCTTTGATAAACAAATTTTGTAGGTTGTGTTTATACATCTAAATTGGATGACTTATATTTAAATTTCACGTTTAGCGCTTAAATGTGGCGCTAGTACTTGCAAATCGGGATTGATTTAAATGCCGGCTGCAGAATTCGTGAGAGTTATTTGTCTGTGTAATTTGACGTATTATGTTAGCCAGGAATGTGTTTAAGTAAGAAGACATTATGAACAGCTTGCTGAGTTTGAACAAAATCTTGTAATAGGACTACGAGAAGGTGGAATTCCTTTCTGCCATATTACATAAAGACTTGGCTGGAATGTGGCAATAGTCAAGAGATGGTACTATTTCAGGAAGACCGGGTTCCGCGTGGCAACATGGCACTACTGAGAGAGAAGACCGCAGTATTCGGCTTGCTGCTAGAGAGCATCGTACGCTGTGTTCGGCACCACATTGATACAACAAACTGTTACAAATCAGTTACTTCATGAACAGCTCCGAGCCAGGCACCATGTAGAGTGTACTTTACTGACTGACTCAGAGCCATTGTGGCTTGCGACGACAGTGGTTTCAAGTCAAAAATTGATCTGGAGTGGAGATCTGTTGTGTTTTTTATGAAAGCAGGTTCTGTCTTGGTGTCAATGATAGTTGTGTGTTGGCAAGAAGAAGGCCAAGGGAACGCCTACAACCAAACTGTCAGCGGTATAGACACACTGGATCTACACTTGGAGTCATGGTCAGGGGATCAATTTTCTATATGACAGCAGGAGCCCTCTCGCGATTACCCCCAACACACTGACTGCACATTTGTAAGTCAATCTGTTAATTCGATTTATAGTACTGCCATTTATAAACAGATTTCAAGGAGGAGTCTTCCTTTTAGATAACGCTCGCCCTCAAACAGCTGTTGCAACGAAACTTGCTCTACGGAATGTTGAGATGTTACCTCAGCCTGTCATAACACCAGATCTTTCTCCAATTAAGCACGTATAGTATATCATTGAACAACAACTCCAGCATCACACAGACCTTCTGCTGAAATGCTGACTGTCTCATTATTGACACAACAAGTACCAAACGCACGAAACTCCATACTAAAAAGTGACCGTCTGCACTTGTATTACACAATGTAGGCACGTTTGTAGTCTTACATTAAAAAATAAAGAGGTTTTCTCGGCTATAAATGTAGCAGCATTTCACATTTGAAATGCATTTTCTTGAGTTTATATTAACCTGTGGACTTGAAAATTTAATCAATTAAACATGATAACTAGACAATTGTATTGTCTAAATTTCATTACTCTACAATACATTTTTTCTCTTGGTGCTGGGATTTTTTGTTTCTGTCAGTGTGTATGTTCTTGCATTTTTTTTTATCTCAGAAACCTCGAGCGCATCATTTGAAATGTGTGTTGCCCAAATACTTTTCTCTTCTGAATGGTGGAATTGCCTCCAGGGTGGAAGTTTAATTTCTTTAACCCTTTACTTTTCCCTTAGTAGTAGCTGTTTATTTAATTTTGCTGTAAGTAATAATTGTTGTATAATTATTCTAATGGCTGTATTCTTTCTAATACAAAAAGAACAAAAAAAGCTGACTACATAAAGTTGGATTTTATAAACGTGAAATAAGTTCGAGAGTAAATATAAAGAAATCTATTTAATAATGAAAGTAATAATGAGCAAGACAGCTGTTTATCAAGTTGTCAGCAAAAATAATAATAACGACCACAAATTTAAAGAAATTTTATGGTCTATATTGAAAACATTTTAAGAAATTTTTTCAGAAGTTATTTTTAATACAAAGATATTCCAACTGACATGTATATTATTTTAAAAATAAGAAAGTTGATAATATAATGTATAACATATTTTTAAGCAAAATTTATTACAATTTATTTTTATGAAAATTCACACACAGCCTAGAAATTTTAAAAAAATTAATTAGACAAGTTCAATATTTTGTGAAAATTTATATATTTGTTTATGTTATTGAATTACATACATTAAAAACCTTTATACATATAATATATTAATATTGTAAAAGAATTTTAAAAAAGTTTTCTTTTCTTACATTTATTCTATAATTTCAAATAAAAGTTTAGTTAAAAAAAGCTAAGCAAATGAATAGCGAAAATTTGACAAAGGGAAATTTCCTAAATTTATATAAAGAAAAAATGATATATTTCGTTATGTGAGGTTCCATACTTGACTATACTGAAGATTCTCATTTATTATCTTCGTAAAAATGTGTTATACACACGTAAAGAACATATTTTCGATAATTCTGTAAATTTTCGCTTATTAAATGTTCCAATGTTAGAAAATCAATTAGGTAACACCAATTTTCTTTCTGAAAAATATATTCAGGACTTCAAATTTTATTACTTGATATTCATTTGCTGATTTTTAAAAATTGGTAACACAAGGAGAATTTCTTATTTACTATTAACAATTTTCTTGAAAAATTTTATTCTACGTGATATAAATGGCATCCATTTTAAATAATATAGATCTCGTTTCAATAGACTTGTGCCTTTAAAGGGAAGTTAATTTAATTGAAAATCATTAGTTAATATGATACTGAGTATTGAAGGCAAGTAAAAAATAAATTCCTGCTTTTATCAACAATGAATTAAGTTTTTAAAAATTGTTCTATGCAATGTGTTTTAGCAAATAATGGTTTTAAGCACCCTGGGCCTCTATTGAATGTGTTTATAAGATTTTTTATCAGATTTTATTTGATTAATATTAAAAAATTAAATCAATAATATTTTTTGGAACTGATAAAAACTTTCATATTATAAAAAAATAATATTTTATATATTTTTTCTCTAACGTGACAAAATTTAAATTTAAATATATATATATATATATATATAAATTATTTTTCTCCAAAAAATTTTTAACCATGAAATGCACAAAAAATTTATTTTCTTTTGCTCGGATTTAATTCTAAGCAGCCAAATATTTTTAAATAAGTTATGTATTACTTACTAATTCTCAATGGTGTATATGTAGAAATATCTTCAAAATAGGGCTTTATTGTTGATGGCTTATTCAATTCTAAGGACAAAAACAAAAAAATAATTAAATTTTTTCACGTATTTTTGTACAATAATATTGCACTGTATCAGAGGACACAAGTATGATTTAAGAAAAATTGTGTTTATTAATCTAAATGATGTATTCAATGTGTTATTTTTTATGCTGAAATCAAACATAGACAATGAGACACCCAGTAAAAAAGAACCATATGGCTTATGGAATGTAAGTCAGTCGTAAATATGTTTTAATAATATTTTTTTTTAAAAAAAATTAATTAAATGCGCATCTTTTAAACAAAAAAAGCATGTCTATAGATATCGTGTTGCACAGTTACATATAGATATTGTTAAATAGGCATATAATGGGAGGCAAGACACAGAGCAGTGTTGATAGATCAAAGGATACGCTTTTGAAAATGTTCAAAAGTAGTGGTATAGTGTGAAGTTTATCCCCCAATAAGAAGTAAATTTTAAAGAAGAATTTTTTTCATAAAATTAATTCTCCTTAAAATATTTTTTGTATAATTTTTTGTCTCCAATAAATTTACATGGACGTTGTGAATTTTTTTTATTTCGAAAGCTATTGTCCAATGTAATATTAAGTGTTTTAAAATTAGAATGTGGAAATGAAGATAAATATAAAATGTGCACTCAGTTCATTAAAAAGAAAAGTCTAATGGATCACTACTGAGATATTTTGTTTCTCTATAATTACTAAAGATTAAAAAAAACTGTTTTTATAGTTTCTCAGCAAAATATATGAGACGTTACATGTTATTTTCTCGATCAACCTATAAAATATTACAGCTAAAACATATTGTAGCTAAAGATGGCAAAAAAGGCCGAGTCAATTCATGGTGATCAATCTAACACACATTCAAAAGAAATTTTTTTTCTTACTACTTTACATAAATATACTTTTCTTGTGTTAAAAAAAATACGCAATAGAAAGGAATTTTTGTTTCCAAAATAGTTTTATTCCTTTCAGAGATTGCAACCATGTTTTACGTTAATTCATCGTTTTCAGTTAAGTTTTCATTTTTTGTCATTCAGTTTAGTGCATTAAAAACATAGCACTTACAGCAATCTTTTTATAATTTACTAGCTGCATGGCATGACGTTGCACAAGCTTTATCTACTTTCATAAATTTTCCTTTCCCTTCACGAAATCAGCACTTCCAATATTCATTTCGAAATTACTTTGACTTCTTTGCTTCTTTCCCCTCTGCACGGGCTTTTAAGGAAAGTATAACTTAATCCACATGGAAATTTCCTCTTTCCCATTCTAGACTACTTTTGCTAGAAGTAATACAGAAGACAAAACAAAAGACTCGTCTAAACGCGGTAAAAACTCGCGCTTCTTCGAATCGACATTAAAAGGCTTAAGGCTCTTGCACCAATTCAAGAAAAAAGACATTTCAATGCTGTTTAAAATTTTAGTTCCAGATATTTGAAAAAGACTTAAATTAGTTTTAGACAAAAATTTATTTGAATGCAATTGTATTCAGTTACTGCGATGAGCCAAAGAAAAAAAATTATGGGTAAACAATTTTTGAATGATCAATATACGATTAATAAATCTTTACTTGAGCATTTTTTTTTCATTCTTAGTATATAACTTTTGCATATTTTCCCCATAAATACCATTTCCACAGCTGTAATACTTCTTGCCGTTTTTTATAAGGAATTTTGAAAATTTTAAACGAAGCATCATGGTTTATGTGACGTTTAAGTGAATTTGATGGTGTTACTTTAAAAAATATTTATTTTTGTATTCTGTACATAGCATGAGAAAATAAAATTTAATTCCAAACTTGTGTATAAAATTTCTCCCATTTTTATTTTCATCCAAAAAGTATGTATGTATAGCTATATAATGTGCATAATTTCATGATATTTTGAGAATGGAAAAATGCTTTAAGGAAAAAGAAGAAAATTTAATTCCCAATAAATTTATTGGAAGCATATATCGCTATTATTTTCAATAATTGTACTTTCGGTGCCAAATATATGAAAAGATTTTTAAATGCATTAGAATTTAAAAATAAATACTAATATTGTATAAGAAAAAAAGAGAGAAAGTTGTGTGTACAAAAGTTGTCAAAGTTGAAAATTTGGCGATTATTTAAAAACAATTAACATGAATTGTTTTTAGTATAAAGTGCCTTGATGAATTAATGCATCGAAAAAAAATTCAATTATCACAATAACATTTCTATCTTCGGTTGTGCCACGTAGTACTCCAATAATTTACTAAAGAGTAAAATAATTACAAATTAAAACTTATGTAATGTACTTCACTAGCTTGCATAATGAAATAGAGAAATTAAAATAAAAAAATAGTTAGCTTTTCATAAAATTGTAAATTTTTGTTGTCAGTGTAAGCCTTTAAGAGTTTGTGGTTTTAAACATAATTAAATAAATTATATTTGGCAAAGATAATCTGAGAATATATATATATATATATGCCCTGTTTCGAGCCAGAATCAGACTTAATTTTAAAAAGGAACTTTATTCAAGGAATTCTCGACATCATATGACGCTAAGATGTAGAGAGAAAAAAGAACGCCACAGTGAAATCTAAGTGTTTTACCACTTACGCCAGATGTGTGAAGTATATCGTATTTTATAATGTGAACTTACATTTAATGCTAACATATAGAGCTATTTCATATAATGATCTGGGATAAGAAATGTTCATTGGTTAGGCCATGTGTTTCGGAGAAATAATTGGGTGATTAATTAAAAATTTGAAGAGAGAGATGTAATGAAAAAAATTAAAGTGCGATATAAGGAATTTAATTTTAAATCTAATTTAATTAAATTACATTTGCTCCCCAATTTTAAGAGGGAGTCATAGACGTGATTTTTTTCTCTATTTTACAAATTTAATCAATTTTCAATACGTACAAGGCAATACTTAACATATCATTTGGAAACACATATTACGCACAGTAGAAATATTTAAGTAATAGGAATACTAAATCAAAATGCAATAAATTAAATTAAACTATAACAACAAACACAATAATGGCAATTCCAAAATATTAATTGATAAAAATGAAATCCCGTACACATAAATGAACATTAACTTTTCAAATCTATCCGACATCAAGAATAAAAGCTCACGTTTCCTCTCATACTTTCATAATATTAGATTCGTCTTATACCTAGCAGATAATGTTTTCATTTTTTATAGTAGAAAATAATATCATATCAAATAATAATAATTTTGTATAAAAATGTACTCTGGAACAATCGTAGCAATATCTAATATTGTTACACAAAATTTTGCATATATGAAATACATTTTTCAAAGCCTTCAAATATAAACACTAATAAAAAAAGTATTAATAATATGAAAACGGTGTACAGCAACTTATATAAACTATACAACACAATAAACGATATTTTATTTTATATATGTTATAAAATATACAAATATAAGAATAAAAGAATATAAGAACTCTTTTTTTATTAATTTTGAGTCGAAAAAGTGAACTCACTTCTAGAAATAAGTCTATAATCACCTTTAATATTGATGTTTCAACGAAGACTATAACTGGATGAAATACAATTTTCACAATATTCACTGTAACTTAGAAATATCGCATACAATTATTTTGAATATATCTCCGTAACCTTCTAAGTATTCATTTCATAGACAAAATTCTTTACATTCTCTTACATCACACTCTCACTAATGTAAACTGTATCACACTACTTATTTTTAAACACATCTCTCAGAGAAATTTGCATGATCAAATCACAGATGTTTAGGGATGCTAATAAGAAAACAATAAGAGGTGTACATATCAAACTAAACAAGTTTTTTCTATTAATGTTTTAAGACATATACAAAATTTATGATGGTTAATGCTCTTTTATACACTGTATAGTATCCAAATATAAGCTTCAAGTTGTTAAATTAATTTAAATTTAGATAATTAAAATTCCGGGAAACAGTGAATCATGACATGTGGCCAGTATAGCTTTTTTTTACTAATGTCGGTACTGCCCAGCAGGGCTAGACAACCCCCATGAATCCGAAAATCTGTAAAAAAATCTAAAAACAGCAGTGGGTCGCAAAGGACCTCGTCCTTTTTAAAACCCAAACAAAGTGAAATATGATTAGGTGAGGCCTCTCCGGAAGAACACCAGTGGCATTCCGGAAAATTCTTTTGTCCATTTGAGAACCTGAAAGCTCTTGTGCGTCCGTTTAAAAATCTAGAATAAGTGGATTGGAGAGGTCTACTACTGAGTCTAAAGAACTCGCCCGGACATTTAGCAAATTACCATGCATGACTGGGTGGAGTTTTAATTTGTCGGTTGAGCTCCAACTTAGAAATTGTGGAAATCTCAGAAAATGTGAGATTCCCTCTTGGATTCACACCCTCCACAGCAGCAGTTCTAGCCAAAAAGTCAGCTCTTTCGTTACCCTCTGTGCCAACATGCGAAGGGCTCAACTGAAAATGTATACTATGTCCTGAAGAAAGATCATGATGAAGACTCAGTATGTCCGCGTTAGTCTGATCACCAATGTCAACCCAATTAGCGAGATGCTGAATCGAGGCTCAACTGTCAGTCAAAATCCATATTTCTTGGAAGCGATCCTACAACTGAGCAGCACACTGCAGGCCCCTCCTGATGGCTATAAGTTCTGATCTAAAAACTGAACATTAATTCGGGTTTTTAATTTTAAATTCTAAGGCACCAGAGGGAGCAGGAATGTACGCTCCACTTCCCGAAATGCCTTTCTCACCCCTGCTTCCGTCTGTGTAGATTTTCAAGGAAGATTGTGGGATTCCATTGATAGTCTCCAGAGACAGTTGGTTAACTAGGGCCGGTATCTCAGAGCTCTTAGTCACACTAGTCAAAAGCTGATCAGGAAAATAAATTCCATAGAGTTCCGAACCAGCTCCTGTGAAACTCAGAGAGTGAGGTTCCACATCAGAGGAAGGTAGCATCAATGTCCTTGCGTAGGAAAAGGAGCTATGTTTCATCAATCGTCTATTCTTAATCCATGCATGTAGGTAGGCAGAAGTCCTGTGTTGTTCATTGTAGCTGTATGGCTTGTCAAAATACCTTGTAAGGCAGTGTTTCTCAAACTTTCAATACTGGCGACCCAATTTTCAATCATAATTTTTGTCGCCCCCTGTACAACAATAATGTATTTATTGCAATAAAAATGCACTTTAAGAGAGAGACGCTAAAGGTACAATACGATCTTAATTATAAACCGTACAAATTAATACGATAAGTATATAAAATTTTGTACATATAACTTTTAAGTAATATATATATATTAAGAAAAAATTACTTAAAATATATATTACTTACTTATTATTATGTTAATTTTTCTTTCTCTAATTTTTAAATTGGAACAGTTTGCAAAATGATACATTTAATTAAAAATTTATTTCTCCTTCAGCATTCGTTTCTCAAAGTACAAATTTCATTAGAAAAATAGTCTAGTCTATGTAACTCTCTATCATATCCATCACATTTGGCATTAGAGTACGTTTGCGTTAGTCTGGGCAACCTATCGGGCATCTGCGCAAAACATGTAAAACCTCGTACACTTCCGGTCAGTTTTGGTCGACTCGATACTTCTTTAGTTACCAAATCTAGCTTGTGAATGTAAATTTTTTTAAATTTACACGTTAATTGTAATTCACGGTAATTAAATATTTATGGCAGTAGATTAAAACAAAATCATACATACATTTTTAAGTCGTAAGCAAACATTCGACGATAATGAAGGATCAACAAGTACACACAGACGAGAATGGTTCCGAAAATTAAATCAAGGCAATAAATATTCTCAAAAATACTTACGTTTTGGATTTACCACCACTAAACTAAATGATGGGGGAAAAAAGCCCCAGGTCGTTTTGCGTCAAAACTTACAAATCTGAAGAACAACATGTGAAAGTTGTTTCTAAAACCATGTAAAATCATTTAGCTATGTTGGCAAAGAATTTAAAAAAGTATTTTCTGGATGAGGACAACTTGGTAGCAAGTTACGAGTGGATTAGGGATCTATTTCAAGATACTCCAGAAGGACTCTCAACTTCCGAAGAAGAAATCTTCATAGATTTCACATACAGTGAAAACTTAAAAGGCAATTTTGTAATAAATCGCTCTTTGAATTTTGGGTAGAGGTGGATGATGAATTATCTGTACTGAAAACAAAAGCACTTCGTATACTATTACCATTTTCAACATCCTACCTTTGTGAAACCGAAATTTTCTGCGGTGGCTGCTTTGAAGACCAAATATAAATCTCAGCTAAATATAGAAAAATAACTCAGAGTGTCAATTTCTGATATTATATAAACCTTCCTGTGAAAAACTTTGCTCTACAAGACAAGCCCATGAAAGTCCATAATAATTATCAAACTTGTTCTTAATTTAGTATTAAGAAATTATTTATAAAATACCTTCTTCAGTAGTAATACATTAAACGTATACTGGATGAAACACCAGCTTTTCACACAAGTTCATTTTTTTAAAAAATAAAACATTATTATTGATATAATAGCTGAACTGTAAAGAGAGTAAAACTGCTCACACGACATTGTATACAAAAATGTAAAATGATTTTTTTAGATAAATGCTATAATTGTAAATAACTGTTTAAAAGAACTGTAATTTTAAATCTCGCAGAATTAGCATTTAGAATTAATGTTAAATAATGAAAAAGAATATAAAATTCCGATGAAGAATAATTGTGTTACTTTTTAATATTTAAAGCGAGAAGACTTCAAAATGTTTTAATCCAGGAGCAGACGCGCACTCGATACTAACGCTAATGGTACTGCGGGGGGACTCAGTCACCCCAATCATTTGTTTATAATTATTTTTACTGTACACGAGATACAAATTGAAATTCCAGTGAATAATTTAATTAAAAGAAAGTATACTTACCGGCTTTCAAGGACTATTCAATTTTTCTTTGATGATTTGAGAAAAAAATCCAACAAAACACTGAACTAAAATGATTCAAAAGTGCAAGACCTTAATAAAGGGCGCAAATCAGAAACACTTTTCATTAATATTACATAAAAGTTATTTGCTGGCAAAGCTGTAATATTTTGTTCCAATTTATTGTAGTTTTAATGAGCTTTCATGATCGAGTGAGTGAATATTAACGTCGCACTGTTCAACTACACGAGGGCTTTTGGAGACTACCTCGTAATTTTAAACCATGGTTAAGTGACGAGGACGATACTTGAGCTGGCCTCTTTTAACTACCACACCACTCCAACAAGAGGATGTTTGAGCTCTTGACAGATTTAACGTGCATCTCTCCCCTACACGGAGGGTCTTTAGTGGTACTGGGCTCGAACTCGTGACTCCTTTGGTAATCAACAAATAGCAAGTTGAACTTTTTCTTTCTTGTGTTTGTTTGACAAGTTGAACTGAACCTTGTGGTACACTTATGGCTTCATATATTAGGTTGATGGAGTTCTTTAGGAAGCATTTGAAAATTTTCCTTCGTTTCATGTTCATGGCGTTTCTCAATCATGAATAATATGTATTCTTTCAGCAGGTTTTTCTTTTGCTTGATCAGTTTCAGTTTCCCTCAATAGAGATCACAGATGTCCCGCGCCACCGCTCCCGGTTTAAAAGTGTATTCAGAAAAAAATACGAATGATCTAAATAACCATACCAGTAAGTTTGAAGGTCACTCAAATGATTAACAAATGTATTATGCAGCCTCGCTGAAAAGTGAATCATATCTTCCTTTTCTTTTTCTACAACTAATGTACAGTATTTCAATAATAATTACAGTGATTAATTGTTTATCTTCTTAGAATTTTTTTTAGGGTCTGGGTTTCGTTTTTCTTTTAACGAGTAATATTTTATGTTAAAACGTAATAAAAAAATCTCTCATTGAAGAAATACAGCATATTAAACAAAATGTTTTCTTCTTCTTTAATTTGGTTTTGGGATCACAAAGATAGCTATTTGATGACGGAAAAACGCCAGATGGTAAACATAAATTATATCAGTGTTGTTGTGTATTTTTTTCATTATGGAAGAAAGTATTTTGTTTTACTTCTCTTTCCAGTTATTTTTTTAAAATCTTGAAATTTTCAATATGCTCGCGCCCCCCTTGTAGGGTCATCGCGCCCCCGGGGGGCACGCCCCACACTTTGAGAAACACTGTTGTAAGGCTATATAGTCTTCTTTTTGAAAGGGAAGGCAAGTTGCTTTCGATGAGCACAATGTCGATTTGACAACTGTATCGAAGTACAGTAATTATTCTGGCAGCACAAAGCTGTACTCTTTCAAGTTTATTTAGATTGGTGTCCGAAGCACAGGAGTAGCTTGGGATGCCAAATCCCATTACTGGTCTGAGGAAGGAGATAAATGTAGTACGGAGAGTGCTGGCCTCCACTACCCAGTCCCGACCAGATATAAATTTGAGGACATTAAGTCTCTTTTTTCTTGCCTCAATCACTTGGCCTTCAATATGTTTATTGCTTGTAATATCTTGATCTAAAGTGTATCCAAGATACTTAGCATTGGCCAATATATCAAAACGCACAATTTGAAAATGAAAAAAAAAATTAAATGACAAACAACGAAGTTACTGATAAATAAAATAATTAACAAAATAATAAAACTCAGTGGAGAAAAAGGAGTGCAACGTGACTTTACTTTTATTTCTCATCAAAATCAATATCATTAGTATAAATACATTAGAGTTATTTCTCTAATAACTAAATTTATATCTTTCAACTTTAAAACACCAATATCTATCATGAATGTTAATTCATTCGGTATCTATACATGTAAATAAAAATGAAGTGTCGGTTTGTAATTTGAAATTAACAGCTTTTTACTAAATGCATTTGAGAGCATTCTATCGAGAGATTATGCTCTGTTTTTAATATGGTCTGCATCTCCTACAGATAAAAGTGTTTCTTTAAATTATTGACATCTCAGTAATATCATTTCATTTACGTGGTTTTAAGAACCGAAGAGTTATCTAAGAGCAATTTGTTTGCTTTAAAACATTAGTTTCCCTTTTTTC
The DNA here is from genome assembly GCA_019973935.1 of Trichonephila clavipes. Classification (NCBI taxonomy): domain Eukaryota; kingdom Metazoa; phylum Arthropoda; class Arachnida; order Araneae; family Nephilidae; genus Trichonephila; species Trichonephila clavipes. Next base: position 504,058 of record BMAU01021362.1, read on the forward strand.
TCAGTAATTTTTCGAATAAAATATAATACAAATTTCATTTCTTAAAGCTTATACATTATTCCTTTTAGACCCGAATTATTTCTTATATTCTTTAAAAATCACATTAAGAAAATATTCTTATCTATACATATAAATAAAAATGAAGTGTCTGTTTGTAATTTGAAATTAACAGCTTTTTACTAAATGCATTTGAAGGTATATACAGTACTGATATCAAAAAATCAATTTTTAAAATTTTTGTGTGTCTGTCTATCTGTCAGTCTGTTTGTTGGGGCTAATCTCTGAAACGACTGGACCAATTTTGACAAAAATTTCACTGGCAGATAGCTAATCTAAGGAATAACTTAGGTTACATTAATTAAAAAAAAAAGTTAGGGTTCCGCGAAAATAAAATTACAACGAATTAAATTGTGAAGTATACCCGTTTCAAATAAGGATTATTTATTTCAATAGGGATCATTTTTATTGATTAGGGGTTATTTTTAGTCAATAGGAATTGCTTTATTTCGCGAGCCTTCTGTCTCAAACTTTTCTAGCAGTTATATCAATCTTTTTTGTTTGATTAGGTTACTGACACTCGCGATTTTTCCCGTTCATGTCTGATACTAATGATTTTAACAGTCTCCACACCATCGACACTGTCAAAGGTCATGCATCTCTCTAACCCCTTGCTTGCAACTTCGTTTGTGTTCGTTTCACTCTACCCAGTCCTCACCCTATCGACAGTGTCAAAGGTCACGCGATCCCCCCCCACCTGCTTGCGGATTCGTGTCACCCAACTGCTACTTAGACCTGTTGTGAACTGTTGCATTCATTGCTTATAATCATTCCAATGATTTCATTCTATCTCAAGAACACTTAGCAACATCAATTTTTCTATAACATAGACAGCATTTAAACTTAAATTAGGAAGTTTTTGGGATTTACGTCATTTGACTTCTCACAAGGCTCCTCATTTAAACAGAGGTAAGCCAATTTCATACCATTATTGTTGATTTCATTGCAAAACACTGCACAAAGCAGCCACAATAAATGTTTGCCTTGCAAGAGTGATTGTACAAGTGTGAGTGTGCGGTGGGGGTGGCGATCGCAGAGCCAACAGGTTGTTTTGTTTAGTTAAGTACGTAGGTAGTTGTTTCTAAAATGAATATTTTTAATTACGTTTTAGGTGAAAAAGTGCACTGACACCCTTAATTAGTGGCGTAACGTACACCCCCGCCACCCCTGCATCACGGGGGGCAGGACTTTAGGGGCCCTAAAGCCTGAGCGATGCCAATTGCGTAAGATCCGGCTATGGCTCAAAATCTGATTTTGTAGAGGGGCCCGAAAATTTTCCGTTACGTCACTGCCCTTAAATTAAGTAAGTTTATTCAAAACTGTAAATAAATTCATTTATCCTGCGCAATATCTATACATGTAAATAAAAATGAAGTGTCTGTTTGTAATTTGAAATTAACACCTTTTTACTAAATGCATTTAAAATTATTTACGGTACTGATATTTAAAAATAAATTTTTAAAATTTTTGTCTGTCGTTCTCTCTATTTGTTCCGGCTAATATCTGAAACAGCTGCACCAATTTTGATGGAACATTCACTGGCAGATAGCTAATGTTATAAGGAATAACTTAGGTTACTTTAATTATAGAAAAAAAATTAGGGTTCCGCGAAAATAAAATTAAAACGAATGAAATGGTGAAATATATCCGTTTCAAATAGGGATTATTTATTTCAATAGAGATTATTTTTATTCCATAGGGATTACTTTTATTCAAGAGATTATTTTATTTCGCGAGTTATATTAAACATTTTTGTTTGATTACGTTGCTGCCACTCGTGACATTTCGCGTCCATGTCCTTTGATCCTAATGATTTTACAGTCCTCACCCCATCGACAGTATCAAAGGTCATGCGTCCCTCTCACACTTTGCTCAACAAAAAAAAAAGGAAAAAAGTAAAACAAAAAAAGGAACATTGATTCGCAAAGTAGAAGAATAACATTATGCTTAAAGCATAGGTATTTCCTTACGTAGAATATATAATTATTAAGTTTTCGTAAACTCTGTGAATTGAATAAACACTTTTTTGTTAAATTCCACGTGGACGAAGTCGCAGATAACAGCTATTTAACATAAAATAAATACATCGGAAAGTAATATTAACGTATTACACATCCAGAGAAAAGATATTAACATTATTTTAATGCGTTTATTACACAAAATTTGTAATAATGTGTTAATTTTGCTGAGCAGAAGGAAAATGTTTTCAAAAATCGATCCATAATAGAGTTACGGGGCGTTATAAGTGAAAAAAAAACTTTTTTTCATCAGCTTTTATATTTACAGACTTAAAATTTAGCAAACATGGTTTTTTGTTCAACTGAGATAAGCAAAAAGCAGTTTAATTTACAGTTCACGTAAAATTAACTCATTAAAAACTTCTTTATCCTTCAGCCTGTATTGCTTAAATTTGCAATTCACCCGTGCGAAAAACGGGTACACCAGCTAGTTTTAAAATAAAAATATTTAGAAGTACATTAAAGCTTCCTCAAATATATGTATAACAAAACACACACACACTCTGTTTTCTCAATTAGTGTATAAACAATGTCCCCTTTAAGGCAAAATATTCTACAAAATTTAAATATTCTTCTTCTAAAAGTTTTGTTCAGCAGAACTCAGTCACATCAATGTTACTAACATGAAAACTAATAATTTCACTGACCTTTATTTCTTAGCGGCGGAATATTTTTCGCTCACGGTTATTCACATTTTGTTGTCACTTGATTTTTCGATGTCGGTCCTTCAACATTGGATTTGATGTTGGTACTTCAATGTTGCATTTGATGTATCTCCTTCATAATTGTATTCCATGTTACTCAATTCACGGTATTACTGTACATCTTTTCATTTTTTGAATTTTATTTTTCACAATACCATTCGGAGAAGAAGAGTATTTTATTTCTCTGGCGAAAGGAGCGACGTCTTTCTATTTTTTCTTCGCCATTAGAACGTTTTTTTTTTCCTTTCATTTGAGAAAATGTGGCCTCTTCAGCAAAGAGATGTACAGCGCAGTTGGAATTCCATAATATTCTCCATAGCACTTCTTACGGTATTTGGCGTTCGTTTTTACTATTAAGAATAATTTTAAAGATTCAAAATCCATTAGCAGATAGATCCTACTGACTTTAATTCTGACATGTATCGAGCCAGATTCAGACTTCATTTTTAAAAGGAACTTTATTTAATGAATTTTCGACATCATATGACGCTAAGAGTCAGGGTGAAAAAAGAACAAATTTAAGTGTTTTACCATTTACGCCAACCGTGTGAAGTATATGGTATTTTATGCGATATGTATGGAAATATATTGATCTGAGATCAGAGAAATGTTTTGTGGTGAGGCCATATGTTTCGGAGAAATAATTGGGTGATTAATTTAATACTTGGAGAGAGAGATGTAATGAAAAATGAAAGTTAAGTGCTATATAGGGAATTTAATTTTAAATCTAATTTAATTATCCTTACATATATATAACAATTACTTTTTATGTAAATGTAATGAGTATGTTAAAAAAAATAATGACATATTAGAGCAATCATCCTTACCTTCTGTAACATCTGTAGATGGCTTTTGATTAGTAGATAATGCTGCTAATGAATATAATATATTCAAAAGGGTATTTCCAGCTGCCATTTTGTTATCACTGGTATTACTCAGTGGTTTAACTTGTTTTTATATCTATTGAATCTGATAACTATATAAAAATATTGAGAAAGGCAATTTTCTTATTCTATTTTTGAACCTTGATCCACAGTAAAAAAAGTCTCTCATCACTTCTTTTATTTTTTTTTTCGCTGCTACCTAGTCTATTACTGATAAAAAAAAGGACAAACCACCTTAGCAAAGCACTTATTAACTAATCTCATCTTAAAAAAAACATTTATCTTAGTTTATTTCCCTTAGACACATGGATGTTTAAAAAAAATTGGCACCTTATTGTTTGTCTAATGGGCTAAATTCATGACAATCACTTGATAAATATAAGCCGATGTTTTTCAATAAATTCGATGTCGAAGTTAGACTTTTATTTGATTTACTTGTAAATTTTAGATATAATTTTAAATATACAAATTTTATGAATATTTCCAAGTATGAAGATTCCTCAAAAATTGCTTAGAAATTATCTTATATTACACAAGGGCACTTCTAAATTAATTGCATTTTTTATGTGTGAGGTATGATAAAAAAATAAACGAGACTGGTCCAATAAATCTTTGTAGGTACAGAATCTGTTATCCGTGGTAGTATCACCCTCAAAGTAGTCTCATATTCCTATCCAGTACCTAGTTTCAGTATTCATATTCTTCTGCATTCGGTGCTGCCATTTCTGGTAACAATTCTGAAACTAGGTTTTTGGAGGGACCTTCAGGAGATTCTCTGTTTTTACATAAACCTCTTCAATTGAGATAAAATGGTTTCTTTAAGGCAGAATTTTGCTGTAGGGAAAAAATGTTGCAAGGGACCAAATCAGTTGAATAAGAGGATGCCTTATCAGAGTAAAGTTTTAGCTGGTCAGAAACTATTCGACAGATAGGGCCGTGTGAGTGGGTGCATTGTCTTGATGCAACAGCCATTCATCACTCCCCAATTATGGCATTGTCACCAACTTCTTTCACGAAGTCTTATTAGCACTTCAATCTAATAGGTTTGGTTAACAGTCTGACCACTGATGTGAGAGGGAACCCACTCATACCACGAATTTTGGCAATGTTTTGGTCAGTATTCACTGACCTTGGGTGCCTAGTAGGTTCATCACCTTCCACTTTGACCCTTCCTCCTGAAAACCACTTATACCATTCGAACAAAAATGCACGAGACAAAGTTTCGTCTCCATAAACCCCAGTTAATATCTGAAATGTTTTCGTGGGTGATTTCTTAAATTTCTCAAGAAACGGTGTTGAATCCCTATTTTTTGGCAGAACGCATTTACACGTGTACACTCAATGACGCAATACTCCCAACTGGCGTGTTCCATTGAGGCTAAACTGGCCGCATGGATACAGGAGGTACGTGGGGTGACGTCACTAAAACAATAGTTGTCAACTCCACTCTTGTTTCAAGCTACACACTTATTGTAGTTTTTTTATCATACCTTGTACTTGCTTTTATGTTGTCAACAAATAGTATTTTGGAAAAGAAATTATCTGTAAAAACAATTGGTGGCATCAATGAATAGTATGGACTGATTGACAAGGAACTCGTGATTGCATTCATCATATGTTTACGACGCAACAGGAATTTATAGCCCATTGCGCAACCATATGCATTTTCTTATTTAAAATAATAGCTTGAAAATGCCTTAAACATAAAGGAATGAATTTATAAACAGAGAATAAGAATAGCTCGAATTTCAGAATTCAATTTCCGTTATATTCCGTATCATTCAGTTCAAATGATATTAAAAAAAAATGTTTGTACATCAGATAGAATGTAGTAAAATTCTTTTCCGTATATTGTTTGAATTATTAGCATTTTCGAATACGTTTAAAATACAGTTTAATTTCTCCATGTGATTTTAAACGGAAGATAATGTTTTCAGAAACTTTTAATATTCTTGAAACTTAACGCAAAATGTCACAGACAAGAGATTTTTTTCCACTTCACAAAACATAAAGACAACAAATAACTCAAATTGCCACTAAAATTGCGTTTTAAAAAACTTGCAAATATGTTGTCCAATTGTAAGACATTTAACTGTAAGACATAGAAGTAATCAAAATTGCTAGCTTGATTTTGTTTATTACAGAATGAACAAGCAAATTAAGAACTTTTACGGGTTTTAAAGATAATTTGTATTTTGAAACTTATTTTAAATTAAAAATCTTCTATTAAGGAAAATAAATGAAATCAAGACGAACATACATTGAAAGATAAAACAATATATTAGGTGACTAAAAGACTGACTGTACAAATAATATTCATTGCTTTTGATTTTTAAAAAAATCTCTTATAATTTTTCCAGTCAGAAAAGTTTGATACATTTAGCTCTTTTAGGTGTATTATTATTTATCATTTTTTAATAAAATACTTATTTCTGGGAATAGCCTATACTAGATCAAAATCGAAATGTTCTTGAAAAAGTCATGAAAATAGTCAAATTACTGTCTACAGTTACTACAAAATTAATAACTAAAAAAAATTATGTATGCAAAAATATTTATGTAAGAAACATTAAACTATGTATGTGTTTGTAGCATATGTAAAAAGAGATTGCTTTTGAAGCAATATTCCTGGGAAATTTCCAGAGCATTTCAATATTCGCTTAAAAAATGGAACATTATTCGTAATGCTGTCTTTTGCATATGTATGTAATGCTCCTAATTTTTTTAATTTAGGTATACAATATGTATACTATTAGTTAATTATTACAATAATTATTTATTTCAGAGAATTATCTCAGTATCTATAATAATATATTATGCACTTCAAACCGATTTACACAAACAATAAGTAGGTAGTCAAATAACAATAGCAGTAGGCTTTAAAAAGAGAAATAAGTATTTCGTGATGTGTGTAAATTAGAAAAATTTTCATTTCATCGACCTAATTATCAGACTGCTTAATTCCACCGACGTTATTGATTTAATATAGGAGTGCAACGGACCAAGCGCTTTTTGGCGCGATTCCTTAATCCTTTTGTTTTGTCTATGCCATGCCTCTGTGCGCGCTCCATTTTTAATTTATTTCACGATCAGTATAATCACTACTTTTTTTTATTTCATAATAAAACTAGATTTCGAAGGGAGTGGTGGTGGCAAGAGTTTAACATAAAATAAATACAACAGAAAGTAATATTAATGTATTACACTTCCAGATATAAATTATTTACACTATTTTAAGCGTTCATTACACAAAATTTGAACAATGTGTTGCTTTTGCTGAGCAGAGATCCCGCGGGGAAAAAAACTGACACTAATATATGTTATTCCCGTGGCAACCACATTATCGCACGATAAAAATATCAAAGTAAACCATATTGTAATATTATCGCCTATCTTGGTGAACATAATCAACAACTTGGCGCCGAGCCTTACTGTATCAAATTAGCATCCCAGATGGAGTTACGCAGTCTGATAATTAGACCGACAATTTCATTAATAAAACGAATAGCATTTAATATGATCTAACAAAATTGTGATACAGTGTGCTTAATTTGACATGATGCTGTAGGGGTTTCTGAAGTTACCAAGTAACATTTTGTCAAAGCAAATGAAGCAGTATTAGCCAGTAATATAAAATTAATGAAAACCTTAGATAGGTAAAATTATAAGTAGTTTGGTTTAATACTAATTTTCGATTGATTATTTGTAATAAACATAAGTTATTTAGTGATTGTGTATTGCGCTATTTTATGTATAAATTCCAGTTTTTAAATTTCTATTAATGTCTTTTGCTTTATTTGAGTGTATATCCATTAAAAGACATAAACCGTTTAAATCAATTATAAGTTCTTTGTGTGTGAAATTCTTAAAAGTGAAACCTTCTATACAGTTTTGTAGCAATGAGCTATCAGCAGAGTGTTTCCTCTTTAACTCAGTTTTATTCCATACGACCAAACTGGCATTTTGAGATCGAACAACTCAACACCGTAAATGAACGTTACAACTAAATACTACTTTTAGAGTCAAAAAGTTCCCCATAATGGTCCATAACATTCACGAAAGTTTTTGTAGGAGGGGAAATATCTAATTCGGGGGTTGAAATCATTAATAAAGAAAATACACAGGCATCTGGAATTTATTTCCTGTACTGTTGGTATTAGCTGCAGATCTTTTCTGAAAAAGAGAAGCTTTGCATTTGTCAGATTTTGCAATGTCGTCTTTGGAGCAGCGTTCAAGCATCAAATTCCGTGTTTTACTACGATAAATAACTTGAGATTGCATAATAAAGAATGCATACGGAAACGATTCCAGCACTAAAAGAATTTTGCCCCTGTTTCCATGGCTGAAAAGGAAATTGAACGGACATCGTTTCGTAGATTCAGATGAGATAATCCACAATGCGACGATGCAACTGAAGGACCTCTCAAAACATTATTTCCAGAAGTGCTTTGAACGCTGGTGCAAGTGTATGGATGCGGTAGAGCAATACTTTGAAGGTCAATAATATTAAATTAAAGTTCTAGTTTTTAATAAATGTAATTGACCTATTCCCGAAACTTTTTGATCTTACCTTGTAGAATACAAATAATCAGGCAGATATAAGATAGATATGATACAAACAGCAATACTTTTAATTACGGTGGGACCTGATAAAAACCGCACAAAAATTATCAAAAATTTCATGAATTCTTACATCTAACAAGCAAATTCGTCGAAATACTGCAGAAATTTTTTTCATGCGGTCGCACAAAAATAAAATCGCATAAAATATGACCGCACAAAAACAGGTTCAACTGTATTTGTTCCTGAATTATCGTCTGGAATTATTGTCGTTTATTTATTAGATTTCTCGTACGCGAGACTCTGAGGTTGCATTTTTTTCTTATAAGTACTCATTATCTCTTAATAATTGGCTTATCCACACATATCGCATAATCAGGTTTAACATTAAATTAATGTTGTTCTGGTGTGTTTTTTATCCTGGGAACATATGGGAAAAGAAGAACAGAAAGAATACAATACAAAAGAAGAATATACACATTTATTACAGATGATGATCCCAGCATATAACAAAGCTCCTTTCGAGACGGGAATCCATTACAGGCGAAAAACCGACTTCTTTCCCGAAGAAGATGCAACCATGTCTTACTCGAGATTCGAGCCTGAACCCAAACCCACTCGGTTACAGACCAAGGGTCATAGCAGCCCTACTGGCTGGACGACAACATTAAATTAATAAAAAGGATTTGTTCTGAATTTTTTCTTTTACTTTTGAAACCGAATTAATGACTCCTTAAACGTACCTGCACTTGCATCCCTCCTCCCGAATATCTGGTCAATGAGAGTGACTTTCACTTCAACTGATCTGAAGAAAAGGAAACGCGACAGTTCATGTGAGAAATATTTCAAAGAAGCTCTGATTATTTGCATTTTTTAGAAATATTTAATTATGTTTTTAAAAAATTTCCTGAATTCTGAAGACTTTTGGCTATAACAAAATGTCTATTTCATGAGCCTATCAATTACATAAAAAGTACTCGAAACATTTATGAAAATTCCTAAGACTGTGTGGTTAAAAATTCGTACTTTATTTTTATATTATGATAAATTGTTACTTTAATTACATTTGACATGTTTATCAGTTCGTGTATAGGTTTTTTTTTCATCTCGGAAACCAAGCATCAGTAAGTTAAAAAACAGAAAAAATAGGAACCATTGAAAAAATTTTCTCTGAATTGTAATCTTTGTTTATTGAGTATTACGACAAATCAATCCTACAAATAAAAGTTTGATAATATGGTTCAATAATTAAAACAGCAAATCTGAATTAAAAGTTTTCTTTAAGCCAAATAAAAAATGTAAACATCAACCATTCCTTACACACATTTTGTTAATTCTTAGTTTTCTTCTTTACTACAAATGTTCTTTCCTTTAAATAACTCAATCAATTCAAAATAGTACCACATAAGATTCTATTTAATGCATTTACAGTTCTCCGACTTTTCTCCATCACAATATCCATATCTATTACCAACATCTCGGCAATATCTCATACATGACAGAGCATCTGGACACATTTTTGTATCTGAAATTTTTAGAAAACGAAAATCAATCAACAATATAAAATTTGCTTTCAATATAACAGAATATGAAAGTTATTTTTAATACATAAATGAAATTTTACATTATATAAAATATTGCAATTAAAAAATTCATTTTTTTAGCTTTCAGCAAGAATTTTTATTCGTTTAGTTTCAAATATTTTTCATCCTTTCATCTGATGATTTTCGTCAATTCTCAAAAATTGTTTTAGCTTTTAAATTATAGTATGCATGAAAGATGAAGGTAAGATGCTTGCGTGAAGAAATTTAAATTTTCTTACGTTTTTTTCCTGCTACTTTTAATATAAATCTAATTCATCATCTTCCTATGTGTATATAGAAAAAGAAGTGAAAATATTTCTATGAATATTAAATACCGAATAGATACGTAAACATTTGGAGTAAGTTAGCAATTGAAAAATAAGTCAGAAAAAGCAATACATTTCTTTTTCGGATAAGAAATGTGACGATTCCACCAAAATATGTAAATTCCGTTAACTGACGCGCCAACCTTGAGTGAAGATAGCGGAAAAAAAACGACAATGGGACCTTCAGCCATTTGCTTCCCAAGCTACGCAGGAATCAATTGTCTATCTGCCTTGATGATGTTATATATATTAGGTTAGGGGAAAAAATCCATTATTTTTGCATGAAATGTAAGACTTTATTTAACATGTTTCGGATTGTTCGATTTGAGTCAAATATGCATCGTTTTATTGTATAATGTGTTGTCATTTTAAATGTAGCTCCATAATGCCTCTCTGATAGAAGTCTTGGTCCTTACTGGCGAAAAACTCTAGTAATCGAATTTCACATTCCACTCTTGATCCCAATTTGCTATTACTCAGAAAGTTTGGCAATACGAGAAAAAGGAGGTAATCGCTTGGTGCCAGGTCCGGACTATATGGTGGTTACCTTAAAACTTCCCATCCAAGCTCCCAGAGTTTCTGGCGAATCATTACCGACGTGTGTGGTCTGGCGTTGTCCTGAAGGAAATCCTCACCTCTGCTGCTGGCCAATTCTGGCCGTTTCTGGTCAATCGCTAGCTTCAAACTGTCCAGCTGCTGAAAGTAGAGATCTGAATTTAGTGTTTGACCATACGGAAGCAATTCATAAAAAATTATTCTTTTCCAGTCCCACCAAACACACGGTAGAACCTTCCTGGTTGTTAGTCCTGGTTTGGCCACCGTTTGAGCTGCTTCACCACGCTTTGACCACGATCGTTTTCACTCAATATTGTCGTATGTGACCGATTTCTCATGCCCAGTCACCATCCGTTTAAGAAATGGGTGGATTTCATTCCTTTTGGCCAAGGCTTCACAGATGGAAATTCGATCCATCATGTTTTTTGGTGTCAATTGGTGTGGCACATAAATATCGAGCTTCTTTTCGAATCCAACTTTGCGCAAATAGTTTAAAAATACTTTATGGTCGATCTTTAGCTCTTAGGCGATGCTACGACTTCTAACATGCCAGTCAAGTTCGATTATTTCTGTTATTTTATTGACATTTTTGACGACGGGCCTGCCTGTGCGAAATGCATCTTTATCATGCAAAATGTCTGAACGGAATAGACGAAACCAAAGTTTCACGTTATTAGCTGTTACAGTGTCGGCACCAAAAAGACCATTCACAATTTTAGCCGCCTGGCTTGCATTTTTGCTTGTATCAAAGAAAAACTGTAAAATGCACCGAATTTTCTCTTTGTTGACTTCCATTTTTAACACCCTGTAACTCACACTGAAGGAATCAAACAAAAAAAAGCAAATTAATTTTTTATTGTGAAATGTCACCTTGACAACGAGCATAAATTTTAAATTGTTTGATCGATACTTCACGAGATATCGACACTACATCCATCTACTGAAAAAATAATGGATTTCTTTTTCCCCAACCTAATATATAATTACAATTCCAAATAGTAATGATTAATACTCTTTAGAATATTTGTACTTCACTGTTATAAATTTATCATTTTCCCTGGATAGTTATACTTACCTCATTTTCTAATATTAGGTAAAATTATTCATTCTTTTAGTTTTATTTTAACCGTAGTAATTTTTTAAATACATTTTTAACCATAATGTCCCTAAAATAATGGTAGTATGTATACACATGTTTTATTTCTATTCTTTTCATACTTTGTTTCAGCCATTCTCGTGCTTTGAATTTGCATTTAGGTCCAGAATCTAGCAATAACTTGTCTATTGTACTCAGATTTAGCACGAGCTCTGCATTTTTAGAGGAATTTCTAGGTAAGTTATCTTTTCTTGTAATGTATTTATATATTCTATCCATTATTTTCAATAGGTTTTTGCTCAGTATTATTAGCAGAAAGGGAGAGGTTTGGATGGCCAAAATAAAAATGTCCAAACCCCATTTTATATAAATAATTTTTTATATAAGAGCTGTCCTAAGCTAGCAATGTTTATAATACTGCAGCATCCGTATTTTTTTTATAATTCTGTTACATTTATATTCTAATATATCTTTTCTGAAGTCTCATGTCTGGTTATCTTGCAATTTCGATGTTTTTCAGTTTTGATTATAGATTATTCATCTCTCTTTAGTAGAGAATTCTGAAGATATATATATATATAGTATAATATATATATATATAGTATAATATATATATATATAGTATAATATATATATATATATATATATATATATATATATATATATATATATATATATATATATATATATAGTATAATAATATGTATATATTAAGTTTAAGTTTATAACTAAATAAATTTGAATAACTGGAGATTAAAAAAATTTTTACATCATAAACAATTTAATCCTTCTGAAAAGTTAGTATTAAGCACACACCACTGCAACACACCACTATCAATTAGCATCGAAATCAAAGATTCGAACTTATTTAAGTGAACTCAAATTAGATGAGGCATCCTTAATTTACAAATAACAGACAACACTTACTTTTCTTTTTATCTGGCTCTGAAAGTCTCCGAGGAACTTTAGAATGACATTAACTCTAACCAACCTAACACATTCTTCTAAAAGTTCTTCACTTGTTGAGTTGAGAATGGATTATGTTCTTTAACAAATTATTGGAGTTATCTGCGCCATATATCTGGACATTTACAATATTTTCTAACTTTGGATAACACACTTCTAGGATACCTTAGAGAGGTTTTTTTCCATCCCTCTTCTCAATCATCAATAATGTTCGCATTTTTTTCCATTTATTATAATCTAGGAATTTCTACTATTTTGACAAATGAAGAGTCGTCCTCAAAGTTCTAAATGCAATAAAATTTCTCTTAGAAAGCAATTAGGGGCTTGGGGATCTCAATTTAGAGTTCGAATACATCTGGGCTATCCAAGGTTCTTAGGGAAGTTTAAGGTGGTTCCATACTATACTGAAGGTTCATTGGGAAACACCGTCAATAATTTTTTTTTCAGTTTTGATTTTCTATTTAATTTTAAAGAGTTGTTATTATATGATAATACTTTTAGTTTTAATATGCGTAATATGACATACACTTACATAGGAAGGTGCTATCCACGCTTTAAAACGGGTGATCATAATTTGATATTAAGATCACCCGTTATATTTTTAAGCTTTCATTTTAAACAAACTTTGCGATGTAAATATTCTATATTATTATAACTTTTTAATATATAAACTCAATAATGACTATCCAGAGAAAAATGTTTCCCTGATGCTATATATATATATATATATATATATATATATATATATATATATAGATAGATAGATAGATAGTGTTTGCACTTATTTATAAAATATATTTAATTCACATTTTGTATACTAAGTTAAAATGAAACTAAATAAATTACAAGCGATTATTTACTATATACAAATATAAATGAGAAATGCAAAAAATAGCTGACCTCTAGGAGATGCAGAACATAATGGAGGAGCAATACAATTTCCGTCAGGACCTCTTACAGTTCCGGGATCATCACAGATGCAACCAGGAATACACATTCTGGGGCAAATAATCACTTGACCTACGTTTGAACAGTTGTGTTGACATCCAGCATAACACTCACTCCATTCCTCACCCGGGGGGCAAGTCTTTTCTTGATCTGTAAAATCAAAACGAAAATCCATTTTATGAGCAACGGACTTATTGAATGTAAGGAGCCGAAATTTTTCATTGCCTATTTCACTTCGATAGGCATTTTTCTTTTTGCTAATTTGAAAATGAATATATAGAAATTAATACACAATTAGTGAATAGATACCTTCGGGACAAACCCGAGGAGGGATGCCCTTTTCATCCGGGTCGCTTACTTTCCATATCGCCACACTCAACCAGGTTTACAGACCAATCATACAGTATATAAGAATCAACTTTGATTCCAAATAGGTTCCAGAAGTTAAGGCTACACAATACCCTACAAATTTCAAAAATGCCATTTTTTTTTAAATGTTGGCATTTGTTCATTTTTTTTGTGGCTAATATCATTAGTAAGTGTTCCACTAAAGTTTAGATCAGATAACAAAATAGTTTTTAAGATATTTTAAGCCTTTTGAGCTTTGATTTTTGTTTGGGTTTCAGTTTCAAGCCTTTTTTCATTCTTAAGGTATCCGACTACGTTCAGAACCGTGATTTCAAAAGCGTATAAATGGATAATATTTATGATATTTAGGGTCACTTAGATTAGAATACATTGTACAAAATTGTTTTAAGGACATTTTGACAAAACAAATTATTTAATTACGATATTTCGGCGAAAAATTAATTTAGAATAACCATTTCTCAAAATGTTCTCCTTTTGAGAAAAATGCTTCTATTATAACACTATCTTGCCTGTATGTAGCTCAGACCTCTGTACAGAGGCTCAACTGGAAGTTTTGAAATATATAACTTAGAAGTAGGTTTATCCATGTTTTACGACAACACAGGGGAGACATTTTAACAAAAAAGTGCCGATAATTATTTCAATTGGTTGTAACGCTTACACTAGTGTGAATTTTTCAAAACTCATAGTTGAGCCTCTGTACAGATGTCTAAGCTATATACAGGTGAAATATTATTATAATAGAAGCATTGTTCGCAAAAGGGGAACATTTTTAAAAAAGATTATTCTAAGTTAATTTTTTGCCGAAATAATGTATTTAAATAATTGTTTTTGTCAAAACTTCCTTAAAACAATTTTATATATATATTCTAATCTAAGTGACGCTAAATATAAAAATTATCCGTTTCTGCGCTTTTATAAAATCATGATTCCGAATGTAGTCGGATAACTTAAAGTTAATTAATTTAATATATTTCTTAGCTTAATCAACACTTTGAGTGTGAAATGGTTTTTAATTTCTAGTTTCAATACTGTAATGATTTTTTTCTTGATTATGTTTTGAGTTTTTTGTGAGTTCTCATAGATAATTAAGATTGAGAGAGAGGAAGAGATTTCGAGGTAAATTCTTGTTTTTTAAAAAATAACTTGTTTAACTGACAAACTTCTTCATTGATTTTTTAATCTTGAGAAAATTCCACGGCTAAAACTGTCTCAGGTTATTAGGAGAAACAATATTAGGAAATGGAATAATAACGAAAATGATCTATCTAAAAAACACCCCTTCGCTGATACTACAATAAGACTTCCGAATAAAAGTATTCTTACTGCAGGTATTGCAGGTAAAACTGATTATATTTCCCTGATGTACCAAACTACATTATAGTAAACATTGGTAGTACTATATTATCGTATATGAATTCTTGTTGGGCGGCTATAAAACTTGGTGTGTACTAAACTTCCCTAATTTAATACCTAAAAAATTTAATATTACATACAAACCTAGGAATTTTTAGTTTCAGTTAGCAATATTTTTATGTTGCACATAAATGCTTTGTGTTTCAAAAGTTTTGTGAAATAATTTTGATAAGATTAGGCTGAACAACCTGTCGTCGTAACAAATATTATCAATATGTTGCAAAATATAATTGAATTTAAAAAAATGTTTTTAGTCATAATTAATTGAAGTAGAGTTTTCATATAGAACATGGAAAATAGTATATTAAAAAATTTGAGCTTAACAAGTATTACATTTCCCCCCCCGTATTATGCCCTTACAAACTTTAAATGCATTTTCTCGGACTTTTAAATTTAAAGATGTAGTTGTTTTTTAATCCTTATGTCTTTTTCTTCTGTTCAAGACAGCGTCTTGAAATTTTTTGTAGGTACTCTCAAATGTGTATGCTCAGTCAACGTTACTATGGATTTATAGGTCTGAGATCTCTAGTTATTTTTTTATAAAATGCTTAAGTTAATTTTTTAAAAGTTTTCATGTGTTTTCCAGGTTTAGCTAGAAAAATAATTATTAAAAATCAACGAGGCAAAAGATTTTGTAATACAAACTAAATTTTGTTTGTAATAATGCAAAATAAATAAATCACTTAAAACAACTAAAATATTTTAAAAATCGAGGCGGTTTGCTTATTGATATTGGTCTGAATTGGATTAGGTCTTATTATAAACATATCGTCATCAGAGATATGCGTCATCAGAGATTGTCTCATATTAATTATTATAATTGAATTTGTTAAAGGTTTAAGTTGAATATCTTAATAAAGTCATATTAAGATAATGTTTGATCCTAGTTCTTTCACTAATCATACACCTACCTCTAGGTCACGCTGATACTTTCACAGATGTACTTCCAAGGGGAGGAACATCTCAATGGCGCCCAACTAGGTTTAATCCATATGAACCCGAGACGAGAAACGCGAGAGGATTTAATGTTTGCCCAGAAGTGTACTTTTCTGGGTCGGAGAACGTCACCGAATTTTTGGAGGGCATTGACAATCAAATCAAATTACTTGAAATACCCAGGGATTTATCGTGTACTTTTTTGAAAGGTCATCTCCTAGGAAGAGCCCTAGATTGGTACCAAATATTCAGATCAGAAATATTACAAAATACCACCATGAACTTCGCGCAGCTGAAAGCAGCATTGTCGAAAGCATTCCCTGCCATCCAAAATAGAAAATGTTTAGAAGCACGTTTTTAAGCGTCACAGCAAAGACAGAGCCAGTAGCCGACGGATTTTGCTTACGATTTGTTAAAGTTGCAAAAAAAACTAGATCTGGGGATGTCTGAGAAAGCCCTTGTAGATCATATCTTTGTTAGTCTTGAGCCGCAATTCCAGGATTATGTTGAAGTGCGTAATCCACAAAACGCGATCCAATTATTCGAGGAATTAACTTTAAGGAACTAAATTTAAGGAAAGATATTCATGCAAGACAACACGGGATTCCAGAAATATTGATAATATGGAAGGACAAGGTTCGAATGAGCGTAGGATGTCTAATGTTGGTAATAACCGAGGAAATTGGAGAAATTCTGAAGGGTTGCGTAGACCGAATAATGGTAGAAATGATTATAGGGGTAACTATCAGAATAGCCGTCAAGGAAATCAGTGGTTCGAGAGCAGGAATAGGTTTCAAAACGATGATCGCAGATTTAACGATTTTTGGATATCAATTTAGATATCGAGGTCAAAATGACGATTTTAGTAGAGGGGACCAAAGAAATAGGGGCTCGAGTGAAAATTTTAGTCGAGGCGATAGAAAACAAATGGGACGATTAAATGTTTTGAAAGTGAGTGATGTTAAAGGTGATCAGACAGAGTCGATAAATGAGTCACCGATTAAACTTTCAGCAATATGCATGTCTCCAGTAGAATTTCCACATGTTCCTATTTTATTAGACGAGACTTTTACGAAAGCGTTATGGGACACTGGAGCGGAGAAGTTATTTATATCGGAGGAGACATACCAAAAATATATTTTTTATAAGCAAGTAAACAAATCGAGTACTCAGGTGTTCACGGCACAGGGAGCTAAATGTCGAAATACTGGAGTTCTAGAATTAAATATTCGAATACGGGAGTTTGAAAAACCTTGTTTGTTCCATGTGTTAGCAGATTTGGAATACCCATGTATTCTTGGGATAGATTTCATCTCGGTGGATAAAAGATTACTTTAGACTTTAATATTATTTAGACAAAGATTATTTTAGAAATCTTTGGTGATTCCGGATTCGCAGATTAATAAGGTGGTTAAAACGGTTGAAATATAAAAAGTAGAAATAGATCTTTTTCAAGACAAAATTAGAACAAAAACAGAAACGGGAATTACAAGATTTGTTTGATAGCTTTCAAGGATTGTTTTCTGATAAACCAGGGCTTACACATGTTTTATATCATGAGATTGATACAGGAGATAACCCACCGGTTATTTCCAGGCCGTACAGGTATAATAGGGTTAAACAGGAGATTCTAGATTATCACATAAAAAAATGCTGAAAGAAAAAACTATTATTTCCATTCAATCCCCATACGCATCACCAGTTTTGTTATGTAGAAAGAATAATGGGTTACACCACCGCCGGATAATCCGGAAGCGTATAGATTTGCTGTTGATTATCGGAAACTGAATGCGATCACAAAGTATCATCGGTATCCTTTAAAATTATTAGACGATTAATAATGAACATATCCTATACAGGGATAATGTCTGCCCTAGACCTTCGTTAGGGATATTTTCAGATGGCTGTGTAAACCTAGTGATATAGTTCAGACTGCGTTTGTCACGAAAAATGGCACCTACGCTTTTCGCAGAATGCCATTTGCCTTGTCAGGGGTGGCTACCAATTTTCAGAAAGCAATAGATACAATTCTCAAACCCGTGATAGGGAAGTTTGTGAATGTTTATATGGACGATGTGATTATATCTTCTCCATCATTCACTCAACATTTTGAGAATTTGAAAGAATTTTTTTTCGATTATTACATGAGGCGGGGTTAACATTAAATAAAGGTAAGTGTAAATTTGGTTGTGATGAGTTAAAATATTTGGGTTTAATTATTAATAAGGAGGAAATTAAAACTGATGAAACAAAAGTTCAAGCTATAGTTGAAATGAAACCTCCGCATAACTCCAAGGAGGTGGCGAAATTTTTAGGAATGTCCCAATGGTACGCAAAATTTATTAAAAATTATGCCGATATTTGCGAACCTCTTTATTATCTTAAACGAAAATTAAACAGATTTATATATATATATATATATATATATATATATATATATATATATATATATATATATATATATATATATATATATATATATTTGGTCGATTGAGGCGCAGAAAGCATTCGACGCGGTCAAGGCGACTATAACAAAAGCGCCAGTTTTAAAATTCCCAGATTTCATAAAACCTTTTGAGTTATTTACTGATGCAAGCTCAATAGGGGTAGGAGCAGTTCTAAACCAAGAGCAAAAACCAGTAGTAATTGCTTCTCGTACGCTTAGTGTTGCGGAAAGGAATTACACGGTAACAGAGAGGGAATGTTTAGCAGTGGTTTGGGCTCTGAATAAATTCAGAACGTATTTAGGTTCTTTGCCGATTAAGGTTATTACGGATCACGCTGCATTAACGCATTTAACGAATGGTAAAAATTTGTCAAATAGAATGATCAGATGGGTATTAAAATTAGCAGAATTTAATATAGAATGGAAGCATCGTCCTTGTAATAAAAATACAGTAGCTGACGTTTTGTCGAGAAACTCAATTGGAAGTATAATAGCAGAAAAAGTTAATTGTACAATAATCAGGGATTGGGTACTTTCGTCACGAGATCAGTTAATAGAAGAGCAAAGAACAGACCCAGAATTAGGTCATATCTATAGATATCTGGAAAACCCAGAGGATAGTTCGGTTAATGCGACAATATGTGAGAATTGGTCCCGGGATTTTCGGTTAGTGGAAGGCTTGTTATTTTATGCTAAATATGCAACGTCATTAATAGAGAAATGAGAGTATACATTCCAAAATCTTTAAGGAATGAAGTTATGAGAGAATTTCACGACAAGCCATTAGCAGGTCATTTTGGACGTTATAAAACTTATCATAAAATAAGGGAAGTTTGTTATTTCCCGTATATGAGAAAACTTAGTGATCAATATGTCTCTATATACCATATGGATCAAGTTAATAATTATAAAAACGCGTTACCAGCTGGTCGGTTAATACCAATTGTATCAAATTATCCAAATGAAATAGTTACGTTAGATTTGTTAGGTCCGTATCCTGTGTCGAGAGTAAGACGTAACCGATATGTATTAGTAATTACGGATCATTTCAGCAAGTGGGCTGAAATCATACCCCTTAAAAAAGCCTCGGCTCGAGTTATAGCAGATAATTTTTTTTGATAAATATATATCGCATTTTGGAGCTCCAATAAAATTAATTAGTGATAACGGTCCCCAATTTATTTCTGATATTTTTGAGAATTTGAGTGAAAGATTAGGCATAAGGCATGTGAAGACTGTTGTATATTGACCTCAAGCAAATGAACCGAACGCGTAAATCGCGATCTCGTGCAAATGATTGCAAATTATGTCAATGAGCAACATGACACATGTGACCAATTCTTACGTGAGTTTGTTTATGCTCTTCGTACGGTTGTAAACGACACAACGGGTAAAACCCCTGCGGAATTATTTTAGGTCGAAAGTTGATTACGCCTTTTCAGAAATTAGTGATAGTATCAGACGGAACGAAAATTGCAGTAGGCGATATTGAGAGATTGTATGAGGAGGCTAGACGAAATAGGAAAGCTAAGCATGAAAAATGGGAGAAATATTATAATAGACACAGGCGTGATGTGCAAATTAAGGTGAGTGGTTCGGCTTTGGTAGCAACACATCCTTTAAGTTCGGTAACAAGAAAAGTGGTAGCTAAATTTAAACCAAAATTTGAAGGTCCGAATAGAGTATTAGATGTAAAGAATAACAACGTAGTGATATGGAAGGAGGGAAAAAGGTTAACGAGATTAATGTAGATAAGGTTAGAATATATCGTCATAGGAAATGTGACGAGACGAATATAAGGACTGGTAGTTTGGATAACAGTAGTTTGCGCGATGAATTGAGTGGTTTTGACAGAGCACAACGGAGATCAAATGAGTCACTAGATGGTAAAAAGAAAGGGTCAGAAGTAAAGCATGAGTTAAAGGAAAAGGTTTAGGTTTTAGAAATGTTCAAGGTGAGAAACACACAAATAAGACAAATAAGCGTGGGCCACTTATCAGATTAATACCTAGTTCTTGGTCTGAGAAAGGTAGAATGATTAAAAAAAGCAAAAAGGAAAAGTTAGGCTATAAAAGATCGCATGAATCTAGGTTAGGAGGACCAGAAAGGAAGGTTCAGAACATATAGTGCATAAAAGAACTTTGTCGTCAAATGATACTAATAGTGATTCGCCAAAAAATAGAAATAAAAGCCGAACAGAAAAATCAGCAAATCCCACCACAAGGGGCTACAACCTCAGACCGAGAAATGGAAAGGGAGGGGAGTCACGACCGACCATTAAGAGGAAGACACAACAGGGAGGACCAGTTCGATCCAGAAAAGGCAGAGGAAGGAACGATAGCCCTTACATCGAAGAACGAACAAGTTCAAGCAACAAGAATGTCAGACGAGGAGGTGATCAACAACGGCAAGACCAGGAAAGGAGAGGAGCGTGTACGGAAAAGTCTTTGTCCCTGGAGGACTTGGTAGGAAACGCCAACTACAAGTCAATAAAACCAGGTTGTATCGTTTCTTTTTATATTCTTTCGAACAAGTGGTCGAGAAAGAATTATTGCAATGAAGCAAGTCACGGTCGGATATTTAAAATTTAAGAAGACAAGCAAAAGTGGACACTAAAATGAGTGTGTTTTTCTAGAAAAGAAAAATAAACTTTTGTCTTGTAAATTTTTTATATAATTATGGAGAAAACAATTGTAAAAATGCATTTGTTTACTTCTGTTATGACTTCGCTAAGATACGACAATTCCTTTGGTTGTTTCTTTTAATTGTCTATTGAAAAATGTTTGTAAATGTACAGTGTATATATATCTGTTGTTATATTGTTTCATATTAATGAACATCTGGTTTTGGGAAACGCGGCGTAGATAGCATACTAACATAACATTTAACCAGCGCTACGCGATTTAAGGGGAAGTTTTCGAAAGAGCCAGATGAAATATATGTATAGAAATTAGTTGCAATTTAAAAGTGATATGTAATGTATAAAAATTGTGAAATGTAATTATAATGTGTGAAACTTTGTTTTTATCAACTGGATTAAGAGGTTTTTGTTTCAGGGTGACAGACTCTGAAGTCTATTTCAAGTTTAAACCTGAGGTCGAGGTAGAAAAAATGAATGGTTAATTTTTCTTTGTACAAAGGACAATGCAAATAAGAAGCTGTAAAGAAGCAGAATTGTTAGATTTTAAGTAATATTTAAGTAGAATTTGTTAGTTAAGAGGCGTGTGGACCTCGTTTTATTCCATTTAAGTCATATATGGTTTTCCCCCGGTTTTGTAACCCAGATGGAGTACATCTATTTTGTACATGTGAGAATCTACCGTGATTAAAATGCATAACTATGAATGTTGGTCTAGTTAATTGAGTAAAATTTATGATGGCTGTTGAACAATCAAATTAAGGAGAAATATTAAAAATTAAACTTATAATGAATAGTGAAATTTAAAATTTAAGTGGAGCATTAGAAATTAACGGTTAGAATGAATATTTAAAGCTAAAATTTAAAGAGTTGAAAGTTAGAAGTAGAAGAATAAAATTTAGGGACGTAATTTTTAAGGGGCATTAAGACCCTCGAAAAAATCACGTTTTGTTTCTTGGAGAGGGTTGTGACATCTCACGCGTCTTTTCTTTAACAAGTCCTTCGGGTTCTTTGGGCCAGAATTAATAGCAACTCTTTTCCAATTAAATCCAGGAAATGAAGTGTGAATAAGAGATGCAAATAAACGGACTTTAAATATCGGATCTTAGAGTAAGCGAGATGGCAATGTGTTAGACAATTGATGTGGGTTGTGGCAGTTGATAGTTAATACAGTATGTGTTTCAAGTTGAATGAGTTCTTTGTGACGTGGATACATATATTGGTGCTCGATTAGAAGGAAGCCGTACAGTGTTGAATACCATTGTATATAAAGACAAGAGCTACTGCAAGCTATAATAAGGTAGGATTTATTACTTAACATTAGAAACGAGGATTAGGTGGTTCGCTTATTGATATTGGTCTGAATTGGATTAGGTCTTATTATAAATATATAAGTTGTGTGTTGCGTAATGCGTCATCGTAGATTCTCTCATATTAATTATTATAATTGAATTTATTAAAGGTTTAAGTTCAATATCTTAAAAAAATCACTTTAAGATAATGTTTGATCCTAGTTCTTTCACTAATTATACACCTCTAGCACACGCTGATACGTCGAGGGATGTACTTCCAAGGGTAGGAACATCACAACATGATACTGTAAAAATTTAATTTCTGAATCACATTGTACGGAATTTTGATAAACTGTAAGTGATTTTGTACATTGTGTATACGCCTCTTAGAATGTTTTTATGAACTGTTAATCGGTTTTGGAAGCCGTATATGCCACCGGCAAACGTTGAAATATAATACAGCTCCATTTATCGGTGGAAATGGCGATTTTTTTTTTGCATATTTGATTCGCGCATGTTCTGAAACTTGTAGATACCAAGTTTGACTGGAATATTCTCAA
Organism: Trichonephila clavipes; assembly: GCA_019973935.1. Taxonomy (NCBI): domain Eukaryota; kingdom Metazoa; phylum Arthropoda; class Arachnida; order Araneae; family Nephilidae; genus Trichonephila; species Trichonephila clavipes. The sequence goes on from BMAU01021362.1 coordinate 527,412, forward strand.
TGGTTTTCTCTCCAGCACTCCTTGAACACTTGCAGTTTAATTATGACCAACCTGTACTTATATATTTAGATACATAGTACGTGAAGGTGTTTCAATTTAAAGACGTGCAGCAGTGTGTCGATTTTGAAAATTGTTACTCACACACATTAGATATTGATGAAACGCTATTTTAACTTATTAATTTTAACTCAACCCATATTACATAATTCCACATCGCATCATTACCAAAATTAAAATAAATAAAATAAGAATCACCCCTGTTAACAAATTAACTTTACACTAAAATTAAAATTCCGATCGTACAGTGGTAAACAATTGTATTTATTATAAAGGCATACTGAAAACAATATTAAAAAAAACGATACTTATCGGAGTGAAGGGAGGATTTGGGTGGAGTTGCCCCAGGCATAAGTTCTGTGGCGCGTTGTTACTGTCTAATTTAAAATAAGGGAAAAGGCCTCGAGGTATATGGTGTCAGTGCATTTAAAGCTGACCGCACCTCTTCGAAAAGAATCCAATGCAAATTCTTTACTGTCAAGTCTGCCACCCTGATTGGACTCAATGGTCCGCGTAAGAATACAACCTGGCCGGCAATAAAGTGCATTAAACCTAGACTCACGCACATTCTTTCACTAATCCATGTTTCCTGTAAACAGGGCAATGTAAAATTAAAATTTTATCACAGGGACCAGTGGCATCCCATGAATATGATGAAGAAAGTTGCAGGTTGCTGTGGACTTTATGGAACAATATTTTATCACACGAACATTTGTTCTCGATCCTTGCTTCTATGAATATTTCACTTTCACAGATATGAAAACTTGATCCATCATCACCTCCTAAAAGTAAGAAATTTGCACAGTTTTGTAGTTTCGGGATTGAAGCAATGCAATGCCATTAAGGGCAGTCGGAAAGGTAAAATTTGATTTTTTTGACAATTTGAGATTTTTACATTTCCACATAGTACAGATTTTAACCTTTCTAAAAATACCTTACTTTAACTTCTAGGGTAAGTAGAAGCCCTAAAAACCTATTTTTAAATAATCGTTGAAACTGGGCCACGCCCATTTGACAAGCGTAAAAGTAAACAAAGTTTTTTGTTTTGGCTTAAAAGTTGAGCGTCTGGTATAAATCAAAACATTTATCTTTTATTGTAGAAATTGAGTCTTTTATTATTTTATTTCCTAACCCATTTGAAACTTCACTGTATTTTTAACGGTCAAATCAGTGTTTGTTTACACTTTCAAAACTGCGTTGTAATTTTTGAACTCGCAAGTATTCTTTAACATTATTCAGCTTAAACTTTCAAAAAATTGCTATAATATATCGACTTTACCATGCCTAGAGCATCGACTAAAGTATTTAAGAAACGAAGAGGAGTTTTTAATAAAGGAAGATGTAATAAAAGTAATGATGGTTGTGGTGAAAGCAATTCTACTGTTCCAAAGAACTCTGCTGATGGTGCAAAGCTTTGTACTAATGAAACTGAACCATCTGCCAGTGAGAGAAAAATTGTAAACATGGATATTTCATATTTGGATGAGGCTTTTTCTGGTTTCAGAAATGTTATTGTGGACATTAACCTTTTAGCTTGTGTGTTTTTTGAAGCTGTAAAATGTATAAAGTGTGAAAAAACAGGACTCAGGTTGCACCTCAGTGAAAGTAACTGTGGTGAAGCTGTGAAGTTTCACTTAAAATGTCCTTCTTGTAAATATAACTATACTTTTTTAACTCCAAGAAATGCGATAGTTCTGAGAATTACGAACTGAATACCCGGCTAGTGTATGCTATGCGATGCATAGGTAAAGGTGCTGAGTCTGCTAGGATGTTTTGCGGTATCATGAATCTTCCCCGCCACCCACAAAATTCTCAAAGTATAACCACATTTTACTGCAGGCAACAAGAGAAACCTGTGAACACAGTATGGCAGAAGCTGTTCGTGAAGCCGTTGATGAAAATGATGGAAAAAGGGACCTTGCTGTTGCTGTTGATGGTAGCTGGCAGAAGCGTGGTTTTTCTTCGAAGAATGGCTTGGTGACAGTCACAAGTGTTGATACCGGCAAAGTTATAGATGTCGAAGTTTTTTCAAAACATTGTATTTGTCCGAACAAAACCAAGCATCTTCAAAATTGTAAGAGAAATTTTGAAGGCTACAGCGGTAAGATGGAAGTAGCTGGAGCTCTATCCATTTTTCAGCGTTCCCAGTCTCTCTACAATGTTCGGTACACAAAATATTTAGGAGATGGGGACTCTAAAGCTTTTACTTCTATTGTTGAGAACAAAGTATATGATGACCATTGCTCTGTCGAGAAATTAGAATGCATAGGTCATGTTATGAAAAGAATGGGGACACGTCTTCGACGCTTGAAAACTAAGATGAGAGGTCAAAAACTTTCTGACGGAAAGCCTTTATGCGGAAGAAATAGATTGACAGAGGCAGAAATCGACCGTCTGCAAGCATATTATGGTCTAGCTATCCGCAGAAATTTGTCTAGCGTGAAGGACATGCAACAAGCCATATGGGCAATATTTTTACACAAGCTATCAACCGATGAAAAACCTCAGCATGGATTTTGTCCCTCTGATTCAGATACGTGGTGCAAATTTAAAAAAGCAGAATTGCTTGGGGAGACTTATCATCACAAAAATAGTTTACCTGTGGATGTTGTGGAGGCCATGCGACCTGTTTTTAGGGATTTAGCTAATCCAGAATTGCTAAAAAAGTGTTTACATGGAGGTACGCAAAATCCTAACGAAAGTGTAAATAATGTAATATGGTCTCGTGTACCGAAGAAAACATTTGTACAATTAGAAGTTTTGTCACTGGGTACATATAATGCAGTTTCCTCATTTAATATGGGGAATGTATCAAAACTAGAAATTTTGAGAAAAATGTGTATTGAGCCTGGTGATTACACGGTACAGGCGATAGAGTGCCTCGACAAACAGAGGCTGTTACGAGCAAAATACTATTGTTTACAAAAAACAAAGGAAGTTAGGAAGGAAAAAAGACTTAAAAGGAAGAAAGAAGATGATGAGCTACTAAAAAATGCTGATGATTTAGAATATGGAGGTGGCATGTTTTAACTAAAAAGTAATTATACGTTAAAATCAATTTTTCTCAAAATGTCAATTTTGATGTTCGATGTTCCTTTTCTTAGAAACTACTGTTCACAGGTATGTAAATTTTTATGATATATTTATAATGATGGCTAATATATACTGAAATGAGCTTTTTGTAAAAAACCCCAAAATTTATTTTTACAAATTTTTTATGTGAAAAACGGGTTAACGTAAACTATGTTTGATAAAATATTTTATAAATTATGAAAAAATTCAAAATTAGCTAAAAACTCATTTGAGTATAATGAGAAATGTGTATTTTAATTATATGAAAAATTTCAAGCATGTACATATAACAGATTTTGAGAAAATGTACCTCGAAAACAGCCAATTTAACATTGTCGGTATAGAGGTTTCCGACTGCCCTTAATGACACTGTTTAGAAAAACGACAATATTCCCATACGCATCGTTTCCTAAATGCTGTAACAGCACTTAAGCGACAGAGTCATCTGCATCTTCTGCACCAAATGTTTTGCTATGAAACAGTAGAACAGTCCAATTATGCAGAAAAAAAAATGCAAAACCACCTCTTCCATTTCACACTCCTCTTAAATTCTTGGGTCTTACGAATTTTGTTCATTTCTAGAAGGCAACCCTTTTCCTGTTTTGCGATTTTCGTTTCGAGTTAAAAGGAATAGAATGAAAAAAACACATAGTAGTTTGTGAAAGAACTCTTGCATTATTTCATGTTAAACTATACTTCGTACCAAGCGTTTCCGTGTTAAAAGTATTTCAATGTATATAAATAAAAAGAGATTTATTGTACAGATATAATTAAGAAAAGCAGAAATGTCTGACCTGGACATAATGGAGGAGCAATACAATTTCCGTCGGGACCTCTTACAGTTCCGGGATCATCACAGACACAACCAGGAATACACATTCTGGGGCAAATAATCTCTTGACCTACGTTTGAACAGTTGTGTTGACATCCAGCATTACACTCACTCCATTCCTCACCCGGGGGGCAAGTCTTTTCTTGATCTGTAAAATCTAAACGAAAATCCATTTTCTGAGCAACGGACTTATTGAAAGTAAGGAGCAGAAATGTTTCATTGTATATTTCACTTCGATATGCATTTTCCTTTTTGCTAATTTGAAAATGAATAGATAGAATTTAATACACAAGTAGTGGATAGATAACTTCTTGACAAAACCGAGGAGGGATGCCCTTTTCATTCGGGTCGCTTACTTTCCATATCTGCACACTCAACCAGGGTTACACACCAATGACACAGTATATAAGAATCAAATTTGATTCCAAATAGGTTCCAGAAGTTAAGGCTACACAATACCCTACAAATTTCAAAAATGCCATTTTTTAAATGTTTGCATTTGTTCATTTTTTTGTTGCTTATATCACTAGTAAGTGTTCCACTAAATTTTAGATCAAATAACAAATTAGTTTATAAGATATTTGAAGCTTTCTGAGCTTTGAGTTTTGTTTGGGTTTCAGTTTCAAGCCTTTTTTCATTCTTAAGGTATCCGACTACGTTCAGAACCGTGATTTTCAAAAGCGTATAAATGGATTATATTTTAGGATATTTAGGGTCACTTAGATTAGAATACATGTATAAAATTGTTTTAAGGACATTTTGACAAAACAAATTATTTAAGATGTGTGACTACCCCAAAATCCTCGGTTTGGAGAAAATTTTCGAAAGTTTTTTTATGTTTTTTTATTATAGCCCATACGCTTAAGATTCTAAAAGTACTTTATTTTAGTTTCTACGATATTTAGAAGCTAAGTTAAACCTGAAATGGAATTTTTAAAACCAAAAATGGGTATTTAGAGACATAAAAATGTAAACAAAAAGTTTGAACGTCTTTTTCGTGAATTTTAAGCAATATATATGAGTTTCTAATATTTATGGGAAATATAGATTAACTTATCCTTTACTTATTTATTAATAAGCCGTTACTTATTTTTTAATCTTGCAACTTTTTTTTAATTGAAGCTTGTTTTACTGAATGGCAATAATATTATCGTATATATTTTGTTTACATTGTTCATTCTAAAGCGTTCTTTTTAATTATTACAGACATTTGATAATTTTACAGTTAATTAATTCATTTTCATTTTATTTTAACGTTTTATTTGATTGTGATTAATTTCAAAATGCCGAAAGTTAGATCGAAAGTATCTAGAAAGAGAAAGTTTTATGGTAATAGGTTTACCAAGTTAGCACTTAACATTAATATAATACGTCTGCAAGTGAAGTGAAATTGAGCACTTTTGACAGTTTTTATGTGTCTGAACCTGAATTTCTTAGTTCTACAAGGAATAGAATTATTAATTTCCAAGCTTTGATGGGAATTATGTCAATCTTGTGTTGTCCCGAATGTTATGCAACTGGATTGAAACTGGCAGAAGATTCTAAGGAAGGACTTTGCTCTAATTTGTGTGTGACTTGCAGTTGTGGGTTCATGACTGGCTTTACTTCTACTCCTAAGGAAAGTAAGAAATTCTCTCTCAATACTTTATTGGTATTTGGATTGAGATTGATTGGCAGAGGATTCACAGCTGGTAAGAAGTTTTATGCACTTTAAATTTGCCATGCATTTCTAAAAATACCTTCAGAGCTCATGAACTCAAATTGCTGGAAGCAGTACAGTTATGTTCTGAAGAAAATATAAAGCTGCATCTAAAGAAGTGCAAAATTTAAAAAAAAAGTACAACTTGTGGTGTTTCGGTAGATGGCATATGGCAGCGGAGAGGCCATATGTCACTTAATGGCTGTGTTTCAGTTATTTTCATTGATACGGGTAAAATTTTAGATCTGGAAGTAATGACTCAGTATTGTAAAATGTGTGAATTGAATGTGAAACGTGAGCATGTATGTTCAAATTATAAAGGATACTCTGGAAACATGGAAGCTGTTGGAGCTTTTAGAATTTTTGAAAGGTCACGAATCAAACGAGACCTGCAAGACACCGAGTACTATGGTGATGTTGATTCCAAGGGCTTTGTACAAGTGAAGGATATATATTTTGAAAACAGTGTAACAAAACTTGAATGTATAGGACGGATACAAAAAGAGTAGGCTCACGTTTAAGGAAACTAAAAAAGAACACCAAAGGACTTGGTAAGAAGGGGAAATTAACTGATAAATTTATCGATAAACTGCAGAACTATTATGGTATTGCCATCCGCAGCAATGTTGGATGCCTCGAAAAAATACAATCTGCTGTAATAGCTGCCTTCTTTCACTGCTGCTCTAGCAATCAAAATCCCATGCATGGGCAATATCCAACAGGGAAAGACAGCTGATGCAAGTATAAAGAAGCATTATGTGATGGTAAAGTATATATAGACAAAACACCAGGCCTTTTTCAAATTCAGTGATTAAAGTGATACAGCCTACTTATTTAATACTCTGTGATAACGAGTTACTAAAAAAATGCCTCCATGGCAAGAACAAAATAATTATGAAAGCTTTAATAATGTATTGTGGTCTGTTTTGTCGAAAAAAAATTTTGTTCATAAAAAAACTTTGTTTTTGGGTTCATACATGGCTGTCATCTTATATAATTCGGGTTATTTAGGGCTATTGCCTGTATTTAATTATTTAGGTATAGGAATTGATCTAACGACACTTAAAATCAATATGGGAATTGACACGTAGAGAATTCAAAAATCGAAACGCCAGTCATTACCCTCAACAAAACTCTCCAGAAAAAAACAAAAAGCCAAAAAAAGTCCAAATTAGCTAAAAATGAAACTAAAGCGGAGTTTTGAAAATGTTTAGTGAGTAGAAAAGTAAATAATTTGAGTTAAAATTATTAAATGTGTTTTACGAGTAACTGTTATTCAATATTTTTCTTCACGATAAAGCTCACTACACAAAATAGTTTTAAGATACTAAATCTAAATTTTCAGAACATGTTTTATTTAGTTTTATCTGTGTTATGAATCAAAATCTAATCTCTGTGTATATATCTATGTACCTAATTGCTTTTTTACTAAAGAAAAAGCATTGATTTTTTAAAAATTGGAGATTTTGGGTAAAATTTGGTATATTTAAAAAACTTTCAAAAGTATTACAAATTTTTTTATTCCTATCACAGATAAAGATGTTGTTTATGTACTCTATAAATATTATTTGAATACATTTATTAGAATTTTGTGCACAAGATTTGTCGTAACTGCAATTTTTCACCAAAATTTCACTAAAAATAACAATTGTTATAGAAACTCTCCAGAAAACAACAAAAGAGGAAAATAAAGGTCAAATCAGTTTTACATGAAACTAAAAAGACCTTGAGCTATAAATATAGTGAGTTTTAAAAGTGTAAAATTAGTAGAAAATTTTTCATATAATATTAGAATCTTTAAATGCATTTCGTGAAAAACTATGTTTTTCAATTTTTTTCTTCACGGCACAGTTCACTACAAAATTTATTTTTAAGATATTAACTTGAAATTTTCAGAAAATGTTTTATTCAGTGTTATCTGTGTTTTAGACTATAATCTAATCTCCTTGTACATATTTATTTATTTTATTGCACTTTTTGTGAGAAAATAACATTAGTGTTTCGTCAAAAATTGAGTTTTTGCATAAAAATTGACATATTTCAAAAATTTTCAGAAGTATTTACAAATTTTATACCTATCAACACAGATAATTATGTAACTTATGTACTGTATAAATATTATAAGAATATATATTAATTAGAATTTTCAATACAATCCTTACCGCAACTGGAATTTTTCACTAAAATTTCACTCAAAATTCCCAATATTTCCCAAATTAATTTAAACTTTATAAAAACTGTTTCCGAATTGTTACTTTTATGTCCCATTTCAAATAAAATATATATATATATATATATATATATATATATATATATATATATATATATATATATATATATTTAATTAAAATTATATTAATTTCAACAAAAGTGCTCCGAAGGTAATCACATACCTTAAATACGATATTTAGGCGTAAAATTAACTTAGAATAACCTTTTCTCAAAATGTTCTCCTTTTGAGAACAATGCTTCTATTATAACAATATTTTGCCTATATGTAGCTCAGACCTCTGTACAGACGCTCAACTGGAAGTTTTGAAATATATAACTTAGAAGTGGGTTTATATATATCCATGTTTTACGAAAACACAGGGGAAAAATTTTAACAAAAAAAACCCCGATAATTATTCAAATTGGCTGTAACGCTGAAAATAATGTAAATTTTTCAAAAATCGGAAATGAACCTTTTAGCAGAAGTTTCAGCTATATACAAGCAAAATATTATTATAATAGACGCTTTTTTTCACAAAGGGAGAACAATTTTAAAAAAAGGTTACTCTAACTTAATTTTTTGCCGAAATATTATTTTTAATCAAATGTTTTTGTCAAAATGGCCTTAAAACAATTTTATACATATATTCTAATCTAAGTGACACTAAAAATCATGAAAAATATTCGTTTCTGCGCTTTTATAAAATCATGGTTCAGAATGTAGTCCGATAATATAAAGTGAATTAATTAAAAATATTTCTTAGCTCAATCAACTCTTTGAGTGTGAAATGGTTTTTAATTTCAATTTTCATTACTATAATGATTTTTTCTTGATTATGTTTTGAGTTTTTTCAGTTCTCATAGATACTTAAGTAAGATTGAGAGAGAGGAAGAGATTTCAAGGTCAATTTCTTGTTTTTCAGAAATAACTTACTTAACTGACAAACTTCTTCACTAATTTTTTAATCTTGAGAAAATTCCACGGCCAAAACTGTCTCAGGTTATTAGGAGAAACAATATTAAGAAATGGAATACTAACGAAAATGATCTATCTAAAAAACACCCCTTTGCTGATACTAGAATAAGACTTCCGAATACAAGTATTGTTACTGCAGGTATTGCAGATAAAACTGATTATATTTCCATGATGTACCAAACTGCACTATATTAAACATTTGTAGTACTTACTATATTATCGTATTTGATTTCTTGTTGGGCGGCTATAAAACTTGGTGTGTACTAAACTTCCCTATTTTAATACCTAAAAAATTTAATATTACATACAAACCTAGGAATTTTTAGTTTCAGTTAGCAATACTTTTATGTTGCACATAAATGCTTTGTGTTTCAAAACTATTGTGAAACAATTTTGATAACTTTAGGCTGAACAACCTGTCGTCGTAAAAAATATTATGAATATTTTTCAAAATATATTTGAATTTTAAAAAATGTGTCAGTCATAATTAATTGGAAATTGTTTTAATATAGAGAACATGGAAATTATATAGTATATTAAAAAATTTGAGGTCTGCACTATGCCCTTATAATCTTTAAATGCTTTTTATGGGACTTTTAATTTTAAAGATGTAGTTGTTTTTTAATCCCTATGTCTTTTTTTCTGTTCAAGACAGAGAGTCTTGCAATTTTTCGTAGGTACTCCCAAATGTGTATTGGCGATGCACGCTAAATCTGTCGAGAGCTGAAACGTCCTCCCGTTGGTGTGGTGTGGTAGTTAGGAGAGGGGGGTGCCAGCTCAGTCACTTGACCATGGTTCAAAATTACGTGGTCCGTCGCCAAAAGCCCTCGTGTAGCTGAACAGTGCGACGTTAATCTTCACTCACTCACTCACCCAAATGTGTATGCTCGGTCAACGTTACTAAGGATTTATAGGTCTGAGATCTCTAATTATTTTTTTATAAAATGCTTCAGTTAATATTTTAAAAGTTTTCATGTGTTTTCCTGGTTTAGCTAGAAAAATAATTATTAAAAATCAACAAGGCAAAAGATTTTGTAATACATACTAAATTTTTTTTTGTAATAATGCAAAATACATGAATCACTTAAAACTACTAAAATATTTTAAAAATTGAGAATTTTATAAAAGTTTTAAAAAATTTTAATTTCTTAAATTTGTAAAATAATAGACAACCTGACTTTTTGCTTTCAGAATCAGCTTAACACTATATTTTTTCAACGTAATAAATAAATTATTTTTAATGTTATTGTCTCTAAAATACGGTTATTGCAAATCAAAAATTTTGAAATTTTTTTACTTAAACCGCAATTGTGAGAGTCCTTTCGATTTCAATATATATATATATATATATATATATATATATATATATATATATATATATATATATATATATATAATCCTTTGTATCTCCATCTCATATATTCCAAAACGTGTACCTTAACATTCTTTTATTTTGTTCAGTGGATATTTCACTAACAGTTTATATATCCGGGAAGTGCTTTAATGGTCACCCGACGTATATACAGAGTAGCAATAATTAAACTGCAAGTATTCAAGAGGTGCTGGCGAGAAAACTACCGGGAATATTCCAGGGAAATTTGGTATCTACACGTTTCAGAACACGCGCAAGTCAAATATGCCAAATAACAAAATCGCCATTTTTAACCGATAAATGACATTGTGTCGTGTTTTAATGCTTATCGACGGCATATAAGCGAATTTTAAGCCCATCGAACCGTATAAAAACAAGACCACATTGTGTAGAGATGTTGAGAGAACAATCGATTCGAGCATTGCGAGAGAGACATTGTTTAGAAACAATGGTATTTATACATAACGGAAGACTTCCTCACATGGTTAAACCTGTTTAAATAGTTGCTACATTTTTGGTGCGTTATAAGCAGAGGTTTCGAATATTCCTGGCCCCCACGATCAACAGACCTTAATCCTTGCGATTTTTAACCGTAAGGACATCTGAAAATATGGTTTATTGATACCAACATGTTTCTGTTGCTTAATTCAAATCTAGCAAAACGAGACACGTGAAGTGTGTTAAAACAGACATTTTAAATGCGACATTATGCTTTTTTAAGTTTTCAGCATGTGGTGATTCGGATATTGAGGCATCATGCGATAATTTCATTGAACAAAATGAGATTTAATTGTTTTCCAAAGCGTTAAAATGCATTGTTGAAATTGAGATCTTTATTTACGTTAATTTTAGATTACATGATACAGTAAAACTTTAATTTCTGAATCGAATTTAGCGGAATTTGGATAGACTGTAAGTAATTTTATACATTGTTTATACGCCTCTTAGAATGTCATTATGATCTGTCCATCGGTATTGGAAGTCGTATTTGCCACCGGCGTACGTTGAAATATGTTATAGCACCATCTATCGGTGGAAATAGCGATTTTCTTTTTTGCATATTTGATTCGCGCATGTTCTGAAACTTGTAGATACCAAGTTTGACTGGAATATTCTCAATGATTTTCTCTCCAGCACTCCTTGAACACTTGCAGTTTAATTATGACCACACTGTACTTATATATTTAGATACATAGTACGTGTAGGTGTTTCAATTTAAAGACGTGCAACAGTGTGTTGATTTTGAAAATTGTTACTCACACACATTAGATATTGATGAGACGCTATTTTAACTTATTAATTTTAACTCAACCCATATTACATAATTCCACATCGCATCATTACCAAAATTAAAATAAATAAAATAAGAATCACCTGTTAACAAACTAACTTTACACTAAAATTAAAATTCCGATCGTACAGTGGTAAACAATTGTATTTATTATAAAGGCATACTGAAAACAATATTAAAAAGAACGATACTTATCTGAGTGAAGGAAGGATTTGTGGGTGGAGTTGCCCCAGGCATAAGTTCTGTGGCGAGTTGTTACTGTATAATTTAAAATAAGGGAAAAGGCCTCGAGGTTGAATAGGCGTTGAATAGGCGTTTAATTTCGGGCGTCTGGACTGTAAACAGTCCTCAATCCCATATCGTGAGAGTCTATGATGCTGGGCATGGCAAAAGTGGTGTTTTCCATTCTGCTGAGTGGCATGACGGCGATTGGTCGAGCGATGGAATCCGGGAGGCGTGGCTATGGTTCTTCATCTGGGTGGAAAATTTTTGAGTTTTTGGCTTGGCTGAGAGCTAAGAGATTGCTCTCTGATTGGATGCTGGGTACAGTGAACATTGACTCCGATTGGCTGCCCCGGGGGCTGTGATTTAAATTATGGGGAGGAGCATGTCCAGAGGGGAGAGCAGGAGAAAATTATTGACAAAAATTAAAAAAGTGACATTTTAGAAAATACGGTGTGCAATAAAAATTGCACGAGAAAATAGAGTTACGGGGATTATAGGAGTCAAGAAGAATTCTTCTTGGTCTCTTTGTTTTGTCATTAGGGGTATAATGTGATAAATTTTGCATATTGATATTATTGGTTGTTTCTAAATCGTTAAAAAAGTTAATTGCGATATTCTGAATATGAGATTTGAAACTATTAATTTTAAGAGCTTTACGTATGTGGTCATTACGCATATATCTTATGGCTTTGACGATCATACGTATTAAAGAATTTTGCAGGGTATCAAGTATATTAATATTTGTTTTAGCGGCATAACCCCAAACTGGACATACATAAGCTAAGATGGGACGCATAACGGCTGTATAGAGAAGCACATTGTTTTCTATACTTAAATATGAATTCCGGCCAATTAGGGGGTAAAGTTTAAACATTATTTTCCGGAATTTGTCGCGTACGTAATAAATGTGTTGTTTCCAAGTTAGGGGTGTATCAAAAATAATTCCAAGGTATTTGGCTTCCTGAGACCAGGGATTTGCTTGTTGTACATGAAAATAGGTGGTGGGAGTGACTGTTTTTTCGTGAAAATAATGGCAGTAGATTTTTCGACATTAATACTTATTTTCCATTTGTCGTAGAAATTTTGCAGGAGTAGAAGGTGTTTGTTTAAAGCGAAGGAAATTGTTTCTAGTTTTTTATACGTGGTGTGAATGGCAGTATCATCAGCGTAAAGGTTAATTTTAGTGAGTGAATAGTCAGGGATATCGTTGATGTAGAGGTTAAATAGCAAAGGACCGAGCAAGGAACCTTGGGGACACCCTGCAGAAACAGAGTGTTCATTAGAAAGGGTCTCATTAATTCTAATTCTGAAGGAGCGATTAGTGAGGTATGAGTGAATAAGATGAATCAGAGGATGTGGAATTTTAAAGGTAATTAGCTTAAAAGTTAGACCATTAATCCAAACACGGTCGAAGGCTTTCTGGATGTCCAGAAAAACTGCTCCCGTGCTTTTCTTTTTCTGGAAACCTCAGAGATATTTTCGGTTAGTCTTAAAAGTGGGTGAAGGGTAGAGAGCTTGTTAGTGAAACCATACTGATTTGGATTGAGGATGTTATTTTCATTGATAAAATTTTTAGTCTGTGAAGAATAATAGATTCGGTTAGTTTACCGATAGTGGAAAGGAGAGATATTGGTCTGTAACTAGATGCGAGATGAGGGTCCTTGCCAGGTTTGTTAATGGGGAAAATAATGGCTTCTTTCCAGTTATCTGGAAAGTGATTGAATTTTAGGATTTTGTTAATTAGGATTGTTAAAATTAGGATTAGTTTAATTGGAAAGTTTTTTAACATGCGGTTAGTTATAGAGTCTTTACCAGGGGCTTTTTTGGCATTGACATGTTTAATGTAGTGGATAATTTCATCCGGGAGAGCGGGTTCGATGAAAGAATTAGGGGGTAGAAAGAAAATTATTTACGGTAGTATTTATTAATTCATCATTTTGATTATAATTATTATCTTCGCGGTCGTTTTCAACAAAATTATTTTTTATGTTAGTTGCAAGAAGGTTAGCTTTTTGCTGATCAGTGACTGCCGTACCTGTCGCACAGTTAAGAGGTGGAATTTTTGGTCTTTTATTTTTGAAAAATTTCTGCGTGCGCCAAAGGCTATTGTCTGCGGTGTTAAGAGCTTCGAGTCTTTTTTGCCAAATGATATCATTATATTTTTAAGTTCTTTTTTAAGATCAGATTGAGCTCTGTTATAATGTGATTTGAAAATGGGATTGAGGGTTTGATGATAACGTTTTCTGAAGTAATTTTGATTTTAATCAGCTGGTTAATGTTATGTGGAGTGAAGTTCCTTCGGTCTGTTTCTATTGGTCGGGAGGCGTGGCTATGAGTATCACTGACCGCCTCGGTGAACTCTGTGATTTTTTGTTCTAGGTCGTTAGTGTTGTTAATATTATTAGGATGGAAATCAAAGAGAGAAAGATTTTTATTTAGATTTATTTTGAAAGTTTTCCAATCTGTGGAGACCGTTCTGGGATTTGGGGGTGCTTCTGCGAGTTTGAAGTTAAAATTTAAGAAAACCGGATTATGGTCTGAGGAAAGATCGTCGATGGAGTTAATTGTAAAGGGGTAGTAGAAGTTTTTAATTAGTGCGATGTCAATGGTGTTAGCGGAATTGTGACCAAATCTAGTAGGAGTTGAGGGAAAAGCGATATTTAAGTTGAGCATATTAGCGAAATTAAAGAGGTGTCTTCCTCTGGTAGTATTATTTTACAATTCCAAGCGTTATGAGTTGCGTTGAAATCTCCGAAGAGAATACAATTACTAGCTGTTTGAATAAAGTGCTCAATGTCTATAGTAAATAAATTTTCATCGGAAGAGGGGGGAATGTAAACACAAGTAATTGAAATGGGATCATGCTTGGGGGAGTTAGTATTATATTAGTTGCTTCAAGAGCTCGAAGAGGAGGGGTGGGGAGGCAGTAGTGTTTGAGAGAGTTTTTAACTAGGATCAGAGTTCCACCTGCGGTCCGCGGTCCATCGGAGATTTTGTCATTTCTGTAACAGGTGTAATTCGCTATATTAAAGTTGTGTGAAGGTCTCAGGTGAGTTTCTTGTATGAGAAAAATATCTGGGGAGTGCTTCTCTATAAAAATACGTAGTTCAGCAATTTTTCTTAGTAAGCCGTTTGCGTTCCATGAACACAAACTGAGACCAATCGGGGAGGAACTATACATTATTAATATTGTTACACGATGCCTCTATTTGGGCGTACATTTGATTGGGATTTAATTGTTGATTTGTATTTAAATCATTACCGTTACAAAGAATTTGGGAAAGCTGCATTAGACAGTGCATTGTCATTTGTAGCGTTGTTTGATATTAATATTATTGTTATTATTCATGTTATTAAAGTTAAAATTGTTATTTCTACGATTAAAATTGGGGAAGTGATTATTATTATATCTGTTATTGGGGGAATTGGTTTGTTGGTCTCAGTTTGTGCCGAAGACCCAGGTCCGCGTGTCGCCATCTGAGGGGTGTTTTTGAATTAATAGCTCCGGTTGTCGCTTGTGCGTAGGAGATATTTGGTCTAACTAAGCTATTGTAAATGTTGGTGTAAGAATTTCTGTTGTTTTTCGCGGCTCCTTTTGGGGGTTTGGGAATGAGGGGCAACCTCTATAGTTTGCCATATGACCGTAGATGTTGCAATTTATGCAGTAAGGCGTTTCAAGTTTTTGTTTAATGGGGTAATCTCGGGTGAGGTGATTTTCACCGCATTTTAGGCATCTTGGTTTAAGGTGGCAGTTTTCAGAGCTATGATTAAAATTGTTACAGGTGTAACATTGAGTTACACCCCTACCATCATAACCCTCAACTCTGATGCTAAGGTAATTTATGGTTTTAAGATCAAATATTTTGAGATTGTCAAGATTACGGGGAGGGTGATTAAAAAGATGGGGAGGGGCGTTTATTTTTCTTCCAATTAATTGATTAACTCTGTCTGGGGTGTATCCTAGTATTTCCAAATCTTGTTTAATTTCTTCAGGGTTGGTGTTTCTGGGGAGGCCTTTGATCACTACTTTAATGGGGCGTTCGGCTTTTGATTTAATAGTGTAGAAGTGAAAGTCAAGCATTGTAAGGTGTTGTACAGCCATACGTCTTTCTTCTGCGCTGTCTGTGTATAATTTAAGAAATTCACCCGTAAGGCGGGATCTTATTTTGGGGAAAGCTTTTGTTATTGCTGCCATTTGGGCTTTGTAGTTTTTTTCGACGAAAAGCATGATGGGTGGTGGGAGTTGAGTTTGTGGAGCATTTTGACTGGCCGAATTTTTCGAGCCATTGGGGTTGTTTTCGTTTTCGACTGGACCTGAGTCTTCGAGGTTGTAAAAGTGAGCGCCTTGTGGCAGTTCAAATTTACTTTGAGACAAATTTAATTCATCATTAACAGTATTTTCAAGAACTATCTTTTTGCCGTTTTTCTTTGGGGGGGGATATTCAAAGTTGGAAATTTCTTTCCTTTTTCCAGAGTTATTAGTAGTAGAAGTGGATTTTACTGGGGAATTTTGTTGAGTTTTTTTCATTTTCATGATGGGGACAGCCAGGGATAATGCATGGTTCAAAGGAGTCAATGTCACTTACCGCCAATGTCATGGCTTCTTCGATGTCTTGTAGCTCAGTGACTGCTCTGACGTAGAAGGGTTCATCAGGGTGGTGGTCTGGCATCATCATCAGTGCGTCGACGCAGGCCTGCTTGCATCTGCGGAAGGTTTCCATTTTGGCAAGTTGGGCTTTACTGTATTTCAACTGCTCACATGGTGTAAGCTGAGGCGAAGGTGTCCTCGTAGCGTTCCGTTGCGATTCTGCTAGTTCCAGTTCCATGTCGGTTGGTAGGTTGGCCATTTCCAAGTCGTAATCGGTTTATCAGAAGGGAAGAAAGAGTAGAGGTTAGCTCTGTCGCAAGAGCCCTGAAAAGGGCTGTGGGAGTCAGAAAAGTACGTGCTCAGTCTGTGGCTTACGAAACGTTTAAATGAATGTTATCACAATTCTTATTTAAAAGGCCTCGAGGTATGGTGTGTCAGTGCATTTAAAGCTGACCGCACCACTTCGAAAAGAATCCGCTACGAATTCTTTACCGTCAATTCTGCCACCCTGATTTGACACTACAGTCCGCGTAAGAATACAAGCTGGCCGGCCATAAAGTACATTAAACCTAGACGCACACACATTCTTTTACTAATCCATGTTTCCTGTAAACAGGGCAAATGTAAAATTAAAATTTTATCTCAGGGACCGGCGGCATCCCATCAATATGATGAAGACAGTTGGCGGTTGCTGTGGATTTTATGGAAGAACATTTTATCACACGAACATTTGTTCTCGGTCCTTGCTTCTATGAATATTTCACTTTCACAGGTATGAAAACTTAATCCATCACAATCTCTCAAAAGTAACAAATTTGCACAGTTTTGTAATTTCGGGATTAAAGCAATGCAATGCCATTAATGACAATGTTTAGAAAAACGACAATATTCCCATACGCATCGTTTCCTAAATGCTGTAACAGCACTTAAGCGACAGAGTCATCTGCATCTTCTGCACCAAATTTTTTGCTATGAAACAGTAGAACAGTCCAATTATCCAGAAAAAAAAATGCAAAACCACCTCTTCCATTTCACACTCCTCTTAAATCCTTGGGTCTTACGAATTTTGTTCATTTCTAGAAGGGAACCCTTTTCCTTTTTTGCGATTTTCGTTTCGAGTTAAAAGGAATAGAATGAAAAAACACATAGTAGTTTGTGAAAGAACTCTTGCATTATTTCATGTTAAACTATACTTCGTACCAAGCGTTTCCGTGTTAAAAGTATTTCAATGTATATAAATAAAAGAGATTTACTGTACAGATATAATTAAGAAAAGCAGAAATGTCTGACCTGGACATAATGGAGGAGCAATACAATTTCCATTGGGACCTCTTACAGTTCCGGGATCATCACAGACACAACCAGGAATACAAATTCTGGGGCAAATAATCACTTGACCTACGTTTGAACAGTTGTGTTGACATCCAGCATCACACTCACTCCATTCCTCACCCGGGGGACAAGTCTTTTCTTGATCTGTAAAATCAAAAAACGAAAATCCCCATTTTCTGAGCAACGGACTTATTGAATGTAATGAGCAGAAATTTTTCATTGCATATTTTACTTCGATAGGCATTTTTCTTTTGCTAATTTGAAAATGAATATATAGAAATTAATACACAATTAAAGAATAGATACCTTCGGGACAAAACTGAGGAGGGATGTCCTTTTCATCCGGGTCGCTTACTTTCCATATCTGCACACTCAACCAAGGTTACAGATCAATCATACAGTATATAAGAATCAACTTTGATTCCAAATAGGTTCCAGAAGTTAAGGCTACACAATATCTTACAAATTTCAAAAATGCCATTTTTTTAAATGTTTGCATTTGGTCATTTTTTTTCTGGCTAATATCATTAGTAAGTGTTCCACTAAATTTTAGATCAGATAACAAAATAGTTTTTAAGATATTTTAAGCTTTCTGAGCTTTGATTTTTGTTTGGGTTTCAGATTCAAGCCTTTTTCATTCTTAAGGTATCCGACAACGTTCAGAACCGTGATTTTAAAAGCGTATAAATGGATAATATTTATGATATTTAGGGTCACTTAGATTAGAATACATTGTACAAAATTGTTTTAAGGACATTTTGACAAAACAAATTATTTAATTACGATATTTCGGCGAAAAATTAATTTAGAATAACCATTTCTCAAAATGTTCTCCTTTTGAGAAAAATGCTTCTATTATAACACTATCTCGCCTGTATGTAGCTCAGACCTCTGTACAGAGGCTCAACTGGAAGTTTTGAAATATATAACTTAGAAGTAGGTTCATATCCATGTTTTACGACAACACAGGGGAGACATTTTAACAAAAAAGGCCGATAATTATTTCAATTGGCTATTACGCTGAAAATAATGTAATTTTTTCAAAAATCGCAGTTGAACCTTTGAGCAGAAGTCGGACCTATATACAAGCAAAAAATTAAAATAGAAGCATTTTTCCCAAAGTGAAAATATTTGAAAAAGGTTATTCTAAGTTAATTTTTTTGCCGAAATATTATTTTTAATCAATTGTTTTTGTCAAAATGGCCTTAAAACAAGTCTATACATATATTCTAATCTAAGAGACGCTAAAAATCATGAAAATATCCGTTTGTGCGCTTTTATAAAATCATGGTTCCGAATGTAGTCGGATAACTTAAAGTGAATTAATTAAACATATTTCTTAGCTCAATCAACTCTTTGAGTGTGAAATGGTTTTTAATTTCAATTTTCATTACTATAATGATTTTTTTCTTGATTATGTTTTGAGTTTTTTTCAGTTCTCATACAGAATTAATTAAGATTGAGAGAAAGGTTGAGATATTTCGAGGTCAATTCTTGTTTTTAAAAAATAACTTATTTAACTGACATACTTCTTCACTAATTTTTTAATCTTGAGAAAATTCCATGGCCAAAACTGTCTCAGGTTATTAGGAGAAACAATATTAAGAAATGGAATACTAACGAAAATTATCTATCTAAAAACCCCTTTGCTGATACTAGAATAAGACTTCCGAATACAAGTATTGTTACTGCAGGTATTGCAGATAAAACTGATTATATTTCCATGATGTACCAAACTACATTATAGTAAACATTTGTAGTACTATATTATCCTATTTGAATTCTTGTTGGGCGGCTATTAAACTTGGTGTGTACTAAACTTCCCTAATTTAATACCTAAAAATTTAATATTACATACAAACCTAGGAATTTTTAGTTTCAGTTAGCAATATTTTTATGTTGCACATAAATGCGTTGTGTTTCAAAACTTTTGTGAAATAATTTTGATAAGATTAGGCTGAACAACCTGTCACCGTAACAAATATTATCAATATGTTGCAAAATATATTTGAATTTAAAAAAATGTGTTTTTAGTCATAATTAATTGAAGTAGTGTTTTAATATAGAACATGGAAAATAGTATATTAAAAAATTTAAAATTAACAAGTATTACATTTTCCGTATAATGCCCTTACAAACTTTAAATGCATTTTCTCGGACTTTTAAATTTAAAGATGTAGTTGTTTTTTAATCCTTATGTCTTTTTCTTCTGTTCAAGACAGAGTCTTGAAATTTTTTGTAGGTTCTCCCAAATGTGTATGCTCAGTCAACATTACTATGGATTTATAGGTCTGAGATATCTAGTTTTTATATAAAGTGATTAAGTTAATATTTTAAAAGCTTTTATGCGTTTTCCTGGTTTAGCTAGAAAAATAATTATTAAAAATCAACAAGGCAAAAGATTTTGTAATACAAACTAAATTTTGTTTGTAATAATGCAAAAATACATGAACCACATAAAACTATTAAAATATTTTAAAAATTGAGAATTTTATAAAATATTTATAAAAATTTAATTTCTTAAAATTGTAAAATAATAGCTCGTCAAACTGACTTTTTGCTGTCAGAATCAGCTTAACAGTATATAATTTCTATGTAATAAATAAATTATTTTTAATGTTATTGTCTCTAAAAAACGGTTATTGCTAATCAAAACTTTTTACTTAAACCTCCATTGTGAGAGCCCTTTCGATTTCAATATATATATATATATATATATATATATATATATACTATATAAACAATTGACTAAGGACGGATCACAAATTGCTATGTAGCATAACATTAAGCGAGACATGAGGCCTAGTAGGATAAAATATAGTTGCCACACTGTTCAGACATTAGAATAAAGAATATTTATGGTTCTGGAAAGTACAAAAGCTGTGAAACATCTGAAAGAAAAAAATGTTCATTTGATCTGCGTACGGAGAAATGGAACAATGCATCTAAAAGTCAGCAGGCACATTAAAGAAAGGTATCAGTACGGGAATGTCCACCTTGGAGTTTGATGCAACATTCCACACGTCGTAAAATACTTTGCACAACATTATCCAGCAGCTGTTGAGGCAATTTATCCCATTCCTCTGTGAGTGCACGGATGAGGGTGTTCTTGTTTGTCGAAGGACAGTTTCGACCAGCAACTTGCCTCCCCAAAGCATCCCACACATTTTCAATGGGGTTTAGATCCGAAAAACGCGCTGGCCATACGAGACGTGAATACCCTCGCTGTCTAGACAATCCTGAACAGCGAGTGTTCGATGACATGTTGCGTTGTCGTCCTTAAAAACAAATTTATCACCGACAGCACCACGGAAAAGACGAACATGAGAAAGAAGAACTTCCTCAATGTATCGTTGGCCCGTCATAGTCCCATTCGCCACCACATGTAGGCGCTTGCGACCATTGATCATGATGCCGGCCTACACCATGATACTGCATGTCGGATATCGGTCCTTTTCCTGGATATTTTCTGGACGATAAGCAGTACCACTCTCGCGCCAGATCAGTTGGCGTCTACACACCGATGATAGATTGAACCTACTCTCATCTGAGAATAGTACGCATGCCCAGTCCTGTTCAGTCCAATTGTGATGCTCACGACACCATTGCAAACGGGCAGTACGGTGCTGTCTGGTCAATGGACGCACAATGCGTGCGTATAGTCCTCCTCCCCTCAAACGTCTGGCAACATTTTTCGGGAAATATGCTTTCCTGAGGCAGCAAGAAACTGATTTGCCACCTGCTGAACTGTGGTGCGCCTGTTCCTTTTTGCTGTTAGGACGATATATCTGTCTTCTGCAGGCGTCGTACTTCTAACACGACCTCCCCGTGCGGTCTACCACACATTCCAGTAGTTTTAAATGATTTCCACAGCCGTGAAACAACTCTGTGAGCGATGTCGAACTCCCTGGCAACATCTGTTATTTTTCGCCCTTCTTCGATCTTTCCAATAATTCGGCCACGCAAAAATTCATCTATGTGATGTCGGGAAGACATGCCAAAAAATTTAAGTTCGTCTATTGTATCTTTCCTCTAAAACTTTGACTTGAAACAACAACTGTCCACACGCGTCAAAAACTTTAAAGCTCTTATGAACGCTATCACATGATGAACAGACGTGGAAAAAATTTGCATACTCATTCTTCTTCTTTCTAATATCCCGCACTTATTCGTATTTTCCACATTTTGCTACCTTTCATTTTGTGGTTGCTATGGATGATAGTGTTATCCGTCCTTAGAAATTGTCCAGCAGTGTATTTAATTCTTTGTATCTCCATCTCATATAGTCCAAAACTTGTACCTGAACTTTCTTTTATTTTGCTCAGTGGATATTTCCCTAACAGTTTATATATCCGGGAAGTGCTTTAATGGTCACCCGACGTATATACAGAGTAGCAATAATTAAACTGCAAGTATTCAAGAGGTGCTGGTGAGAACACTATTAGGAATATTCCAGTGAAATTTGGTATGTACACGTTTCAGAACACGCGCAAGTCAAGTATGCCAAATAACAAAATCCCCATTTTTAACCAATAAATATCGTTGTGTCGTATTTTTAATGCTTATCGACGGCATATAAGCGAATTCTAAGCCCATCGAACCGTATAAAAACAAGACCACATTGTGCAGTGATGTTGAGAAAACAACCGATTCGAGCATTGCGAGAGAGACTTTGTTTAGAAACAATGGTATTCATACATAACAGAACACTTCCTCACATCGTTAAAACTGTTTAAAACTGTTATGTTACAGCGCCATCTAACGAGGGAAATGGCGATTTTCTTTTTGCATATATGATTCGCGCATGTTCTGAAACTTGTGTGTAGATACCAAATTTCACTGGAATATTCTCAATGGTTTTCTCTCCAGCAATCCTTGAACAATTGCAGTTTATTTATGATCATCCTGTACATATATATTTAGATACATAGTACGTGTAGGTGTTTCAATTTAATAAGGTGCAGCAGTGTGTCGATTTTGAAAATTGTTACTCATTAGATATTGATGAGACGCTATTTTAACTTATTAATTTTAACTCAACCCAGATTCCATAATTCCACATCGCATCATGACCAAAATTAAAATAAACTAGAATCACCCCTGATAACCAACTAACTTTACACTAAAATTAAAAGTCCGATCGTAGAGTGGTAAACAATTGTATTTATTATAAAGGCATACTGAATACTATATTAAAAAGAACGATACTTATCTGAGTGAAGAGATGATTTGGGTGGAGGTGCCCCAGGCATAAGTTCTGTGGCGAGTTGTTACTGTATAATTTAAAATAAGGGAAAAGGCCTCGAGGTATGGTGTGTCAGTGCATTTAAAGCTGACCGCACCACTTCGAATTGAATCCGCTACGAATTCTTTGCCGTCAATTCTGCCACCCTGATTGGACTCAACAGTCCACGTAAGAATTCAACCTTGCCGACCATAAAGTGCATTAAACCTAGACGCACCCACATTCTTTTACTAATCCATGTTTCCTGTAAACAGGTCAAATGTAAAATTAAAATTTTATCTCAGGGACCGGCGGCATCCCATCAATATGATGAAGACAGTTGGCGGTTGCTGTGGATATTATGGAAGAACATTTTATCACACGAACATTTGTTCTCGGTCCTTGCTTCTATGAATATTTCACTTTCACTGGAAAACTTGATCCATCACAACCTCTCAAAAGTAACAAATTCGCACAGTTTTGTAGTTTCGGGATTGAAGCAATGCAATGCCATTAATGACACTGTTTAGAAAAAGGACTATATTCCCATACGCATCGTTTTCTAAATGCTGTACCAGCACTTAAGCCACAGAGTAGTCTGCAGCTTTTGCACCAAATTTTTTGGTATGAAACAGTAGAACAGTCCAATTATGCAGAAAAATAATGCAAAACCACCTCATCCATTTCACACTCCTCTTAAATTCTTAGGTCTTACGAATTTTGTTCGTTTCTAGAAGAGAACCCTTTTCCTGTTTAGCGATTTTCGTTTCGAGTTAAATGGAATAGAATGAAAAAACACATAGTAGTTTGTGAAAGAACTCTAGCATTATTTCATGTTAAGCAGTACTTTGTACCAAGCGTTTCTGTGTTAAAAGTATTTCAATGTATATAAATAAAAAGAGATTTATTGTACAGATATAATTAAGAAAAGCAGAAATGTCTGACCTGGACATAATGGAGGAGCAATACAATTTCCATCGGGACCTCTTACAGTTCCTGGATCATCACAGACGCAACCAGGAATACACATTCTGGGGCAAATAATCACTTGACCTACGTTTGAACAGTTGTGTTGACATCCAGCATCACACTCACTCCATTCCTCACCCGGGGGACAAGTCGCTTCTTGATCTGTAAAATCAAAACGAAAATCCATTTTCTGAGCTTATTTAAAACGAGGATTAGGAATTTTTGATTACATATTTTACATTTATATACAATTTTGCTAATTTTAAAGCGATTATACAATTAATAATACACAATTAATGGACCTATACCTAGGGGACCAACGCTAGGAGATATTCACTTTCCATCAGGGTCTCTTAATTTTCATCGCAGCACACGCAACCTCGATTTTATATCGTCGACCTAGTTATCAGACTGCGTAGCTCCACCGGTGTAACTGATTTGATATAGGAGTGCAACCCACCAAGTGCTTTTTGTCACAATTCCTTAATTGCGCCAAGCAGCGGTGAAGCAAAACTTTCCCTCTTGTTTTGTCTGCGCCATACCTCAGTGCACGCTCCGCTTTTAATTTATCCATTTGATGAGTGTTATCACTATTTTTTTTATTACATAATAAAACTAGATTTCAAAGGGAGAGGTGGTGGGCAAGATTTTAACATAAAATAAATACATCAGAAAGTAATATTAATGTGTTAGACTTCCAGATATAAATTATTTATTGCACGATAAAAATATCAAAGTAAGCCATATTATATTATCGCCTATCTTGGCGAACATAAACAAGCACTTGGCGCCTAGCCTTACTGTATCAAATTAGCATCCCAGATGGAGTTACACAGTCTGATAGTTATATCGACGATATGTGTAGGTGTTTCAATTTAAAAACTAGCAGCACTGAATCAATTTTCGAAATTTTTATTCATGAGATATAATGAAGCTTGCTGCCGGTTGCTGCAGATTTTATGGAATAATTATGACATTTCTCATTAACATGAAACGCTAATTCAAGATCTATTTTAACTAGGCTGTCAAAAATCTTCATGATGCAACAACTAGGTTTTTACACGAATTTAAAGTGATTGTGCGTTGTGGCATCACTAGTGCATTTGTGTGTTCTGAGTCCTAACTTCTTTGAAGATGTTGCTTTCACAGATCTGAAGACTTGATTCTTCGCAAGCTACTAGAAAGCAACAAAGTAGGACAGTTGCGTAGTTTTGAAATTGAAGCAACATAATGTCACTCATAAAATCGTATAGAAAAAAGACAATGCTCCCATACGCGTAGTTTGATAAATGCTGTAAAAGCACATTAATGATAAATTCGTTATTCGTACCGCTGTAGCTTCGTGGCCATCGCAATACCACGGATTTCTGGTTCTAAGGTCTCAAACATAAAGTGTTCTGATAAAATCCATGGGGTTTCTCAGATTTGAAACATGACGCTGTTGTTGTCGCGTGTTTTATACTGGGATACATATAAAAAAGAAGAAATAGACGAACAGAAACATACAATATAAACACACAAGAATATAGACTTTGATTACAAACAATGATCCCAGCATAGAACAGAAGGAGTGCGCTGCTTTCTATTCGAGACAGAAATCCATTCCAGGCGAAGGTCCGACATCTTTTCCCGAAGATACATCCATGCCTTATTCGAGATTCGAACCCAAGCCCACTCGATTCCTAGCCGAGTGTCATATCCACAATACTAGGTGGGGCGTCGACAGAAGCCGTAAAATGTGCAATAAAATAGATTTCTCCTACAATGTTTACTTTCATGACTGTGTTGTTAACAATCTTCCGCATACAATATGTTATCTCTTGGGAAGGTGAGGCCGTTGGAAACTAGTAATTCTAATAATCAATGTGGCCTTATCTGTGTTGTAGAGCTATTTATAATTTTTTAAATTCTTTTTACTCTCACAAATGTTTTCTCCTGTAATGTTTGTTATTTGTGTATCATTTCAATGTCATTGGTCGTTTTCCGAAGCCCTGCCAATATGTGCAGGGAAATAATTTGTTTTGCCAATCGAAAATTTGGAGATTTTTTTTTACTTTAACCGAAGTAGGTAAAGTCCTATTGATTTAAATGCTCCCAGTATCCTTCTCGTATTTTCAAAAAACTGTATCTGAAATTTCTTTAATTTTGTTCAGCGGAATGTTTTGTAGAAGTTCCTATATCTGGTAAGAGTTTATATGATCATCAGGAATAAATACTTATATAGTTGGATACACATAAATAATATTAAAGAGAAACCTTCAAGTCAAAGTTAAAATCCTTAAAAATATCCATTTATTCTACTAATTATCTTAATTTTTTAAGTGATATATAGAGATTTATCTACTAAAAGCTCCTAGATCCTTATTCATAAAGAATGATAGGTGTATCTCAGCCCTTACATTTTTAGTTCACCAGTACGTGTAAACTATAAAATTATTTAAAATATAATATTTTTACTGAACTTTTCACTGAAAAATAGAACCAATTTCACTGAAACATAAAACATTTTATACATACTGTGCATTTTTAATATACATAAAGACTTTTAGTACTAGTATTACATACTGTGATTTAAATTAGATCCTTTCAAAAAATTTATGTTCTAATGAAGTTGAATATTTTCATAAATTTTTTGGACTTAATTCTAAAACAAAGAATTTTATCTGAGTCTCTGCTAATACTGTTTCCTTCTCGCCAGATGTCCCAAGAAGAAATATTGTATCTCACTGTATATGCTTTCTGAGACTGAGAATAATTTTAAAAATAACGTATTTGAAATATGGTTATTTAGAATTTTTCCATTGAAAGCGTTATGCATGAGTGCGTGAATGTTTAACGCTGCTCTGTAAAGCACCACGAGGGTTATTGGTGGGGTCTTGGGTAGCTTAGTGGTTAGAGCATTGGACTCCAGACCCGAAGGCCTGGGTTCGATGCCCGGCACCACCAAATACCCTACGAGTACACACGGAGTACGTGCTCGTTAAATCAGTGGGTCCGAAAGCCTTGCGGGCTGAATCACAAGTGCAGGGGACAGGAGAACATTTCTCTCCCCTTCAGTTCCATGCCTGAATTGTGGATGTGGAGATAGGTGGTGTCGCCATCTGTCATCCCTTCGGAGAATTTCGCCGAGCTAATTCATACTGTAACCTGTATGGTGATGAAGGCCAACGACAGACGTACTTCAATCCCTTGCCACGATGAATTTCGTGGGCGTCGTTCTGACTACGTCAGACAGGTGGCATTGGCTACAACAACCACAGGACTATTAGCAATGGACCTCGTAACTTCAAACTTCGGTCAAGAGAACTTAAGCTGTCACCACCCCTCCAAACGATTACACCATGCCAATGGGAAAACTTTCTTCTGCAATGACAAAGTTGAACGTGCATCAACCCCTCTACATCACTTGTCTTCAGTGACACAAAACCTAGAAGTCATGACACGCCATGTGACAGTCACCACTAGGATCAACGTCCACTTGAAAATTGTGTGCCCTTAATATTCAAATATTCATTATATTGGGCCCATGCGCGATAGTGTTTATGTCACAATGAGGTTCGAGTCATGAAGGAACAAAACCTCCGCTGTATATTGAAGTCGGTGCATGTTTAATTTGTCGAAGCTCAAATTCCTTATGTTGGTGGGATATGAAAATTTATAGAGGGTGCTCACACATTCAGATATATTTCCTCACTTCTTTACCATGATTCAGAATTACAAAGTCCATAGACTTGTATATTGCTTTTTGTCAAGACATTAATACATAGCAAACCTTCCTAAGAGCTTAATCATCAAAAAAAGTTAGCAAAATTATCAGCATATATATAAACACAATTTTTTCCTTTCAAACAATTCCCCAAATTATTTTAAGATTATCATTTAAAAGCTTCTAAATCTTAACAGCGCTAGATTTTTGTCCTATTTAAAGTGGATCATTGTTATGTTTCTTTCTTGAAGGGATGTAAGTTTTAAGAAAGCAAATGTATTTAAATAAATAAAACAGAATCAAAAGGCGCTGAATTTTTTTCTGAATTAGGTTCAGGAAATGTTTCATTTGCTGAAATCTAGACCAAAAGTAAAATTTCTTCGCGTTTTTTCTAAATATATCAAGTAAGGGATCCGAAAATTAACAATAAATCTTTCCTATAAATTTTTAAATCTAAACATTTTTTAATATACAAATTATAAGAAAAAATAATTTAAAGTTAAAATTCTTCGCCATTTGATTTACATTTTATACGGATTCATCCCTGTTCTATTTACATGCTATATTAATGCAGGAACAAAACTACTATCAACATACAGTAAAAATCTTCAAATTGTAATTTTTAGGTATTCTGTTTCATATGTTTGAGATATTCAATCTCCATTTAAAATGCTAGATCTAAAAAATTAGGAGTTATATTCTCGTTTTTTCATTTAATTTGGCAGTGATGTGATACTTCAGTGTAAAGCCATTGGTGCAAAGGTTTAACACCATTAGCCAATTTTTAATACTTCAACATAATTTCTCAATTTCAACATTATTGCATTATGTGTTGATTGTATCAGATGCATTCCACTATTATAAATAAACTTATGCCCAAAATTAAGGAGACAAAGAGGTTTTCGACTTAATTCTAAATTTTTACCTGTAAAATTGATAGAATTTGTATTTTATGTTTAGGATTGTTTATAATTTTCTCCAATATTTAGGAACGCCATAGTAAAAGAGCTAAGACAAATACTAAAAAAAGAACATATGAAAGAATACAGAAAAACTTTGTTTTATTTACATATTTTACAGGTGTTAAAAATGTGAAACCTTGGTCCCACGACATACATCAGTGTGAAAGTACAGTTCCTACCTCACTCTACTCAACATGCTACAATCAACGTTATTGACAGCACGTGTTATCCTTTCCTTTTTATCCGCATTATCCGGAAACTTTGTCCTTTACATAAATTCCAAGTTTTCATCCCCCTCTTTACCGCATGATGTAGCAGAACTGAATGAAAGGATAATATGTGCTCTCAATAACGTTGATAGTACCATGTTGACTAGAGGGTGGCAGAGGAACTGAACTTAGCATGGATGTATGCCATGTGATCAAGGTTTAACATACAGAACATCTGCAAAATATGTATATAAATAAAGATTTTTTATTATTATTATTTCATACGTTCTCTTTTTGCTCTGCATTTGTTTTGGTTATTTTATTACAGCTCTCCGAAACCTTGTAGTATATTATGAATTGGCCCTTCCTGTATTTTGCACGGGTCGTACAATATCTACTTTCGGTTTGGGAAAAGAAGTTTCTTAGCGTTAGGGAATAAGAGAGCGTTAGGGAATTTTACATAACTACTACATTGAGACAGTTTAAGCATCTAAGAATTTCTCCTTCAGTTTTGTGTACATTGCATTAAAACAAGTATTAGCCTATTTTCAGTGAAATGAAGGAAATCATAATCATTTAGACAATTTCTTGAGATAGGCGTTGATAGGCTTGAAGTTGTCCAGTCTCAAGCGGAGATGGTTTGGGGTGTCATAAATGGCACCAAAAGTGGTATCCCAGGTGTGGAATTAGTTCTAAATTGGTGTTCTGTCATCAGAAAGGTCGACAATATTGCCACAGAGCAAAGACACCTGTACAGAATTGCTAATTTCCATTAAGGGCGTGACGACATAGGCAGACAGCGGCTGCTGAGCTTGCTCGTGACTTGTCTGCTCTGTTTGGAAGAGCTTCCAGACAAACAGTCTATAGATATCTAGCCAAGACTGGTCTTTACGCCTGGCGTCCAGTCATGTAGGTCCCTTTGACTTCATCCAACAGGAAAACCCTGTTATTCTGAAGCAGAAGACATAAGTTGCGGACACCGCAAGAATGGGGCGTAACTTGTTATATATTCATCTGGAGAGTAAGTGGAGTTCTCTTTCATCCTTCCCACGTAACAGAAATCCACAGATTTAAAGGCAAAGTAGTACTTGTTGGGTTGGCCTAATATTGGACTGTTTTGGTTGTCATAGACTACTGAACGTCTCTTATGTTTGTACTGTCAACGCACAGTACTATAGGGATAACGTCCTTGAAGATTATGCAAGGTTGTTTCGGATTGCCATGGGTGCGGACTACATTTATAAGGACGATAATGCGCAACCTTACAGGACTCTCATTGATGATGAATTTCTTGAATAGGATATCCACCGTATGGGTTGACCTTCGAGGTCTTCGGATCTCAACCCTCTTGATCGTGTTTCGGATGGTCTAGAAAGAGCTATTTCTCAGAGTAGTCCTACTCCCATGACGCTCAGAAGTTAAAAGTAAATCTTTTGGAAAAATGGACTTTCTTGACTCAAACATTTATTAATACCTTCATAAACAGTGTCATAGCTCGTTGTGAGACTTATATACCAATATAAGGTGGTCCCATTCCATATTAAACAAAATTTTCTGTTGGTAAATTCTTTATCTCTGATTCATGATTTCATAATTTTGATGTACCCTGTATCTTAATTCATAATTAAAATATTTTTCATATTATTAGGTTGGTATATTCTTTCTGACATTGCAATGTATCTTTGTGCTAAATATTATTGCAACTTAGTAAATAACTTTCAATTATCACAAACTTTATGTTTATGATCTTGATTTTTGACATTAGTGTAAATAAGTTGTTATAGCTTAGTGATAGTTATTTACTAAATTTTGCCTTAAACAATAATTGTGTACTTATTCTAATAATTACTATTCTAATAAATACTTCATTTTTATTTAAAAAAGAGCAAAATTCCAGGCATTACATAAAGTTGGATTCTATAAACGTGAAATAGCTTCAAGAGTAAATATCAGCAAGACAACTGTTATTAAGTTTTCAGTAAACACATTCTAATGCACCATAAATTTTGGGAACATTTATTGTCCTATACATAGGAAATATTTTAAAGATTTTATTTCGAAAACTATTTTTGAAACAAATGTATTCCAAATGAAAATATTATTTTAAAAATGAAAAATTTTCAAACATAATATATTTTAAAGTTATCTTAAATATAATTTGTTTTCATGAAGTTCAATATTTTTCATCTAAAATTAATTGATAAGTTCGTTATTTTGTTAATAATTCAATTTGTTTGCTATGCAAAGGAATTACAAAAATTGTTAAAATTTATAAATATTATAAATTAAAGCTGTGAAAGGATTTAAAAAAACTTTTTTATGTATACTTCTATGATTTCAAATGAGATTTCATTTTTATCCCATCGAACGAAAATCTGCTTGTAAAAATTAAGCAGGTGAATAAGGAAAAAGATAAATGCTATCTGGTTATTAAGTGAAAAAGCAATAATTTTTGTTATTAAGTTCCATATCAGAGGGAAGATCCCTATTTATCTTTATAGAAAGGTTTAATATCTCTAAGGGTTTAAAGGTTTAATCTTAATGCACACGTAAAAACCTTTTTTGTATGATTTTTTTGCAATGTACACCATCATATACAAGAGAATAATTTTTTTGGAAATTATATGAAAAATTTAATCTGTTTTTTAAATTTTTTAATTCGTACAAATTTACCTTTTGAAAAATATAAGGTTTTCAAATTTTATAACTCAATATTAATTTTTAAAAAAAATTGGCAGCACAAAGTTAATTTCTTATTTACTATATTAACAATTTTCTTCAAAAATTTTACCCTGCGTGATATAAACGGCCCCTCTTATGTGATAGGTCTCATTTTAATAGTCGATTGCCTTTAAGTGAAGAGAATTTGACAGAAAAATATAATTTCATATCATATTCATTGAAGGCTCGTCGAAATTTAATACTTGCTTCTATCTCTAATGAATAACATTTTTAAAAATTGTTCTGATAATAATGTAATTGTAATAATGATAATAATGTAATCAAATAATGGTTTAAGCCACCTGGTCTTCGTTTCTTAAAATGTGGTCCACGGACCAACGGGGGTCTTCAAATGGGTGTCATTTGACTTCCAAAAAATTTTCTTTATTTACAGATTCTGAAAGGTTTCGTGGAAAAATTGAAAGATGTGCCATCTCAGACTAGATTACTAAGTTACCCCTAATGAAAAAACACTACTTGAACATGTATTTCGATCAATGATAATAATTCAATTATTTTTTTGCTACAATACAACCATTACCGCCATGCTATATTTTTTATGTGGATGTTTACTATTTTCTTAAAGGAAAAAAGAAGTGTTTAAAAGGTATGTACTAGTCGCAGAAGCAGTCTTCAGATTATTGAAGAATCTTTAAACCACTCATTCAACCATGTGTTGGGAGTCAGAGAGAGGTGTTCAAATTATTAGGGGTCCACGATGTCAGGCTGATGAATAAATAGGGAGGGCTCAAGGCGAGAGAGATCGTAAGTTTAAGAGCCGCTGACCTGGGGTCTGCATTAAACATGTTTTTAAAATTTCAATCATATTATATCATTATCCTGAAAAAAAACAAATAGTTCTTTTTGTGATGAATACTGTGATATCCTAAAAATTCCTACATTTAATTTTTTTAATTAACATATATTTCAAATAGCTATATCTTTCTCTATAAAAAATGTTTTCTCTAGATAAGTACAAAAATAATTGATTTACATTTTTTTGGATTGAATTATATGCATAATTTATGTAATACTCACTATAGTGCAAGGGTCTATAAGTAGTGAAGTCTTCAAGGTAGGACTGTGTAGCTGCCGGCAGATTCCATTCTAAAATCAAACAAAAGTAACGTAATTTTTCGCATTTTTATTGACACTATATTGTTACATGCATCAAAAGAATTGAAAATATGATTTAAAAATGTATTTATAACCTTTTAATAACAACGTTCAATGTCTTTTTCTTTGATGAAAGCAAATGTGGTAACTCAGAAGTTTAGATCCAGAGGGCAAAGAGGCACAGTTTTCTTTAAAAAATTTAACTCAATGGGCCATTTGCAAAAATTAATATATCCCTGTATTGTAGTGTTATTTTGTGACGAATCTATACGCGACCTCTAACTAATCCTCTTGGGGAATTTTTGGGCTAGCATTCTCGTTTAATTCACAGCCATCCCTCTTAAGAAGAAACCTTGATATTTAGATTAGTTTGACTGTATAAAGTCACAGTTTTGTAATTGTAGTAGAAGGATGTAAGAAGTACGCAGGTGAGATTGAATAAAGTTGATTTTCGCAGCTAATGATTAAAAGTTGTGTTTGAGTACTATGTTGAATAAGTCTATTTTGAGGTTAGTAATCAACGATAGATTAGGTTGAGTTAAATTAGTTAGTTACTTGCACCTATTTGCATAATATTCATTGCTTTCTCTCTGATACTCCTTTGACATTCACTTAGAAATTAAAGTGTTGTTGGTTAGTGTGTTTGATTAAATAAATAACTATTATTTTGGAAGTTTCTGGTTCTGCATTTATTCCTCCTAGATCCTTAGGTAGGCAAGACGGTGAAGGAGCAACTTCAGGTATAAGTCACTCACAAATTCTTATATTCTACCTCTACATCTAGATTACACTAAATAGATATAATGGGAGGCAAGACGCAAGCAGGGTTGATAATTCAAGGGATACATTTCTGAAAAAAGCTGAGAAACAGTAGTATGCGATAATGCTTACCTAAATCGCAAAATGAAGCAATTTCTAAGGAAGCATTTTTAATAAAATTATTTTTCAAAATATTTATTGGGTATAGTTTTTAATTAGTATTTTTATTTAGACTAAAATAAATTTATATCAACATTGTGAATTTATTTTTTTTCTTAATCCGACGATAAAAAGTTTTAAGATCTTTCATGTGCCACTTCATGGGGAAATACTAGATTTAAAATCATTTATCAAATTTTTATCAAAACTTATCTTTAGTCATAATAACATCCTATCAAGACTCTAAGCCAAAGAAAAACTTGTTTGTGTGTGGAGGAATTTTTTGTAAATAAAAATTTATTCAATGAGCAATATAAAATAACTGTCTTTTCAAGAGCTATTTTTTAATTCTAAATACAAATATTGGATATTACCGCCACTCAAATACCATTTCATTGGAAACAAAACATTTTTGACATTTTTTTCACAGGGAATTTCTATTACTTAAGATAAAATCAGAGTCAGCATCAGTCAACAGAATCTATCAATTTATGCTCATCACAAACTTCGAAATAAACATTTTCCACTTCTTCAAAAGGAATCGCGTGTGTTTAATGCTACGTTACGTTCAATGCAATATCAATTAATTTTTCTGTTTGTAAACTAATTTTAAATCTAAAATTTACAAACAATGTACATTAGGAATCCATTTGTCAAAAGATATTACGGAAAAACACTTAAGAAACAAAAAAGGGAAAAAATTACTAGACATGAGAACTAGTGAAAATATATTCAATGTGCGTGTGTGCGTGCGGCTGTATGTGTGTGTGTGTGTGCGTGCGTGCGTGCATGAATCTAAGCCACCATCGATTCTAAGCCACACCTCAAATTCATAACAAGTTTTCGTGAATAATGAAAAACAGTGTAAAAAGGTTTATCAATATCCAATTTTACGACATTAAAATTAATTTAAAATCAGAACTAATAAGAATGGAATAATTAGTTAATTTACCAGTATTGTCAATTTTTAAATACATACATGAACCTGTAATTGCACTAATTGCCCTATCTCTGATAAATATCTTTCCTTCCATTCTAAGCCGTACCCGATTATCAATGGCATTAACACTGAATAAAAAGCACTGTTTAGATTCGCATACATACAGTAAATACTTTTTTCTCTAAAAGTAATAAGCAAACATATATAAAAAACTAATAACATATTAACAAATCCGTCCTTACCTTCTTTAACATCTGTAGATGGCTTTTGAGATGTTAATGCTGCTAATGAATATAAAACATGCAAAAGGATATTTGCTGCTGCCATTTTGTTATCTGTTTTGGTATTAATCGGATCTCCAACCTGTTTTTATTTCGTTGTGGATCAGATAATTGTATAATAACATTAAGAGAAGCAGTTTTTTTATGCTAACAATGCTATTTTTAAAACATGATCAAGAGCAAAAAGAGAGCTCATACCATTTCTGTGATATTTTTTTCCGCTGACATCTAGTCTATTGCTGATAATAAAAGGACCAAACATATCAGCAGAGCCCCTTCAGAGTAGTCTAATTAACGTTACAAATATTTATCTTAGTTTTATAAATGCGTATTTTCTTTCCCTTAGGCACGTGATTGTTTCAGAAAAGTGAGTCCTTTAATGTGGACCTAATGGGATAAGTTTACGACGATCATACAAAAAATATGATCCCATATTTTTCAATGCATTCAAAGCTGATGTTGTGATTGATTTACCTGTAAATTTCGATACAATTTTAAAATCAAAATTTGATGAAGATGTCCGAATATTAAGATTCTTCGAAAATTGCTAAATTGTGTAATACAGTGTTTCTCAAACTGTGGGGCGCACCCCCCTAGAGGGGCGTGATAATCCTACAAAGAAGGCGCGAGTATAATGAAAAGTAGAAAACAAAAAGATTCTTTAAAAATTATTAATATACTAAAAGCAAAGAAATAAAAAATGAAGTACGCATTTACACTTATAAATATATCTGTACTGTGAATGATTTTATTATCATTTTAAAGATACTACGTTAAGAACAAGTTTAATAATTATCAGTGTCCCCATACGCTTGTCATATATAAAATTAAAAACAAAAATTAACACATGTCTTGTTAATTTATACGGTTTATAATTAATCCCTTAAATACCAGTTAAACATTACGTGTTTCTCTCCCCAATGCCACCCTTTAACACGTAAACGAGCGTATCTGGTGTATAGGGAAAGGGGAGGTTAAAGGAATAAAGAAACAAATAATCTGAAACAAATAAATACTTCGCAAAGACAATCAAACTCCTTTTATTGCATTCCAAAGGCTTCGGAATAAATTTATGCATAGCAGTGCACAGAAAATATTGTACTTCGGAAAGACGTATATATACGTCCGGAGCAATTAAAACACTGGCTGAGTCAGACGTATATACACCAGTGGCACTAAAAAGGTAAAAGTCGAACTGTAGGTTTAGCTTCAAAACATAGTATTATTGAATTCAATGCATCGTTATTGTATGGGGGAGGCACGATAAAAATAATGATTGAATATTGGGTCGCGAATATTGAGAGTTTGAGAAGCACTGGTGTAATATGCTTCTATCTCTGTAAATACGTATTCCTCAGAAGTAAACTGTAAGCACAACTGGTAGCAACAGCGAAGCTTATGAATTGACGTTTACCATGTGACTATGAAATAACAGGAATTTATATAGTTCATTGTGCACCCATATACAAATTTATTTATCTTAAAAATAATTACTTGAAAAAATATTTTAAACAAAGCAGAACAGAAATTTTCAAGGAAATGAGAAGCCTTCAAATTGCTGAATTCTAATTCTGTTGAATTGCCTTATCGTTCAGTTAAGATAGTTTTAAAATATGTACGTGGGATATTCGGAAACTAAGGTCCGAATCGTCGTAGCTAATCGAATGTCGCGCGAACATTGAAATGCGCATGCGTACCAACTCCCGGCATACCTTGCGCGTCAAACGACGCCATTTGCATTGGTATTGTTGCAGTGTGGTAAGTACAGTGCTACTTCAAAATGTTTAAAACAATCGATCAGCCCGCTGACTGTGAAATACGGTCAGTGATTCGGTTTTTGACAGAAAAGAACGTTTCAGCAGCGGAAATTCATAGACAGATAAGCGACGTGTATGGCCCAAATGCGATGAGTAGCAGCAAAGTGCATAAGTGGGTGAGAGCTTTGAAGGATGGACGGGAAAATGTTCATGATGAACCGCGTTCCGATCGACCATCAGTGATCACAGATGATTTGGTCAAAGCTGTGGATGAAAAGATTCGTGAAGACCGGCGATTCACAATTTCAACTTTAGCATTGGAATTTCCGAATGTGGGTAGAACAACTTTGCACAAAGTCGTTTTCGAAAAGTTGAAATTTCGCAAAATTGTGTGCACGTTGGTTCCCAGGCTGCTTACTGAGGAACACAAACTGAAAAGAATGGCTTGTGCTCTTGATTTTTTGGATCGATATCATAAAGAAGGTGATAAATTTTTAGAGAGGATTGTCACAGGGGACGAGACGTGGGTTTCTCACATAACCCCAGAGTCTAAACGTATGTCAATGGAATGGCGTCACACAAATTTACCAGTCAGAGTCAAGGCCAAGCGGACAATCTCAACACGCAAGGTTATGGCAACCGTGTTTTGGGATAGACATGGAGTCTTGTTAGTCGAGTTTATGCAGCAAGGGACAACAATAAATGCAGCCGCTTACTGCGCTACCCTAACTAAACTTAGACGTGCGATACAGAATAAGCGACGTGGTCTTCTGACGTCTGGAGTTGTGTTGCTGCATGACAATGCCAGCCCCCATTCTGCCATTAACACACAAAATCTGATCAGATCTTTTGGATGGGAACAGATTGACCACCCACCGTACAGTCCAGACATGGCTCAGAATGATTTTCACTTATTCCGCTACCTAAAAGAGTTTCTCGGCGGCAAGCGCTTCGACACAGCTGACGAGGTGAAAGAAGAAGTTCAAGACTGGTTATCCTCACAGGCGGCAGACGTCTACGAAGTAGGCATACAGAAGCTCGTAGAACTTTATGACAAATGTATAAACAAACATGGAAAGTATGTAGAAAAATAGAGACACATGTAAGGAATTTAAAATATAAAGTGTTGTGAAAAAATCTGTAATGTTTTATGTTTTATAAGTAAACGGACCTTAGTTTCCGAATATCCCTCGTATTTACAACAGATGTGTGTAATTTTTCCAAAACATTGAATTGTGGTTTTGTTTTTAGTTATTAATACTTTTGACCATTTCTAAATACAGTTTAATTTTTCCTTGGGATTTCAAGCTCAAGATAATGTTTCCAGAAACTTTTAATCAGCATGAAACGTAACTTAAAATGTCACTGGCATCCGCTTTTTCAACTAAACAAAGCACAACGTCAAAGAACAATTGAAATTTTGATTTAAATTTTTTTTTAAAAAAAAATTCAGAAATATTTATAAAGTTTGTAAAACATTTAAGAGGACTTGGTACCCTAAAAATCACAAACCTATCGTTTTTTTTTATTTTCATTTAATCTTATTCTTTGCATTATTATCTTTCGATTGATATATCACTTGTGCATGTCGGAAAGTTAGAAGTTGAATAAAACTTCATTTGAAAACAAATTAGGCAATTCAGCCACACCCCCTTTTTAGAAAAAAAGCTAAAAAATGCGGTATGATAAAAAAAATATATTTTATAAATAGAAATAATAACTATTAAAAAGAATGTGTAGTATTAAAAGCAGAATATTTCCGAGGCAACACAATAATGTAATTTTTCTTCCTTGTGATATGTGTGCATGTAAAATTTTTAAATTAAGGCATTTTATATTAATAATTTTATAATTTCAGTTCTTATTCCTGATATATTTTTCATACAAATGTAATACTTTAATATTATAAGAAGAAAAACCGCTAAAATTTCTGTCGTGACAGGAAAAAAAATTTTTTTAAGTTTCTCTTGAGTTTTCTTGTGCAATTAGTACTCTCTAAAAGTTGATCATTTATAAAAATGTGTGGGTTGAAAACATATGAAAATGCAATTATTTTAAAGAAAAACGTATAAGTAATATCTTAAAGTGGTATTTTATAAGTTTAATTAAGCTTATAATAATTATTTTTTCAGAATTATAAACTTTAAAGTGGTTTTTCTCAGTTTGTGT
Organism: Trichonephila clavipes; assembly: GCA_019973935.1. Lineage (NCBI taxonomy): Eukaryota > Metazoa > Arthropoda > Arachnida > Araneae > Nephilidae > Trichonephila > Trichonephila clavipes. The sequence goes on from BMAU01021362.1 coordinate 566,039, forward strand.
TTTTCGAAACCTTAGTGCATTCAAAATGCTACTCCTTCGACAATTATTTACCAATCACTTCAATTTTTTTCCTGCGTGTTAAAAATAAAGCATGTAATAAAATTAGGGATCCGTTTTGCTATAAACTGAATACTTTTAAAAAAAAAAAATAAAATGTAAGACATGTTGGCTTTTTCGTTGATTTTTAGCCTGTATATCAACATTTTATTTTTTTTTCTCGAAAACGAATGAAGTTATTCTAAAATCGATCCCTAAAGTTGTTTAGATCTTCCATAAGAGTATTATAAAAAATTTCAGGTCAAAAAATTAATTTTTACAAAAGGAGTAGGATTTTAAAATTTTCCCAATTTTCTTCAAAAAATTTAAATTTTTAAAATTGTGTGAATAATATATGAAATTTTTCATCTGGTAACATTTTCTTGAATAGAAACATTTTATAAAATGTTAAAATATAATTTTTAAATACGTAAATAAAGAAGTTTGCTCAAAGGGTGTCAAGTCCCTTTAAGTTCCAAAGCATCGAAGTAATCAAAATTACAAGCTTAATTTTCTTTTTTACACAATGAAAAATAAAATTTAAAACTTTTGTTTATTTTAAAAATAATTTGAGTATTGAAAAATATTTTAAATTTAAAAAATTTCTTTTGATAAAAATAAAAGAAACGAAAACGAAAACAGCCACTGAAAGATATTATGATTTTACGCAGACAAAATTTCAGGTAACAGAAAGTTTGCCTGTTCAAACAATATTTATTTTTGTTAATTGTAAAAAATTCGTTTATAATTTTTTCCAGTAAGAACAATTTAATGCATTTAGCTCTTTTATGAGTATTATTATTTAATAGTTTGGTTTCAAAAATACTTTTTACTGGAGGAAAAGCCTACATTAGATCAAAATCTAAAAATTCTTAAAGATGTCTTTAAAATAGAGAAATTATTGTTGACGGTTACAGCAAAAGTAATGACTCCAAAAAAAATTAGAAAAATACTTATGTCAGAAACATTAAACTGAGTATAAAAAGAGATTTCTTTAAAAACAATATTCGTGTGAAATATTTACAAAGTATTTCAATGTTCCTTTAAGAAACTTGTGAATTATTCATAATAAAATCTTTTGCACATGAGTATAATACACTTAAATGTTGATTTAATTTTAAAATATGTCTGTGTACTGTTAGTTAATTTATACAAGAATTAGTCAATTTGCAGAACAACTTCATGATCTCAGTATTTTATGTTATGCACTTCAAACCAATTTCTTTCATGTTATTTCATAACAAATTTAGTCATTTTACGAAAATCCGTACACCTTTCTGTTTTTTACAACATTTACACAAACGATAGATAGTCAGATAAAAATGTCAATATATTTAAAAAAGGGAGTTAAATATTTGGTGATGTGCTTACATTAGAAAGATTATCATTTGATTAATAAAACGAATAGCATTTAATATAATATTATCTAATATTTTTAATAAAATACTTTTTCTGTGAATAGCCTATACTAGATCAAAATCTAAATGCCCTTGAAAAAATCTTGAAAATAGTCAAATTACTGTTGATGGTTACTGCAAAAATAATGATTAAAATAGAAAATTATAACATCAAAAATATTCATGAAAGAAACATAAAACTATGTAAGCAAAATATTGCTTTGCAAACAGTATTCCTGGACGATTTACAGAGTATTTCAATATTCCTTTAAAAAAATAGAACATTATTCGTAATGCAATATTTTGCACATGCATATAATGCACTTAAATTTTGATTTATGTTACCATATGTATACACTTCGTCCATTTATACAATAATTAGTTATTTCACAGAATAACTACGTAATTTCTGTATTCATAAATTATATTACGCACTTCAAACAGATTTCTTCTATGTAATTTTACAACAAATTTAGACATTTTACGAAAAATCATCAAAACTTCCTCTTTAATATAATGTTTACACAAACAATAGATATGTAGTCAGATGGAAATGACAATAGATTTTAAAAAGAGAGATAAGTATTTAGTGATGTGTGTAAATTAAAAGAGTATCATTTAATTCAGTGCTTCTTAAACTTTGAATATTGGCAGTCCAATTTTCAATCATAATTTTCCTCGCGCCTTCCTTTGAACAATAACAACGTATTGAATGCAGTAATAATGTACCTTGACATTAAAGCTACAAAAGGATTTTAATCTCATGAAATGTACAAGTTATCAAGATAAGAATTAAAATTGTGTGCATAATATTGAGTATGACAAGCCCGTGGAAGTCATTAGTAAATTATAAACTTGTTTTTGACTTATTTTTTTAGGATTTTAGTTATCAAAATACATTGTAAAGTACTAATACATTTATAAGTATATTATATCAGTGCAAATGTGTATTTTATTTTTTATTATATTAGAATGTATTTTGTTTTGTTACCTTTCAGTAAACTTGTAATTCTTTTAAATCTTTTATTTTCGACTTTTCAATTTGCTCGCCCCCCTCGTAAGTTTATCACGCCCCCACAGTTTGAGAAGGGCTGATTTAATTAATAAAACGAAAAGCATTTAATATTATCTAACAAAATTGCGATACAGTGTGCTTACTTTGACATGATGCTCTACTGGTTTCTGATGTTATCAGATAACTTTGTCAAAGCAAATGAAGTGGTATTAGCCATTATTACAAAGTTAATGATTATTGTAAAACTACATTATTATAAAATTACAAGTAGTTGAGTTCAATACAAATAGTCGATTTATTATTTGTAATAAACATAACAGTTTACAAGGGATTGTATTATTCTGTTTTATGTATAATTTCAAATTTTCGAATTTCTGTTGAAGTATTTTGCTTTATTTGAGTGTATATCCGTTAAATGACATAGACCAGTGTTTCTCAAAGTGTGGGGCGCGCCCCCCCTGGGGGGCGTGGTATTCCTGCGAGGGGGCGCGAGCATATTGAAAATAAAAGGTTTAAAAAAATAATTTTTTGGAATAAAGAAAAACAAAATGCTTTCGGACTTCATAAAAAATGCACATTTACACTGATATAATTTATATATATCATCTGATGATCATCAAAAATAAAACATTCCACTTCAAACGTTCTTTAGCTGTCTTTGATCCTATAACTACATAAAAAAGACATTTTGTTTGCTTTACCGTAATCAAACGATGAGAGATTTTTTTTTACATATATTTGACCTTCAAACTTACTGGTATGTTTCACTCCATCTGTTTTTCTTTTAGGAAAGTTGTAAATAATATTTTTTGTTTCATTTTTTCCATGTGAATGAGTTATATGATACTTTGAAGGATTATTTGACCAACTTATAATGCATAACGGAAAACTTTTTACGCAATTCTTTTTTAGATTTAATATCCATATGTTTTATTGAATACACTTTTAACACGGGATCAGTCCGCGATGCGCGGAGTCATCTGATGTTCATGAATTCTGGGAAAATTAATTCTTGGAAGACTTTATTTCTTACCAATGACCTTGACAGAGTATTCTCCAATAAGAAAGTCTTATTGGTAACCAAAATGAATTTATCACATTTCGCCCTCTTTCTTGGAGGGGAGTTGCAAAAGTTTTTTTTACAATCAAGTTATTAGTTTTGATCGAGTTCCCTGCGCGGCCACTTTTGTTCAAAAATATTTTCTATTAACATGCTTTATGTCCATTATTAAGGGCACGCAGATTTCGAGCATTTTCATTAGTTATATTGGATTTTTTCTCAAAAAATCAAAGAAAATTGAAAAGTCCTTGAAAGTAGGTAAGTATATTTTCTCTTAATTAAATCATTCGCTGGAATTGTGATTTTTATCGTGTATAGTAAAAAAAAATATCAGATAAATTATAGTTTAAAAGCAAACTAAAAAAACACGCTTTTATAGTGAATCGAACTAAAAAGTAAAAAAATAAAGATACATATTACTTAAGGTATCCGACTACGATCGGAACCGTGATTTTAAAAAAGCGCATAAATGGATAATTTTAATGATATTTAGGGTCACTCAGATTAGAATACATGCATACAATTGTTTTAAGGACATTTTGACAAAATAAATTTATTTAAATATATTTTTTCAAAAAATTAACTTAGAATAATATTTTGCCTGTATATAGCTCAGACCTCTGTTCAGAGGCTCAACTAGAATTTTGGAAAAATTCACTTTATTTTCAGAGTTACCACCAATTGAAATAATTATCGGCGTTTTTTTCTTAAAATTGCTCCCCTCTGTTGTCGTAAAATATGAATAAACCCACTTCTAAGTCATGTATTTCAAAAATTCTAGTTGAGCCTCTGAACAGAGGTCTGAGCTATATACAGGCAAAATATTATTCTATTAGAAGCCTTTCTCACAAAAGGAGAACATTTTGAAAAAAGATTATTCTAAGTTGTTGTTTTTTTGCCAAAATATTGTATTTAAATAATTTTTTTTGTCAAAATGTCCTTAAAACAATGTTATGCATATTTTCTATTCTTAGTGACACTAAATATCATGAAAATTATCCATTTATGCGCTTTTGTTTGTACCGTTTATAACTATGATCGTATTTTAGCTTTAGCCCCCCCCCAAGTGCATTATTATTGCATTCAATACATTAGTATTTTTTTTTGGGGGGGAGCTATAAAAATTATGATTGAAAATTGGGTCGCCAATAGTTAAAGTTTGAGAACCACTGACATACACTGTAAAACAATTCTAAATTCTCTCTTTCCGAAATTATGAAAAGGGAAATAGTCTACATAGTTATGTAACAAGAGCTATCAGCTAGCTCTATATTCTCTTTAACTCGGGTTTTATCCCTTCAGCCAAACTGGCATTTTGAGATAAAACAATTCAAAACTTCGAATGAACGTTATTACTGAATAGAATATAAATATTCAAGGAGAAACAGATCAGAAAGTATCATCGCTCTACTTCTAGCCGAATTTTCATCATTTGTTCCGGAGTTATCGTCCTGAATTATAGTCCTTCTATTAATAGATTTTTCGTGGGTGAAGTTCTAAGGTTGCATTTCCATTGAGACATTACTTATTGTCTTGTCTACATATTTCTTAATTAGGTTTAACATTAAATTAGTCAGCGTGATTTGTTGAGAATAGTTTATTTTCCTTTCAAGTTGACTTCTGTAGTGAGTGATTAATTGACTGTAAGATTTATTGAGACAAGAGAACCGATTTCGGCTATGCTGATCCAAACATTTGTTTTCTATGCCTTGAGATTTAAAAACACATTCAAAATATTAAACTGTGATTCAAACAACGTATATTTATGAAAGTAGTTCATTAAAATAACGTTTAAACTACCATGTATGAATACTACAATTTTTAAAATACATGAAAATTTATTAGTGAATTGAAAATAAAACATCGAAAATCACATAAGTATGACATGAAATCTAAATACTATTTACACAAGACGTAAAATACGTCCCATATAAATGATTTTTTTCCGGTTCCTTGTCGGTGTAATTCAGTGCATAAAACCCGATATGTCATTGCCAATTCATTAATGACTCGTTTACATCATATAGCATTGGTTCCCAAACTATGTTCCACGGAGCCCTGGGTTTCCATTAGGGATACCCAGGAGTTTCATGAGTCACAATGAAAAAATGGAGAAGAAATAAATATGTATTCGAAATGGATTCCCGTTCTGTATCAAGTTTATACAGTTACAAGTATCTGTAGCTCGTCCTACTCATTAAAACTGAAATTTTCATTTATATATAATAACTTTATTATGCAACTCTTTTTAAACTTGTATTATAATAAAATATAAATTAATAATAAAACGCGTCATCTTTATACATATACTAGCTGGTATACCCGTTCTTCGCACGGGTGAAAACTGAAAGGTTAAACAACACAGATTGAAGGATAAAGAAGTTTTTAATGAGTTAATTTTAAGTGAATTGCAAATTAAACAAAAAAAGCTTTTCACATATCTCAGCTGAAGAAAAAAAAAAGAAAAAAAATACCTTTGTTAAATTTTAAGTCTGTAGATCTAATAGCTGATAAAAAGGATTTTTTTTATATTTATAACTCCCCGTAAAACTCTTGAGGGTTGATTTTTGAAAATACCTCCCTAAGCTGATCTCTGCTCAGCAAAAGTAACACATTGTTAAAAGTTTTCTGACGCTTAAAATATTGTAAATAATTTATAACTGAAAGTGTCATACATTAATATAAATTTCTGTTGAATTTATTTTATGTGAAAATTGTAATACTCGCAAGCAACACCGTTTCCTAAATAACAATGGCGATTCAATGGAAAAAATAGCGAAATGTTGACAATAGAGTCAAGTTGGCAAATGTCTAGCTACTTTCATAGCTCAAACTTTATTAGAGCTTTGTAAGACCCGCCGTGTAGGAGAGCGATGCACGTTAATGCTTTATCTACCGCATTATGATCTACAGAAATTTTTTCATGCAATATTTTTTTAGGTCACTACATTGAAAATTAAGGGACATACATAAACAAAATACTCCACTTAGGGAAATTTAATCGGTTAGAGCTAATAAATTAATTAAATATATTCCACTGTAAAATTAATTATATACACCATTCACTTAAAATAAATAGTCAAATCGTTTTCTAAGGTCTCCATAAACATAAGACACTTAAATTTTGACATTAACTATTTTTGGGGCACAAAATGATAATCTTTGCAATCTGCTGAAAATGCTCGCAGCTGAAAATGTAATATCTGCTACAAAACTATTTGCCTTCCCCGTTAAAGTACTCATCATAGAACCCGTGCCATCATATATCTTGGAAGAGTGGATTTCAAAGAATATTCTAGCTAAGTATTGGTAGAATATTCCTGCTAAATTGGTGTGGCATGGTAGTTAGGAGAAGGGGGTGCCAGCTCAGGTGTTGTCCACGTCACTTGACTATGGTTCAAAATTATATGGTCCGTCGCCAAAAGCCCTCATGTAGCTGAACAGTGCAACGTTAATATTCACTCACTGAAAAAAATACAGTGCAGTAGTTATAACTATTTTTATACATAAAAATGCAATATCTGCCTATTCAATTAAAATTATAGCATTATAATTAATTACTAACCACACAAACAAATTTTGAAAATTTATCCAAATGATGTAGTGTGAAAGAGAAAGTTTATTCAGACAGACAACAAATGCGTCTTATATGCATATAGATTTGTTTGAATTCTTGTGTATTATTACTTTTGTAAGCTTCATGACATACTTTATGGTGTACCAGTATTTTAAAGCTGACTGAGCAACAGCAACATTTAGCTGGGTATAGCTAGTTATAACATAAAATTAAATCTTAAAAAGATATCAAAAATAAAAGACGACTCAATATTTTGAATAAATCAGTATAAACATTTTCATACAAACACAATATATATATATATATATATTGTAAAATATTTATTTTGCTATTTGCATTTCAGACAGACATCAAACAAAATTTTAAAAATTGTCAAAAACAGAAAAACAGATAAAAAAAAAACATATTTAAGAAAAATACCACTGATTAATTTTGCCAAAGACATCGCAATGTGCAAAAAAAATATTTGTAGTACATAATAACCAAAAAAAAATGTAAGTACTAAAATATTAAAAAAAACAAAACTTATATATTGAATTAATTAAGGATTACTCTGGAGGGAAAGATAAAACAGGCTAAGATAATACTCATAATATTAATTTCATATTGGTTAACTACTCATTTTTGGCATGATTTTGAAATCACGCCAAATTGGTATGTTGCGGCCAGTCTAATGTTATAGTAATGCACAGAATTAAAGGTACTTACGTATTATTGCAACCTATTGGTGACATTATACAAAATGAAGCACATGATTGCCAATTCAACGCATACAAAGTTGGGATTGCCAAAGTGGAGAGTTTTTTGAACGTTGGCGACTGTGCAAAAATACCCAAGTACTAAAAAAATTATCCAAAGTATATATATATATATCCCGAGCATAAAAATAAATTGAAAAATGAAGTACAATACTAACATTAACCGACATAAAAAGAACTGAACTAACTTTATCAATGCAAAAGCATAATTTGAAAAAATAAGGTACTTACATATAACCGCAACTTATTGGCGATATATGAAACGAAGCACGACTCAAAATTCAACATATATATATGACATGTAAAATCGGGGTTGCCAACTTGGCAAGTTATTTTGAATGTTGGCGATTGTTAGGATAGCACATAAGTTCCAAAAATAATTTATCTTATGACCACCTGCTTCCTCAAAAGGTATTTAAGCCATTTGTCTGTTTTGCTCATTCTCTGATGCCTATTCCAGTTTGATATGTAATTACTACCAGCACTGCTTTTGCTTGGGCAGTATGATTTTCTGCATGGCAATTTTATGCACTGAAGCCAGTAGTATTATACCCTTAAAGGTTAAAATAAAGACACATGAAATTGCAAAGAACCATATTATTGGATCAAGTGTAGTATAGGGGGGCTACTTGGCGCAGTCCTTTATTTTGGTTACTAAAAGTGGTCCCCAAGGTACTTTTTTCGGTATTATTTATTTTAGAATGAATTCGATATCTCACCATGGGTTGAATCCTAGGAGGACCCACTTTTGGTCGCCAAATTTTTTGTCGCCAAATTTTGAGCGATAAAGGTTACAATATGGTAACCTTTCCATTTCATCAAAAAAATTTGGATTTTCAAATCACCGAAAAAAATGGCAACCCTAAAAAGTGCAACATTTTTCGCCTTTTCCGAAAAAACGTCATTTTGACATTTGACTTCGCTGGAGGTTGTTAAGAATGGCGTGTGAAAGCAAATTACTTTAAAGTGAGGCTACGATAGGTTTCTTTGTGCTCCTGGGCACAAAGGGGGAAGAAAGAGACATTAGAAAAGCTAATTTAATTGCTTCTCGTTATTAATGTCCGAGGTTTAAAAAAATATGCGTTTGCGAAAGGGAACGGTTGACGGCTACGAATGGCGTTGCCGCAACCAGTCGAAAGATAATCGCCACGACGTCGTTCGGAGTGTGAGAAAGGGCACTTGGTTTAGCGAAAAGCAAACTTGCTATAACTATTATCTTGCGTTTGACGAGATATTGGTTCGGCAAGAGCATGAATGAGTTCGTGATGAATGACTTGAAAGTTAATAAGAATATGACAAAGTTAATAAGACACATGTGGCGGCGATCTTACGATCACAAGTTGGTGAATGAGAATTTTCATAAATTCCTTGCGTCCATCGCAAGGGTGTATCCACCGACAGATCATGACGAAATGCAAGCGTAAGGTAAGTGCTTTTTAACATTTTTTAAAATTTATTTCATGTATTTCTTCGATTTTATCTTTGCGAAACGCCCCTTTCGTCCTTTTTTAAAAATGTAAATCATGTTGTACACACTGGTTTTAGAATACTTTTTTAAAATGAATTTCATTGCTTTCTCCGCTTTTTTCTTTATATAATGATTAATTTAATGTATTTATTCAATTTCATCTTTGCGAAACGCCCATTTCATCCCCCCTCCGCTGACGCATGCGCATCCCAAGAGTTTTTCGTCATTGACGCCTTTTTGAAACCCTTCAATTTGGCGCTTTTTGGCGAAAGATTTTTGGCGCCAAAAACAGCAGTGGGTCCTCCTAGGATTTTACCCTCACCATGACATTTAGATAAAAATCCGAAGAAAAATCGCTAAATCCAAAGTGCCCCCTATACTACATTTGAACCGAACTGAAATATAACCCTTATCAATGAGAAGTTTTAGTTTGTCAAAATTATAATCTTCGCATTCTAAAGAAATAAATAAATAAGTTATAATTTGCAAGCAAAATCAGGCACATAAACATCCCGCGATAATACCTAAATGTTGCCAAAACAACAAAACAAAGTTTTAGTTGTTGAAAGAATTATCCTTAAAAAATTATTTATTCGAAAAATAATCCTAATTAAATATCAAAGAATAGAAAAATTGAATAAATATTCCAACCGATAAACAAAGCTACAGTAAAAATATGTAATAATCTTGAAAAAATGCATGTAAAGTATAAATTGTCCACTTAGTGAGAAACGTGACTACATATGACGTCATAACACTGGAAAATCACTTAAAAATTAAAATTTAAAAAATTTGGAAGGAATTATGAACGCCAAACCTATTTAAGAACCTTTCTGGTGTAATTTTGTGTACGTGTACCACGTTTCAAGTTATTTGGGTGTCTGGATCTCGAGTTATGAGGGAACAGACAAACAGACAACAAATGCGTCTTATATATATATATATATATACTTATACAGAATACACTGGTGTGAAAAAATTAAGGACGAAGTCGAAAAATTAGCATATCAGCTGAACGAAGAGGCAGAGCGGACAGAAAGACCAATCAGGAGATTAAGTAAGGTGATGTAAGGTAGCACATGCGCAGATATGCAGGTAGACGTAATGGGGGAGTGTCTGAGTAGTATAAAGCATGTTGTCGGTGTAAGATCAGTATTTCTGGCAAAGAGATTGCACGCCGTATAGCAGTTAAAATCACACCGAGTTGCTGCCTCAGTGAGAAATGGCGAATAATCAATCTGTTAGACGACATCTGGATGCTTTTACCCGAGGTCGAATCATTGGTAAGTTGGAGGAAGGCCGCAGTGTGACAAGTGTGGCTGCAGATTTCAGAATTACTCACAGCATTGTTTCACGACTTTGGAGACAATTTCAAACTACAGAGGAACAGCTATCCGGGGGTTCAGTAGTGGTCGTCCACGAGGAACCACACCCGCAGATGACCGGTACATTGTCTTACAGGACAGAAGAAACAGGCGGCAGACAGCGGGAGAAATCGCTAGACACACGACACAGGCGACTGGATGACCGATATCGCATTTTACCGTGGCCAGAAGACTGCACGGTGGTGGTCTGTTTGCACGACGCCCTGTACGGTGTGTACCTTTTACGCCTGCCCATCGGAGAAGGCGTTCTCTGTGGTGCCGGGAACACTTGAATTGGAGAGACAATGAATGGGGACGAGTACTGTTTACAGATGAGAGCAGATTCAGTTTGAGTAGCGATTCTCATCGCATACTCATCTGGAGAGAGCGGGGAAGCCGCAATCATCCCTCGAACATCATTGAAAGGGACATGTATGGAGGTTGCGGTGTTCTCCTTTGGGGAGGCATCATGCTTGGTAGTCGTACAGACCTTCATATCTTCGACGCAGGTTCAGTCAACGGGACCCGTTATTGTAACGAGATTCTTCTTCCATATGTGCGTCTTTTTAGAGGCGCTATGGGTCTGCAGTTCCTTTTCATGGACGACAATGCACCATGTCATCGCACAGTAGCTGCCGAACAGCTGTTATAGAGTGAGGATATTGAACGTATGGATTGTCCGGCACGATCTCCGGATCTCAATCCCATCGAGCATGTATGGGATTTTCTAGGCAGACGCTTGGCAGCTCCTACCTTACCACCAGTAACGATTCGGAAGCTTCGATTGGCGCTGCAAAACGAATGGGCAGCAATGCCTCAACAACTCATTGACACCCTCATTCTCAGCATGGGCAGACGCTGTGAAACCTGCCTAGAAGTCAGGGGAGATCATATCCCCTACTAAAGACCGGATGTTTCTTGCTGGACACCCATCACAGGGATGTTTCGGCTTTCAGTCGCATTGCGCTCCATGCTACTTTTTCAATCAAGCTTCTTTTTATCCCTCTGATTTCTCTTTTAGTAAGTGTTGCTTACATATTACACATGCCCTTACGTATTGGGGATGATTTGGAAAGCTTTTGTACAAAGCTATATTGAAAAAAACCGTCTCGTCCTTAATTTTTGCACACCAGTGTATATATATATGTGTGTGTGTGTGTGTGTGCGTGTGTGTGTCTCTCTGTGTGTGTGTGTGTGTATTACGTATTGTAGTAGCGTTGGCCGGTGTTGGTTGGTTTGGATTTTTGTCATACCTTGTTTAGTGAAAACACTTTCAGAATTAACTTTAATCTGATTTATTTATTCACACAGAGTGTATTTTGTCAAATCCTTTTATATTTCACATCTATTTGTTAAAAACACAAAAACAGACACATATACTCGAAGCGACATCTTGACAGACACAACAGAAAGATAAATAGCTGCAGTTATTTACATTCTTACATGATGCAAGCAAGCAGACAAAAAAACGATTACACAAGCTTTTTGCTTTTATACAAGCAGTGCAAGCGCGTGATTATTACGTAATAGTAGTTCTGATTGGATAGAATGGGCGGGACAGAGATTTCGGACTAGCCGATTACAATTAAGATTGCAATGTTATTTTTAAACCAAAGAATTAAAGTTATTTAAAATATTAGTACAAAGTGTTAATAAAAAAAAATACTAGAGGGAATTATATATATATATATATATATATATATATATATATATATATATATATATATATATATATATATATATATATATATATATATATATATATATATATATATATATATATATATATATATATATATATATATATATATATTTATATATATATATATATATATATTTATATATATATATATATATATTTATATATATATATATATATATATATATATATATATATATATATATATATATTTATATATATATATATATATATATATTTATATATATATATATATATTTATATATATATATATATATATATATATATATATATATATATATATATATATATATATAATATATATATATATATTTCCTGCTAGATTGAGAATATTCTGTTGTTTACTATCTCGAGTTGCACGAGATAATTTCTACTCGTTATTTAAAAAAATGCCTTTCAAAATTAATAGTTTTCTAATGGAAAATTCGCTTGTCTATATTTGTGGTAAAAACACGCATAATGAAGGAAAAGAAACAACTTATCAACGTATTAATAGATTTGATGTTAATATCTAAATTTAATAAGAACAGCAACTAAATTTTAGTTTGAAAATTCATACGAAATACATGGGTTTTCTCATACAGTTATAAACATTTTAATGCCATTCAGAACATTGTGTTTAAGAGAAATATATTTCTCAACGTGAGTGGCTACAAAAACGAAGCACAAAACAAATTAAACTCTGAATAAGTAATGTGATTGCATTTAATTTCAATAGACCTAGACTTCGATATTTTACGTGAAAACAGTAAGCACGTATCCCAGTTATTGAATAATGCTTGGATAAGTCACACTTGGATCACAAATTAATATTATTAATGAGTAAAATTATATTATAATTTTTCAGTAATAAATGCAATACTTTTTTTAATTGCCTTTATATAAAGTGCCCATTACATGTTGATCTGTTTTAAATATTGTTTTGAGATATATTCTTCGAAGAATGTGTATGGAATGAGGATCCACGAAAACTCTTTCTAGTTCTTGGGGTTCCAAGAAAACCCCTCCAAGTTCTAGGGGTTCAATGAGGTGAAAAAGTTAGGGAACCACTGTCATAGAGAATCATATTCTCATCTGCGGATGTGTAATGTACAAAATTTTCTTTGGATTATTGGGTGTCAATTTAATTTCAATTTCGGGCTTTGTACTTTTGTACGCTTGTGACGGGGCTTTCATCGCGATTTCTATTAATGTCCTCTTGGGGTTTCTTTGGTGCCGAAATGGCAATTCTTTCCAACCAACTCAAGAAGAAAACGTGGTTATGTAAATTAGGAATCATATATATATTGGAAGTTAGCAGTAGAATGGGGTTGATGTCTATGCGCAGAAGCGATTGCTGAGTGAGAAGTGAAGTCTCTAAGTAGAGAGTTAGTTGTAAAGTGATTTGAGATAAGTTAGAAGAATCCTAACTCCGTTAAATAGCCTAGTCATGCCGGTACTGACGAACCAAAAGTGGGTTCGAGGCTACAAGGAACACTGTCGGATTAAAGCCACATCATAACAGATAAAGAACGTAGCTGATTTATTAGAATATAGCGGTAAGATAATTTTATATAAGCTGTAAGGAAAGCGCGTATATTAGGGATAGAAGAATTAATCTATAAAGTTAGATTCAGTGGTCAAGTACGCGACTATTTGGTAATACGTGCTGTGTCTTCTCTCATTCTAGATCAACTAACTTAATTGTTATTGTTGTGTATTGTGTTTAAGCTAAGACCTTAATAAACAGATTTTAAAATGAATGATTTGAGTGGTTCTTCGTTCTTCCCAACAGAAACAGGTCTCGTAGATAATGTAGACTTGAGGTCCCCACGAGCAAAGTTTCTTCTATTTTTTGTGCTTTGTTTTAAATTTTTAGCAGCTTTAGATACAGCGGAAGTTCGACTATTGGGTGTGGCAATGGCTGTGTCAAGCATTAAGACAGATGAAGGGAAAAGGCATACTTCAGTGGGTAAAGATTAAACTGAGGTAGGTAAAATATTGTCGGTAGAAGTAGTAGAATTAAGAGAATAGGTAGCTGAGATTCACACACACACGCATGGTATTGTTAATAGAGCTAAATATATAAATGTTGAGGAAGTAAAGGTAGGAATAAATGACTGGGACTCTGATGATATTGTAACTGTAACAGAAGATGTGGATGATAATAGGGGTGCTTGAGTTAATGAAGACGTTGTGGAAACTACAAGGATAGATGAAGATATATTTGGTTTCGAGAGGGATATAAATGAGAGACTCTAGCTGTAGTAATTTCCGTGATGGGCATTTTATTTTTGTAATATTTTCATCTGTTTGTGTTGAATTGCTTATAGTAGAGTATTTGGTAGCTTGAGCGTAGATTTGAGATAACTGTGGGACTATTAACTTTCAGGCTTTTGCATAAGAGATATTTTTATTAGTTCTGATTGAAAGGATTTATTACTCAGTTTTCTATTTGGGGCGTACTTTTGAACCGACCGAATAAGGCTATGAACAGTTGACGTATTTCTGCTCCAGATTGCAATCTGTGGAAGAATGCCCTACAGTTGCACATCTAGAGCACGTCTATTGTCCGAGGCACAGCAGTTTGTGAATGTCCAAAACTCTGGAACTTGAAGCAGTGTAGAGTATTCGGAATATATGCTCGTATTTCGCAGTTTAAATACTCCGCTTTGATTGTACAGTAGAACCTGTTTTTGTGCGGTCTTTTTTTATGCGATTTTCTTTTTGTGTGATTTGTTTTCTGCGATCTTTGTTTTATGCGGTGCATGAATTTCAATGGCTTTGGCGCTACTGTAATGGTTTATATCTATTTAATAGCAGCATAACGGAGAATGTTAGGAACCCTTCGGACCTGAAAGTCAGGTTTCGCCATTAATATTTTATAAATTGGGTACATACGTGTTTAGCGTTAGCCAGGCCTTGAGCCCCTAGAGTCCACACCCAACCCCCGTGGTAGGACTCAATGGCTTTGGCTTCAATGTAATGTTTACTATCTATTTACCAGTGGTCTAACGGAGAATGTAAGGACCCCCTCTGAAAGTCAGATTTTGCTTTTAATATTTTATAAACTGGGTAAAAATACGTATTTAGCGTAAGTCATGCCTTGGGCCCCTGGAGTTCTTCCCCCCTACGTAATGCGGGGGTGTATGTTACGCCACTGAAATGTAGACACTTCAAGGCGCTCTGTTCATTTATTACAAACAGTCTCCCGACAATGCGCATTCGATTGCTTTCTCTCAACGCCCCAGCAGCTCGCGCTTGATTGAAGACGTAATCTTCAGTGGCAATTAACATTATAAATTTATGAATTATTTGATAGATTATGAAGACGGACAAGGAAAACCCGATTCTTTGAGAGTGGAATAAAAATATGCAGGGATCCAACTTTCCAACACATTGGAAAAGCATTTTCTTCAAATAGATACCAATTAAGAATAGAGTATAAAATTCCAAAAAGGGCTTTAATCATGTATATCTGGTCATCGTGACATTTACAAGCAACTGGCCACCCGGTCTTAGTCACAAAAACTTATATCTCTTATATATACTTTATAATGCCAAAAAAATAAATCAATTAAAATAGTACCTTCAAGTGACGAAAGCGATTTTGAACTTATTCATTACAGGGCTTTGGATTACGATGAGTAACAATAATTTATATATGTGCATTTTGAAAAATTATCCGTGTATACAATAATAAATTATACGTTTCTAAAATGTTTCCATGTGTAATATTAAATTATTTATTTGGTTATGGAAGTACTCTTGCATAAATTTCGTAAATATAATTGGCATATTTTATAAATGCGAAATTTTTTATGCGGTCCCTATTCTCCGCATAAAATTTTTTTTTGTAGTATTTCCACGAATTGTGTTATATAAGAATTAATAAAAGTTTTGAATATTTTTTCTGTGCGTTTATTTTTATGCGGTCCCTATCTACCGCCCAAAAACAGGTTCAACTGTAGTTTGTACTACCGGGCTATTGAAAGTTAGAATTAAATGTTATGTCCGAACAACAGTTGAATCTGTTTATATAAACTCACGTCTATAAATTAAGGATAATTCAGAATCACACAGAAATTGAACTCTAAAATAAAATTTTTACCTGTAAAATTATTACAAATATCTTGAAAAAGAATATGCAAATTACATGAAACCACCAGATGGCGCGCATAGTACGTCACAATGACGAGAGGGTAAGAGATGGGTATATAAGGAATGCTGGCGCAAAGAAGTAAAGTTGTTCACAAGCCTTTTACTTCAATAACAGCATAGTTATGGCACAAAGGAAGCATTGGGAGGATTTTTTACGTGGTAGAAGTATTGGACGACTGGGATGGGGACGTACCCAGCTGGAAGTACCCGAGAAACTTGGAATTGCCCAGAGTGTAGTCTCCAGGCTTTGGAAACGATTCCGAGGTGATGGTAATATGAGTAGAGAGAGATGTTACAGCACAGGTCGCACCCGAGTTACAACGCCGAATGAGGGCCAGTATATTTGGCAGTTACTGCCAAAAGAAACAGACGGAGCTTAGCATCAGACCTGTCTCGTCAGCTCTCTCCAGCTACTGGTACGACAGTTTTCAGGCAGACAGAGTACAGACGCTTAGGGCACATAGGTCTATATGCTCGTAGATCTGTCAAATGTGTTCCACTTACCGCAACTCACTGTCGCCTACAATCAACCTGGAGTAGAGAGCATGCATTGTGGACACCACAACAGTGGTCTTGTGCGATGTTTTTCGACGAGTCCAGGTTTAGTTTGCAGTCTGATTCTCTCGGGACTTTAATCTGGAGACCGCCAGGTACCCGTTATCACCAAGAGAGATTGAACCACTATTGAACGACACCGTTACGGTGGTGCAGGATGGCTCGATTGGGGAGGAATTATTCTTAGTTACAGAACTGACCTGCATGTTCAGAGTGTAACGATGACAGGCCCCATCTATCGGGATGACTTTCTGGAACAACATGTACGTTTGTTTCGGGGCGCCATGGGTGCTGAATTTCTGTTTATGGATGACAACGCCTGTCCTCACCACTCAAACATTGTAGACGAATGCCTTCAATTGGAGGTATCACCCGTATGGATTGGCCAGCATACTCTCTGGACTTGAATCCGATAACGCATGTGTGGGATATGCTTGGCCGACGAATTGCAGCCCGTCAACCCCCTTCCACCTGTCTACCAGAACTTCGGATGGCAATGCTTGATGAGTGGTGTAATATTCCCCAAGATCAGATTGATAAGTTGATACTCAGCATGCCTAGGCGTTGTAAGGACTGTGATGCATCGTCCGGGAAACATACTCCGTATTAACCATCATACTAACCAATTTATACCGTTTTTTGTAAATAGGTTCTTTTTTGAAATTCGCTCCAGGGAGTAAAAATCGCAATTTTTATTAATTATGTCAAACATATAGTATATTTTTTGCTCTTTACCTTTTGTTTAATAAATAGTCTTTAAAAATAAGTCAAATTTGTTTTGCTTCTGTTTCTTTCTTTGCCTGAACTTCATTATCCTTAATTTATGGAGATGAGTTTAGTTATTCGTTTGGCTTGAACTACATCCTGATCAGAGAATCCTTCAAGTATTTCTGATTCAGATATTATAAGAGGATATAAAAGTTTCTTCATTGTAAAGGAAATTTCATATAATAGAAAAAGATTAATATTTAATGATTCGTTATGTTTTCGCTTTCTAAAAAGAGTTTCATTGGTTTATAATTTTAAGACATTATTTATGAAAAGGGAGGGACTAGATTATGTATGTCTATTGGCAGCTACTTTTGAACACCATGAAAATGAGAGTACAATTGCTTTCTGTCCCACCCCAGCATTGACAGATCGACAGTATCATCGAAAACTATTAAAAAAAATGTGTCACTCTATCGTCAATTAAGTTCATGTTCCTCAACATTACGGACACTAGAAAAAAACTAGTATGGCTAAATAGCGTTATCATGCAATGTGGTGTGTATGGAGAGGGAGATAAATGTTTTCCCTCAACCCTATTTCAGAAGTACTTAAATGAATGATAATGAAGCAGCAATAGAAAGAGGAGAGAGCTTTTTCGAATTATCTTATTGAAAACTTCCAAATAAAACACGTTGACGTGCGATTTAATTTTATCGGAGATTTGTTGGCTAAAAATTTTTTAATTTGAAACATGTTAGCCGTAAATGTAATTTAGCGGATGTCTTTACTAAACCACTAATAAAATTAAAGGAAGCGTATTTTTGGAATGTTAAAGGCATGAGACAAGATTCGGACACCATTTTTTTAAAACTAGATTTTCTGAAGAGTTTTATTGTTTAAAGGATATAAGTAGGTTTTTAAACAGATATAGTGATTAAATAAATAACATGTATATCCCTATGTTTCTTAAAAAATATATTTGAATAAAATTGTAGCAAAATTTCCAATGTTAAGAAAAACAGCATAAATAAAAAAACATAGGACATAAAGTAATTTTAATTTCTTTGATATACTTCTTGATCTATCTGAGAAGTGTCACAAACCGTAAGTTGAAAAATATTTTAAAAAATAAATGTTTTATAATATATAATTCTCTCTCACAAACAAATTTCACGTTAGCGATTTTCCGTTTGAATCACTTCATGTTCTAAGCTAAAAATGGTTGCAAAATATAATTAAATGTAACTATCTTGAATCCTGTGTTTCGTAACACTCTAAATAGCTCACAATAAAACTGTTACAAATTTCATTGAATTTTATTGTATTGTTTCAGAAATATCTTTTTTTTCGTGCACAAATATATTCGTAATATAATTTCATTCTTAAAAAACCACATTTAAAAAATATTCTTACAATTATATATATTAACATTCACATAAATAAACCAAAATTCTCCACTTTTATATGATATTCTTTCATCTTCCACAATAGCTATATATCTATACATATATACATATATATACACTGCTGGCCATCGTAAATGCAACAGTCTGAAATGAGCATGCAAATAACATGAAATTTTCATCATGCATTAGCGGAGGTGAGATATATGCAAATGATTAGAATTTCAGCGCAGACACACATCACGTGCGCCTGTGGCCCTACCCCAAAGCGCTATTTAAGGTCTGGAGATTTCGATAATTTCAAGTTCGGCAATTGTGTTTTATTGTGGGTTTTTTCAAAACCCAATCAGTTATGTTCCGTAGAAAACAGCAATCAGCTTTTGTTCAAGCATCCGAGTTCGACAGAGGAAGGATAGTGGCCTAACGATATATTGTGGATTATCTTTCAGGGAAATCGGTATTCATGTTGGACGAAACCAAACAACTGCAATGCGGATATGTGACTGTTGGATGCAGAAGGGTACGACGAACTGACGTGGTCGATCGCCTCTACCTTTGTGCACCATTTCACGTGAGGATAGGCAAATTGTGTGCATGGCAGTGACGGATCACTCAGTCACATCACAGACCATAGCACAGCACATTGAGTATGTAACGCTTCGTTCAGTGTCTGCGGATATCATTCGACGCCATTTACAGGAGAGTGGTCTGTCCACAAGACGTCCATTGTTTGGTCTACACTTGACGCAGAATCACAGACGTCTCCGCCGCCAATGTTGCGATGAAAGAAGGATGTGGGCGGCAGAATGGAATGAAGTTGTCTTTAATAACGAGTCACACATCTGTCTGCAGCACCATGATGTTCGGATTCGTGTCTGGAGACACCGTGGACAGAGAATACGGAACGGCTGCATTATGCACCGCCACACTGATCCTGCATCAAGTATTATGGTATAGGGCGGTATTGGATATCACTCTCGCACTCCTCTAGTACGCATTGCCAGTACTTTAAACAGCCAGCGCTACATCTCCAAGGTGTTGGAGCCAGTTGTCCTTCCTTACCTTCAGGGCTTGGCCACAGCCATATTTCAACGGTATAAAGTGTGACCACACGTGGGACGGATTGTCCAAAAGTTTTCGTCAATCATCAGATTGAATTGCCTCCTTGTCCGGCTCGCTATCTGGATCTTTCGCCGATAGAAAACATGGGATCTATGATTGTTCAACGATTGACTCAGATTACACCTCCAGCTATCACACCAGATCAACTTTGGCAACGTGTGGAAGCTGCTTTGTCTGCTGTACCGCAAGAACACATCCAAATTCTCTTTGAATCAATGCCGAGGCGGGTGGCAGCGGTGATCACCGACAATGACGGCTACTCTGAATACTGATTCTGGCTGGAACCACACTTCACAGAAGTCAATAAATTAAACCATTCGATATTTGGTCAACATGTTATATACAAATAAATTTTGTTGTGCTATCTCTTGTCTTTCTTGGTGTTGCATTTACGGTGGCCAGCAGTATATATATATATATATATATATATATATATATATATACATACACTGCTCAAAATAATTTAAGGACATAGCAGTTTTAGGTGGATTTTGTGGCTGGGAAACTTTTTAGCTGATTGATACATGGTCGACAGACATAGTAGGTTATATGAGATTGAATTAGACATGTTTGGCAGAAAAAATGCATTTTATTGCGCATTTGTGTACAAAAGGAAAAAAAACACAATTTGTGCATATGAGAAAAAAAGAATAAGAAAAGGTGTTTTTTTCAAAGGAAATCATTTTCAGTAGGGGGTATGGTTTCCACGGACGTACAGCAACGTTGAGCACCTTTAAAGCATGGAGTCAATGAGGATATTAATCACGAGTTGGGGTATTCTGTCCCGCTCATCCAGAAGAGTTCTTTCCTGTTCTTGGAGAGTTTGTGGGGGTGGTTGGCAGCCAGCAACTTGTCTTCCTAGAGCGTCCCAAACGTGCTCTATTGGATTCATGTCTGGAGAACACGCTGGCCATTCCATTCGTGTGATTCCTTCCTCGAAAAGAAAATGCTCCAACAGGTTAGCACGAAGTAGCCTGCAGTTATTGTCCATTAAAATGAAGTCATCTCCGATTGCTGCAGCGTAATGGACTACAATTGGTCTGAGGATCTCATCACTATATCGGGGAGCAGTCAAAGGTCCATCTCGAATGATGTAGAGGCATGTGCGCCCTTCAATGGAAATGCCACCATACACCAACACTGCCCCACCATCAAACCTAACACTTTCGTGCACAAACGCAGGATTATTTCTGTTGCCACGGTCCCTCTAGATGAAATTACGCCTATTATCCGGATGAACAGAAAAAAGGGACTCGTCAGAAAAAAGAACATGCTCCATTCATTTCTCCTCCAGTTCACATGCTCTGTTGTCCACTCCCTGCGGTCGCGACGATGCCTTGATGTTAGTCTAACACATACCATCGGTCGGTAAGCATACAGACATGCACCATGGAGCTGGTTTTGGACAGACTGAGTTGAAACCGTGGTGCCAGTAGCCGAGCGAAGGTGTTGTTGGAGAAGAGTAGCATTCATATTTCGGTGTCTCCGAGCCGTTAACACTAAATAAAGATCTTCATTGGGCGTTGTTGTTCGTCTGCAACCTAGTGCTGGTCTTAGGTCTACACTTCCGGTCTCCAAAAAGGGGTTCCAGATCTTGGAAATCACACTTTGTGACACTCCAATGGCTTGCGCTACTTCGGCTTGAGTTTGGCCCCCTTCTAACCTACCAACAATTCTCCAAGCTTCTGAATCGGTAAAATGTCTTCATTGAAACATCGTACTCATCGAAACAAAATAGTCACTGAATGTTGATCATCCTTGTCTTCATTTCAGTCAATTCAGTCATCAAGTCAAATTTCATTCACTGCCGCTGAAGCGACGTTTTTGACGTCGAACTCAAAATTAGCATACTCCACAGTTTGAAAATCAGAAAAATTTGCATTTGTGATTCTCTTCTTCCATTTTCGGCCAAAAAAATTTTCGCTTTTTTTTATATCTTTATTTTATATATAAAACTTACAATATATCTCTCTCTCCTTTAATTGATTTGAGCAGTATCTATATATATATAAAGGAGAAAAGCGACTCACTCACTGACTGACTGACTAATCACGATATCTCCGGAACTATTAAACCTACAGACTTTAAATTTAGTAGGTAGGTTCCCTTCATAGAGTAGACGTCAGCTAAGAACGGATTTTGCGAAGTTCGAACCCCAAGGGGCGTTACGGGGGTTTAAGGGGCGTTATAGATAATTGTTTCCATTACTAAACTATTAGATGTACAGTCGTGAAACGTGGTACACACATTTCTTGCATAAAGTACAGATTCCCTACATAACGAATTTTACGAAAATCGACCTCCAAGGGGCGTTGAGGGCGCTTAAGGGGCGTTATACATAATTATTTCCATTTTTAACCTATTAGACGTACAGTCTTGAAATTTAGTAAGCAGATTCCTTTCATAGAGTACAGATCCCCTACAGAATGGGTTTTGTGAAATTCGACTCCCAAGTGGCGTTGTGGAGAATTAAGGGGCGTTATAGGCAATTAACTCCTTTTTTAAACTATTAGACGTAAAATCTCGAAATTCAGTAAGCAGATTCCATTCACTGAGTAGAGATCCGCTATAAGATGGGTTTTGTGAAAATCATTTCCTAAGTGGCGTTGTGGGGCTTAAGGGGCGTTATAGATAATTATTTCCATTTTTAAACTATTAGACGTACAGTCTTAAAATTTGGTAAGCGAATTCTTTTCATGGTGTAGAGATCCGCGGCAAAATAGTTTTGGGGGAAATTGATCCCCAAGGGTCACTGAGGGGGATTAAGGGGTGTAATAGATAAATATTTACGCTTTTCAACTAATAGAACCACCTGCTTGAAAAATAGAAGGTATGTACCGTTCATGGAATAAAGTTCCTTTTGCAAAGATTTTTGCGAAAACGGAACCTCAAATGAGTGGGATTGTGAGAGATTAAGGCGTGTTATAGAAAAATTGCTGTTTTTGAATTTAACTCATTTACTTGAAATTTGTTTAGCACTTTTCTTTAGTTGAATAGAGTTCCACTAAGAATGGATTTTACGGAAATCAACTGCAGGGGAAGAGGGGAGAGTTATTGGGGCGTATTGATAGACAAAATTCCCGTTTTTGAACTGCTAAGACTATAATAATAAAATTTGATTTGCATGCTTCTTTTGTTGAATTGGAATCCGCTAAGAATGCTGTCAACGAGGTATTGATGTTAAAAATTCCGTTTTTGCTCTGTTAGATTTAGACTTGAAATTTAGCACGCATACTTATTTTATGGAGTAGAGATTCACTGAAAGTTTCTTTGGTGGAAATCCACTTGATTATTAGGTTAAGTGAGCGAAAAATATCTTTCTACTTCTATTTTAGATATAACTAGAAATTAGATATTATAATTTATGTTCATTTTATATCAAGGGGTGAGAGTGTAACAGCCATAAATATATTTTTCAATGCAATCGAATTCTTAATGCTAGATATGAATAATTATTATATATGTAAACAGTATACATATATACAACATCGTGAAATACCCAGTGAAGCGGGTGGGTAACGGCTAGTATATATATATATATATTCTTCTTTTTATAATAACCCTAATATCTAACACCTAAAAAGCACCTTTTTCATCTAATTGGATACCTTAAACTACTGTCTTTTATAAATACACAAAATTCAATTAACGCTAGATTGCCCAAGGAAGTCATTTTGAGAAAAACAATTACATATATAATGCACAATTTCTTAGAATTTTTTAGAACATATTTCTTTTCCAAGTGAAGTAAATTTTTTATTGTTAATATTTACTATAATAACTTGTTACATGACTGTAAATAATATAACAAATATTAAAAGTTAATTTTAGACATTAAGCATTCTTTCAAAATGCAGTCATTTTTACTGATTTTTGGCAAGTTCAGTCTTTCTGGTGTTGACAAATACAGTAACCAATTGTAAGCAACCAAATATAATGTTTTAGATAATTTTGGATTTAATATAGAAAAATCATTTAATTCCAAATATATGCTTTCGGTGAAAACTTTGTAATTTATACATTAAATAATATTATAGAATTGTGCTATATATGAATTTAGCTACTTAGCATCGTATAAACATTTAAGCAGCATTTAAATATTAATTTGATGTAGAATTTATTTGCGAAATAATAGGATCATGTCCTTCATTGTGTTGTTATTGGCCAATGACCTCATATTTTGTTTAATTATACTTGTGCATGTGATCTATATATTTACACTTTGAATAAACAGGTGACAAAGAAGAGCACTCGTTGGAAATAAGCCTTTAACCTGCTTTTGCTATCTCACCTGGAATTTCTGCCGCGTGAAGTACAAGTAGATCAAGATGATATTTAATCATACCGCTATCGAACGTGCCGCATCTAATTTTTACATAAATTTTTCAAGTTCTCTTTCCTCCTACAGTTCTTCCCTTAATACTAGAAAGACTGAAACTTAGTATGTATCTATATTGCCCAAAAGCAGTCAAAATGACTGCTTTGTGAAAGAATAACTAATGCGGTAACAAATTTGTCTAAAAATTAACTTTTAATATTTTTTTTATATTATTTACAGTCATATAGAAAGTTATTGTAGTAAATACTAACAATAAAACAATCTACTTCACTTGGAAAAATTGAAATTAAACTGCTCCCAAAATGACACACTTCCTAGGTCAATCTAGTGTTAATATATAAATGTAAGTGTTCTGTTTATTTGAGGGATTGAGGGAATATTATAATTGTTTCTTTAGATGTTTGCACGATTGAATGTTGGATTAACACATTTAGGTTTTAAACGTTAACTGTTTGTTTTAATGTTAAAAAATTAATGTTTTAAAGAATTTATTTAATGGTCTTGAGTCTCACTGCGTAAATGATCGCGGGCTAATTTCGTTACAACTCGCTTTACTCTTCCATCATCAATGCCGGAAATAATGGCGATGACATGCCATCAAAGCAGGGACAAGACTGAAATATAATGTACGTAGACATATACACAGTACTGTACATATAAGTATGTATTGAGACACACAGTAAGAGTTTCCACTTTCAAGGTTGTTGGTGCATCAGATATTATTGCTTTTTGGAGATTTCGAATAATACATGACAGTCTCCTCTCTCTCTCTTCTGAAACCATAGCTTCATAACTGACAAATTACTGGTCAATGATTTGTCTTTTTACCAGCTTTACAAAAATTACTATATGTACTCACAACACTTACATATCAACAAGCCTTTAGAAGAGCTATGTGTTAAATCGATGTTTCCAAGTGCCCAGCAATTAAAATTTTCCATTTATTGAAAACATAAATAGGCTGTTTTTCTTATTTTATAGCAGAGCCCCTTATGTGTCGTAACATAGTACATGGATGTGTACATACTCTAGTATCAGCCACGCGTGCATGGTAGTTTAATCTCGTGGTAAACCTATCTTTCTAAGTAATATACAGGTTGTCTATAAATTAGTTGGACAAAAAAAATGATTTATTACATGTAATTTGGAGAAAAATAGCTGAAGTACATATTGTTTTAAGATGGAGAAATAGTCCAAGCTTGCCATTATCACAAATTTCTACTGAGGTTTCCAGTTATTAGTCTACAAATATCCCATCGGTTAATCAGTCCTTGCAACATATTAATCACCATGTTTTCGTAGATCAAATTAATTGCTGAGCAGATTCTGAATTTTAGTTCAGTAATGGATGCAGGAAATAAAAAAGTGCACAGTTTATTCTTTACAAAACCTCATAAACTGTAATCCAGCAGTGAAAGGTCTGGTGATTGTTGTAACACTTCTATACTAATTTAAACAGGTGCCTCAGAACTGAGATAAGATGTAAAATCGTTGTGGTAGTGACAAGGCACCCCATCTTTTTAAATAATGCTGCCTCCTGACATTTTTTTCTTTGGTGATTGACATAAGGAAAATCTATAGCATGTCCAGTTAAATAATTCCCGTAACAGTCTTTTCAACGAAGAACAATAAGCCGAAAGCATTCGAGGAACTCATTGCACAAAACACCTTTACTTCCAGACTATCCCTTTCTTGTCCTAGGATGGCATTAAGTTTTCCGTAACCCCAAATTCTTACATTTTAGGACACCAAACGCCATCTTTAAATAAACTTAGGATATATTACTAACTGTCTGATTTTGAACGCGTTAATTTGATTTAATATTTTCGAAGTTCTTAACTTACGAAATTGTCCAACTAATTTATAGACACCCTGCTTAAAACTTATTTAGAAATATATTTATGATATGATATTTTTGTCATGGGTTTCATTTTCGTTGCTTCTTTTTCTGAGAATATGAGAAGGAATTTATCCGTAAAGAAGTTCCGTTGTAGAAGTAAGGATCCCAAAAAGAAATTCATACCTTTATGACAAGATGCTGCTGGAAAACAATTTCCCATCTGACCCGCTCACTTCTCTTGGTTCATCACATACGCAACCAGGTACACACATCTTTTCACAAATAAGGTCTTCGCCTACATTTCAACGGTCGTGTTGACAGTGAGCTCTACAACCGATCCATTTTTCTCCTCTTGGACATCTCTTGTCTTGTTCTATAACAAAAAAAAATGTATTTTCTTATTGTTTGAATTATCTGACTAACATGCAAAAAAATATTTTCATTGCGGGTTTAATTTTCATTGCATATTTTTATGAGAATGAATTTATCAAAATAAGGTCCACAATAAGAAATACCTACTATGACACAATGTTGCAAGAATATATTTTACATCTGGCCCTCTCACTTCTCTTGGTTCATCACATACGCAAACAGGTACACACATCTTTTCGCAAATAAGGTCTTCGCTTGCATTTGAACAGTCGTGTTGACAGTGAGCTCAACAGCCGCTCCATTTTTCATCTTGGACATCTCCTGTCTTGTTCTGTAACAAAAAAAATGCATTTTCTAATTGTTTGAAATACTTGACTATTATGTAAGATAGAAATTTTCATTACTTACTTAATGCCTATTTCTCATTTTTCTGAGAACATGGGGATTAGCTCAAAGAAAGAAGGGGCACAATAACAAAACACTTACCTTTGTGCCACAATGTTGCAGAGATACATTTTCCCTCTGGACTTCTCACTTATCTTGGTTCATCACATACACAACCAGGTACACACATCTTCCCGCAAATAAAATCTTTACCTATACTTGAATAGTCGTGTTGATAGTAAGCTCGACAGAGTGACTCCATTTCTCACCCTTTGGACAATTCCCCGTTTGTGCTAATAGTACTTTTCATGGCCCAATATAGCTTGAGTGATTTTTGCTTTCACAACATGTTGCTGTTGTTACTAATGCCACCTGTCTGACGCTGTCAGATCAAGGCTCACGAAATTCATCGCATCAAAAGACAAGATGTACATTTGTCATTAACGGTATCCTAGTGCTTTATTTTGGTGACAGAACGTTTTGGCTCGTTTTCACCCCGATTTTGAGGAAGAACACCCTGAGAGTGATCAGTTGCTTACCACTTCTCTTCCTTTACCGCCACTCTCACGAGAGATCTTGATGTTCTCGACCCTTATGCCGCAAAGGTACTATACATTTATAAGTGTCCATGTCTTCTCCGGAATTCAAATCGAAGCCCTACAGCATAGTAGCCAGCGTCATTAACTACTATACCAGATGGACGACACTTTCACAACATAATGTATTAGTATAACAAGTATCGTGGAATAGAATTTTTGCTCTATTTCATTCGGAAAAGATACCGAGAAAACTATGTAACTAATGTTTTTAACCATACAAATCATTCTTAGATAATTTTTTGATTATTAAAACCACATAAGCCATATATGATTATAATAGAGAGATGTCAATTATTTTTAAAAAATTATATTTACCTCTAGGAGATGCAGGGCATAAGGGAGGAGGAATACATTTTCCATCAGGACCCCTTACAGTTCCAGGATCATCGCATACACAACCAGATATCCATATTCTGGGGCAAATAAGGTCTTGACCTACATTTGAACAGTTGTGTTGACATCCAGCATCACAGTCCCTCCATTCTTCACACCTGGGGTGCACATTTCTGTTCTTCATCTAAAAAAGCAAAATACAAATATATTTTCTATATATCTGACTTATTCAACAATTTGATTAGAAATTTTTCATTACTTTTTTAGCTTCGATATACATTATTTTGCGAACTTCAAGATGAGTGTGTGACAAACCCATACGGAACTTTATCACTAACTTTCTGAGACGTCTCTTTTAGGGAAAAATTTAATTCCCCTACCTATTTCCAATCAGCTCCAAAAAGAGGACAGGGATTCCTTATTATATATGCAGATTAGATAAAGTATTTAAGTCAAACGGAATAGTAAAGTAAAAAGCAGTAGGAGACAGAGATTGAAGCAGGAAGGTATAATAGTTAGAGATTTATTATTGAAGATTTCTAAGTGGATAAATCTCAGGAAGAGCTGAGCTGCAGTGTGGTAAATATTGATTTATAATTAAAGTCTCATTAAAGCTTTATATTAGGAGTGATATTAAAGTTAAATGTTCAATAGGAATATTATTGCATATAATTCTGGGATCTCTTATTGCGGTAATCTCTGCGTGATCGATATTCTAATTGTTAATTAATTGGATCATTAAATATTTAAGTTAATTTAAAGGAAAGTCCCTTTTAAACCTCATATTACTATTTTAAATTATTTGTTATTAAAAGTCTTTGATTCTATTTGGGAAAGATAACCAAATAAAGAAAGTTATTCATTAAAATGGCTACTGGTTCTTAATTGACTCAAAATCATTCTCGTTCTCAAAGTGAGATCCAAGGGGATCTTCACAAGTGTATAGAAATTAACATACAATTAGTGAACATATAAATTGGAGACAAGGCCGAGGAGGGAGACATTTTGCATGCAGACCTCTTACTTGTACAGAATCTCTACACGCATAATCTGGTCTACAGGTCAATGGCAAACACAATACAGTTGTATTGACAGTGAGCAAAACAAAAGCTCTAATCCCTCTACGCAGTACATTTACTTGAGCTTTCTATATATAACAGCAAATATTAATTTATACATTTAGAGAGAAAGACAGACTAGGAAATTTATGAATATATATGCTTTCCAAATACTATACATCTATGCAAAAATTCGTATTAATCTTCCTAGAGGGCATTTAAATCTATATATTGGTCCTGAGCCCTCCAGGACTTTGCATAAAAATTAAATTAGGAGTTATATACTTCTGGTTGGCATCATTCTATATAATATGCTTGGAATACAACAGAGAAACCGTTCGTATGTGGTCTTAGAATAGTTTTTATGCTCGTTGTATATTTCGCGTTTGTTAATATGTTCTGCATCAAATAACAGAAGAAGATTTCTCAACCACCAAGCTTTCTCATTCCTTTTGACAAGATTACACCACAGACATCTAAGTTAACAAAACGGAAATTGTCTTCGGTGAAGCATTTAAATATATTTGACAATAAGTTCCTAATTTTCAAAACGTGAACAATTTCAGTAGATTTTTAGTTACAGCATTGAGTTTGGTTATTTCATAATTTACACTCATGGACAAAAAAATTAGTGAACCAAGAAATAATTGCGGGATCGTAACGAAACTTGGCATGAAGGTACATGTCGGGTATATATGCAAATGATTAGAAATGCAGCGTGATTGCGCATTACCTATAGCCAGTAGAGGGCGTTTAACGTCGTTCTTCGCGGGGTATAAAATAGGTAATCGAAACTCGTTTGAGTGTGATAAATCGTTTACAAAGAAAAAGCTGAGTTAGACATGCCATTACGCCGATTTTGAAGACAATATGAGCGGTTGTCGCAATTTGAGAGATGAGAATCATCAGCATTATGGAAGGTAAGTGGTCAGGTATGCGAGTAGCTCGTCCATGAGGCCGCTCTGATTGTGTTGTGAGGAAGTGTTGGGACTAGTGGATTCGATAAATTTCATTCACATGAAGACCAGGCTCAGGATGCCCTCGACAGACCAGTCGCCGAGAAGCCCACCACATCGTAAGAAATGCACGCGTACAGCCAACTGCTTCGTCAGCCGCCATCCAGGCATTAGTAGTACCTTCATTAGGGGTATCTGTGTCTTCTCGAACCATATAAAGGAGCCTGGTTGAAGGGCACTCGGATCGCGGCACCCATTACGTGTGCTGCCCTTGATGCCCACCAATCGAAGTCTCCGTTTGGAGTGGTGCCACGCACGAGGAAAATGCACAGCAGAGGAATGGAACCAGAATGTCTTTAGCGATGAATTCAGATTCAGTCTCAGCAGTGATGACAATCGTGTTCGTGTGTGGAGATCCAAGGGTGAACGCCTCAACCTGCCTTTGCTTTACAGTGACACACCGCTCCCACTGCTGGTGTGATGGTATCGAGTGCCATTGTCCACAATACACGGTCACTCCTAGTATTGATACATGGCACCATGACAGCCCAGTGGTATGTTTATGACATCCTGCAACCACATGTGTTGCCACTCATGCAACGGCTCCCAGGAGCCATTTTTCAACAAGTTAGTGCTCGGCCTCCCACTGCAAGGGTGTCACAAGACTGTCTCCGCATTGTTATTACCCTTCCTAGGCTGTCAGATCCCCAGATTTGTCTCGATCATGCATATTTGGGATCATTTGGGACGGCGAGATGGGTATCCCATGAGTTTGAATGAATTAGAGGCAAGATTATAGCAATTATAGAACGAAATGTCTCAAGACATAAAAACACTTGTGTGCCTCAATGCCCGATCGTATCGCATCGTGCATTCGCGCTAAAGGGGGTTCGTTCAACAGGGTATTAAATCCTCCGTTCGTGTGCCTTTTTCTCTGAAGTAAATGATCCTTTTTTCTTTGATTTTCTAATCAGTTACTTATGTCAGCCATTACGTACGTAAAACTTCGTTTCATTTTAACGACTCCTTCTTGGTGTGCTAACTTTTTTGTCCATAAGTGTATATCGGAAAGTTTTTGTACTATTTTATAGGGGCCCGAGAAAACTAGAAATATACTGCATACGTCGCAAGCTTCAAAAGGATAGTCAATCAAACGAGCGTCATATTTAACTTAAATTTGCTTTTCTCATGATATTTTATAGTACTGTTTTTTGTTAAATTTCTGGCTTCTTCAACGAAAGGGTAAAACTGAGTTTGAGCTAATAGAGGCGTATATGATAAGCTGCCCAAAGTTAAAATATGTAAGAGGGAATTTTGTTATTGAATAAGGGTTTAAACTACACTATTTAATTCCTTGTTCTAATGTTTTTGTCCGTGGAATTTGAAGTGGCCGCGGTAGCCAAGTGGTCAAGTTATCGGATCATGACTCGCATGTCATGAGTTCGAGCCTAGTACCACTGAAGACTCACCGTGTAGGGAAACGATGCACGTTAAATCTATTGAGAGTTCAAACATCCTCCAGTTGGTGTGGCGGAGTAGCTAGGAGAGGCGGTGCAGCTCAGGTGTCGTCCTCATCACTTTACCATGGTTCTAAATTACGAGGTCCGTCGCCAAAAGCCCTCGTGTCGCTGAACAAGGAAACGTTAATGTTCATTCACTCACTCTTGGAATTTGGGTTGGAGAAAAAAATTTACACTACATCTTAATTTGGTTACAATATATTGATTAACTCGTCCAGTTTTTCCATTTTTCTGTTGATGTCGAGAAGTAATTATTAAATGTTTCACATTGTAATTTCTCCTAAAATGTCTAGAGGCCGGTAAATCTAGAAGAGGTTTCTGTTGTTCCACTTTTTGATGGGAAAGCACAGGCATTACGAGTTGCATGATCAATGACTAAATAGAGATACATATATTTAGTTTTAGTAGAATTACAATAATTAAATCCACCAGCGGAATCAATAAAGACATAAAAGATTGATCTGTGGGGGGCACAATCCGTAAAAGACCAAATCTCTTTAGCCTTTTTCTTTTTATTGAATTGACACACATCACAATGTTTGACAAATTCTGAACTATCCAGATTAATGTGAGACCAATAATATTCAAAAGTAATTAAAGTTATCATTTTTTGATAACCTAGATCAGGGTTACTCAACATTTTTTTCGGGGCCTCATACATATGTCAGCTATTCGACGTGGGCCGCATACATATGGTAGCTATTTCACGCGGGCCGCATCATGAGGATGAATGGGGTAGGGGATCTTTAAACATCAAGATAAAATTTAAAATGTGGAAAATTGTTCAAAATATTATATAATTCCTGTGTTTTTTTTTTTTTTAATTAATTTTTGTTATATATTTTTTTTGTCACAAACACTAAATTAGAAGCGTGTAAGCAACACTCCTTCCCAATCTCTGCATCTCTCAGTAAACGACTTTATATGATTAACAGTAATATAACAAATTTCATAGGATGTCTTTGTTACCACTGACAAAACACTTTTCTGCTGTTATAAGGCACTCGCCTGGGTGATACCTTACTTCTAAGTTATCTTAGTGACCTAGACGTGTGGAAGTGAATGAAGAAAAAGGCGTTGTCATGATCTTAAAATGTCTTTATATTAAGATCTTAACTTATACAATAACAATGATAATATTTATTTATAACTTAGCGGATCTGAGATGAGAAAACACACAATAAGTATTACCTAATAAGCGCGACTTTAATCACTATATTCCCACCTATTCCTTTTCTCAGTTTATACATAGTCCTAATAGATAACAGAATTATCCTACCGTAATCTCTTGTTTAACTGCAACCCTCTCGGATCCTAAATATGTTTTGTTTATTTCGCATGGAATAGTATCCACCTTGACTTGATCGCTCTATCACGGATAGCTTTACACTCAATGACAGCTTTCGTCTCTTCCTTCAGTTCACGCGCTTAAACTCAGACAAGCATAATCACTTCGCAATAGGACATACGCTTACGTTAAACTTCTGCTATTTAAAAGGTTTCTAATTTGCATATTCACGTTTCGCTTCTGGATTTGGTTGGAAAGAATTTGCCTTTTTCAGCCCCAAAGAACCCAAGAGTGTTTTAGTGGAAAACGCTATGAGCCAGTCACATTGTTGCAAAGATTCTTCAAGAAAGTTTTTTTATCATCTCTTGAAAGAGTTCTTCGAGAAAATGTGTCATTGAATGATTCCCGTTTATTGTTATATTTTAAATACAGCACTTTCTTGACAAATCAAACAATTACAGAGTAAGTCTACTGTTTTTAATGTCATTGACAGCTCCAAGAAAACAAATAGTGTTGAAAACTAGAAATTATCATGGCATTCAAGGATATTTAATGAACGTGAAGAGAGGTGAATTGTGAGACAAATACACATTAATTCAAAATCTAGAACAGTAAAAATGACTTAGCAATGTAAAACTGTTTAAGAAAACTTAAGGATCATGGCACAGTACCTCAAAAAAGCCCCACATTAGCAAAGCAAGTAGAGAAGCTAGGATGACCTTTGCTAAAATGTATGCAAGGCAGCCAACAGAATATTGGGAAAATGTAAATTTTTGTTGATGAAAGCAAGTATAACAATTTCAGATCGGATGGCAAGCAAAGAGTTTGGCGGAAATCAAATACAAGCAATGCATGTCAAAAATTTACGGCCTTCTGTCAAATATGGAGTGGGTAACCAAATTGTCTGGGGCTGCATGGCAAGCTCTGGAGTCGGGAACTTATATTTT